>JBCNJP010000023.1:93820786-94234332 GCA_039602395.1 Deinandra increscens subsp. villosa | reverse complement strand
TGAGAAGGTAAACTAGTTATAGCCTCTTCTCCGCCTCCACTTAATTACTTGAAGCATTACTGATAAATGAATATGTTTCTTTTTAACTGCAGGAAGTAAATAAATATCGCGAGCTCTATGAAAGTGAACAGGAAAAAAGGTTATGTTTTGAAAGTGATCTTAACGATTGCAAGGTATGAAATGAGTAGTAAACTACTAAACATATGGAAATGAACTTTCCGTTTAGTTTATTATTGTTTCTGTTATTATTGTTTTTAGGAAAACTTGGAGAAGAGTTGCAAGGCCTTGTTAGATATTCAAGGAAAACATAGGGAAGCCATGTTAATGTTGAAGAAAAAAGAATTTATCATCTCCAAACTTTTGGATTCAGGTCAATTGGTCAAACATGAATCTTCACTTGATCCGTTTGGTTTCTAATCCAATATCAATAATACTGAACTTTTTTGTCCAAAAAAAAAAAAAACAGAAAACTGTCTAGTTGAACACGCAAAGGGTCTGCGAAACAAACTACAAGATGCATCAGAGGACGTGACCAAACTATGTTCCAAAATAGGTATTATCCACTTTCCTCTTAAAGTTATCATACAAGTATATTTCTCATTTATTTTCGTTTTGCCACATAATAACATCTAATATCATAAATGCAATATACTGTATAGATCATAAGAGCAAGTTAGAAGCAGAAAACAACGGGCTGCTTTCATCATTTAGTCATCAGCTAAATCACAGCTTAAAAGACCTGCAAAAAGTTTTTAAAAGTTCAATTTCACAGCAACAACAACAAATAAGATCCATGGAAGAACATGTCTCTTTGTTTCTTGATAGTAAACATGATGTAAGAAATAATCTCCAATTCTCCATGGTTATGTCATTAACTTATTTCCAGTTTTGAGTTTTGACATATAGTAACTGGCTCACTGCTGAGTTATCTGTTCTTTTATTTACCAGAATGCCCAGACCTTGGAATCTAGAATCAATAACATAACAGACACATACACTTCAGGCATGATGGCGTTAAAGAAGCTTCTTGACACTCTGCAAACAAAAGCTTCTTCTGATATGATTCATATGAAGTCCAAAGTATCTGATCAAATAATGGCAGTTGAGAACGTAAGGAATCTATTTTTTCCACAAAAGAAAACTATTACCACCTTTCAAAAGTACATATATACCTAATACAGTTTATTAATATTTTGCTTTTTTCTGTACACAGATCTTTCAAAATGCAGTTATGGAAGCTAAAAATGCTGCATGTGATATTCAGAACTCTATAGCTGATCAAAAGCAAATACTGGCTTTATCTGCTCGACAACATGAAGAGGTGGGTCTTTTTTCCCTTACTTATTAAGCTATTTTCTTTTTGAAATTTTGTCGCTCTTTTTTCTTTCCCACAAATCTTGAACACTCTTAAATATTTGATAGTGTTTTGATTTTTCTTTCTGATTGTGTAGGGCCTACATAAGAGTTTGGTTTCTGCTCATGAGATCTCCATGGCAACAATTAATTTCTTTAATAACATTAGTCAGCAAGCTACTAAACTCATGGCAGCCCTTGAAACAAATCATAAAACTAGATCTCATGAGCTAGCAGCTTTTGAGAGAAACTTCAAGGTCAAGAAACAATAATATTCATACATTATTTATTAACAAGTATGTAAATTTAATGCCTTGGCAAAAGCAAATTTTGAGATCTTTATTTTCTGTTTCACAGGAAGATGCAGCTAGAGAACAACAGATGGCAATACAAAATATTTCAGCAATTTTAAGGAACTTAACATCAAAACAAACTTCAATGGTAAGTTGGAAAACCCTTTATAATACATATCATGTAGAAAAAATATTAGTTCTTACATTGAATTTGAAACCAATTTTATGATCAGGTTTCTGGGGCATCGCGGAAAATTGACGAGTCAAGTTCACAAGATAACAAAAGGATATTGAAAGACTTGTCTGACATGCTGCAAATATCAAATGATGGAAAACACGGGGTGAATGAATATGTAGAGATGTCGAAAACTCGATTTACAGAAGACACATTTATTTCAACTGAAAATCGAGCTGTTATGGAGAATTGCCTTGAGGAGTGGTAAGTATTATTATGTCAATTAAATACTAACTATTAGATAGTAACTAAATTATAAGGTTGTTTTAACTTCTATGGAAAATTGACTTGCAGTACAAACAAGGTGGAAAGATCTTTACAACACTGGGATAACACAAAGTTAGTTATCAATCAACTTAATGAGGGTAGTATGGTTGAGACAGAATCATTTATAAGGTACCATAAGTTACACACACTAGCAGTTGAACCACAGAACCATACACCACAGAACCATACACCATACAGTTTATTTTATTTTTACATCTTTTGACCACTTTTATCTTTTGTACAGTGAAATGATTCGTGTAAATAACCTCAGAAGTAAAGATATTGCTGCAAAACACATGTCTATGGATGCATTATTTCAGTCAAATGCTAGTGATCTGAAATCATCTGCTGATGGTAATCTTGACTATAATCATATGTGATTACAGTAGCTTATAAAAATTGTGTAGCAATGAACCGTTAACTCAATTGGGAAAATTGAATTACAAGCAGATTCACTGATGCTGGACCAAGAAATGAAGAAAGAGTTTGACTCCATGTCGAAGCTATTTTTGGATCACCTGACATGCTTAAAAGACAAGCATGGCAACTCAACAGAAAAAATGCTAAACCAAGCTGACTCCCTAAAGGAAGATTATCAGGTAAACTGTGGTTACTTTATTACTGCTGGTAGTTGCCAACATACTAGAGGTGCAAAAATGGGTTCGGGCCTAATTGTGTATTGTCTCGTACGGTTTGGATACCTGGATTGGGTTGACCCGAAAGCATGTTGACCAAAAGTTCTATAAAATAGCTCCTGTGTTAAATATGATCATGGAAACTATACACTTTAGAGCGAGCTTGAACCCATCCGACCCAGTCTTTGAGAATGCCATTGTCACTGGTTTTTTAAGTTTCCTATTAGCTTTTTAATTTTACCCGTTTACCTCAATATGCCATTGTCACTGGTTTTTTAAGTTTCCTATTAGCTTTTTAATTTTACCCGTTTGACCCGTATACCTCAATATGCCATTGTCTCTGGTTTCTCTTTTTGGTTTTATTATTTATCATCTTATTGTTACTTCCAGTGATGATAAACAATGGCATATTGAGAACTATGAAATTAACTGGTGCTTTGTATTGGTATTGACTATTGACATAACATATAACAGGTTGATCATGATTCTACTCCAATAAAACATGAAATAGATGTGCCTAGCTTGACATCCCTCGAGGCTATGCGGACAGCATCTTTTGCAGATCTGTTAGCAGCAACAAACATTGTTTGCGAAAACCGACAAAATTGTATGGAAAATGGAAGTAGATTGAAGCATCATCATCAAGTGACTTCAGGATCTCCAAACAGAAGTCCTTTTGCAGATGTTAACTAATGCTTTTAGCATACTATAAGATTATATGTTATTATATTGATCTTTAGTGAACTCGAAAACACAGTTTCATACTCATCTACTGATGAGCATGAATGTTGTAACGAATTGAGTAAACTACTATTTATCTTAAACTGTATCGTCTATTCCCATCTGTTTATATATCTTTTCTTCACAACATAAACCAACATTAAACCCGAATATATGCTATTAACAATAAACACTTAAGTGTTTATCCACACCTATCGGTCTCATAGTGTCGGATAAAACTTAGCATTTTTATGTGACGAGGGTTTAAATTTTTATTGGTGACGAAAAAAGGTTGTTCATAAACAACAATAATAATGCATGCCATTAATTGTTTTATACTTGGTGCTTCATTATTCAAAATACAAATTAAAAAAATATATATAAGATTGAAACGTCGAATGAAAGTTGAGTGACTTTAGAAAGACAAAAACTTTGGACACACCATTGCCATGCCTCAATTGGATCTATGGTCTTCGATTCACAGTGCTACTACCTTGTGCTATTTCAACCCCACTCAATACGAATTGTCCTCCTCCAAAACTGTTTCCATCTGCATGCCATCACATTTGAGACTGATTAATGCGGTGACGGTGGAGCGAGTTGCTGCCAAGCCTTCGATGTTAGAATTTGGAATCAAAACTGGATCAATCCGGGTGGCGTGATGGTTTATTTGGAATTTCGATCGGACATGACTTAGAATTTCCGATCAAGGTCACAGATGTGTATTGTGTGTATTTTGCAAACCAGAGAGAACCGATCAATGTCGAATCGAGAGATTAAAAATGTCATTTGAAAACCACAACAACATTGATCCAAAATCGAATTTCGAATAAAATTGCCAAATTTACATCTTTAGTCATTCCGAAATTAAAAGGTGATTCAATTAGGGGCGTTGCCCCCCTTGGTAACATCCTTCAACCATCTATTAATCCAACGATCATAATCTCTCCACGTCTACCGATCCACATATGCTTATCGTGCAGAAGACCACTTCCGATCTTTCCTTCAAACCAAAGCAACAAATCATCTAAAACCCTCGTTCCGCTTAGATCTCGCCTGTGATCAACTTCCGTACAGTTATCGCCGGACAACTGATCAATCGGAGATCATAACTTCATCAAGCCGCCGGTAAGCTTCACCGGATTTATAATTTTATCTTATCTGTTTTTGAATTCAATGTGTTTATGAATATTAGCAATGTATGTTGTAAAGTGTAAAAAGTGTAAACCTATAACACTTTTAAGTTGCTTGATTTTTCGTTAGGGTTTGAACTTTTTTCCGCCTAATTTTTGGTTCGTTTTAGGTTTAGAAGTAAAATGTCGGAGATGTATTTTGATGCGAGTGATGAAATTCAAAAGGAGTGAAGTTGACTTTGTAGTGAGTTTTGTTGACTAGGATCAGATTGGCAGTTGGCACCTCGAACATGAACATATTTACTGTTTGTTCGTTGATTAATACGCTTAGTGGTTGATTTGATGCGACTTAAAATAGCTAAACTTACTGCATTCTCAATGGTTATGAAAATAATATGGTTTTGGAAAACTGTAACCTGAATTTGCATTTTTTTTGCATACTAATGCTCTTAAATTACAAAATTTATAATAAAAGTACAGGTTCATAAAAATATATATATATTTTTAAACTATAAAATTGACGTTAATTTCTCTTTTATCTCTTAAGTTTTGGCATAGATTACCTCATTGGTTTAAGTTATGATGTAAAACGTATCTAAAAAAATATGTTTAATGTTAAATGGGTTAACATGCGAAGTTGCCAGGCAGAGCAGAGCAAGACATGACCCGTTTAGCTAAACAAGTTTCCATATTCGACCCAACCGAACCAAATAGCTTTATATTTAACCCAAACCCCTGAATTTCATGTTAGGTTTGTGCCATGTAAAAAATTCATACCACTTATAGGGAATTGTTTGTTTGCATTTCTTGTAAACCAATACCATAAACTGTTCATAAATCTTGCCATTGAAATATGGTTTGCGCATTTTGAACGTTTTATATGATTTTTTGTATTGAAGATATGGTAACTAGTTTGAATGGTTGAATTTTTGTGAACAGGGAACTCTAGTCAATGCAAAAACATGGTATGCCTTCTTTTGGTTCTTTTTCTTTAGTCTCTTATAAGATGGTTGGTTAGTGGTAAAAGCTGTTTGTAGATATGTGATTATTTAGTAGTGAGGTATTTTGAGCATAGATATTAAGAAGTGTTCATCTGTTGGTCAAGTATTGCACTGACATAAGAAAAACAGATAACTGAAATGTATAAAAAACTTCTGTTTCAAAACTTTATGGTGTTTTGCATTTATGCAAGTAGTTTTAGTGACATTTAGCAAATTCATTGACTAGATGTACAACATTACAGATTGATAGTTCTTATGCTCCTTTTGGGAAATATGAATGATATCATTTTGATTGCCCCAGTCATTCCAGAGCAAAGACTTCTGGATGTCAAAAGCTCAAGGAGACATAGGCGAAAATGGTGAAATAGCACACAATAATTCCTCAAGAATCGAACCCAAACGTTCACATCAGTGGTTCATGGATGGCAATGAAGCAGAATTATTTCCCAACAAGAAACAGGCGGTTGAAATTCCACACCCGAGTTCATACACGGCACTTCTAAACTCTAATATCTATTGTGAAAATCCGTCTAATTTCCACTCGGTAACGGGGCAATTCAGTGAAAGGTTCTTTGACAATCAAATACCAAGAACAACCAACTTATTTGGGATTGATTCTGCATTTGGAGGTTTTAGTTATGGCGGGATTAGAAAAGTCAAAGTCAGTCAAGTCAAAGATGCTGAGGATTTTCTATCTGATACTTTCAATAGCGGGGATAACAATTTTATTTCAGTTGGTGAACCTTACGGGGAGAATGATGGTTCTATGACTGTGGGTCCATCTGCCAGCAAGGAGGACAGTACTATTTCAACTATTACTCAGTCATTAATGAAAGAGGATGAGAATAATATATCTTTGGATGCTTTTAATGAACACAGTAACTCATTAGCGATGGATCTTGTTTTCAGTAAGCAGACGGATGATATTAGAATGTCAATGCTCAAAACTAATAACAGTGGTTTATCGACGAGACATTCATTCGGTGAAGACAATATTATATCTTTTGGTGGATTAAATGATAACGCAGATAACATAAGTTCTTCAGGAAGGCTTGTATGCAATTATGACTTTTTGATGGGTCAATCTTCAGTTCAAATACCAGAAGAAAAGGGTTTGTCTGACTCTACAAGTGATGCAATTATAAGTGGTGTACAAGGGATTTCCTCAGGAGGTGCTATTGCAAAGAAAAAAGAGCAAAAAATAACTAAAAAGATTCCCCCAAACAATTTTCCTTCAAATGTTAGAAGTTTGTTATCAACGGGTATGCTAGATGGTGTTCCTGTGAAGTATGTTGCATGGTCAAGAGAGGTAAATGATGACCGTGAAATTATATTTTTGGCGAATTCTAAAAATTAAAAGAAAAAAAAAAGAGAAAAAACTATAGACTTTTGCCGAATTTGCACAATAGTCACTGGAATTATTTTTGCATGATCAAATCCTTGCATTTTAATTCTTAGCAAAAAGGTTCCTTTTATAGAAGTCCAAGGATTTAATGAAGCAAATGAGTACCTTTTTGTACAAATTAAAAAATTGGAAGGATATAATCAATGCATAAAGTAACTTCTTTGTGAAAAATAAAGTTATGCTCTTCATTGTTAAGTTCTAACTGATAAGTGATTTAATGATGCAAAAATAAAGTCAAAGGACTTATATGTGGATTTAGCGTAAGTCTATTGTTGTTTTTTGTTGATATTATTATTACTATTATTTTGACAAATGGCCTATGTTTTTTCGCTTATGTCTAATAATTCATATGCACGGTAGAAGGAGCTCCATGGTGTCATTAAGGGTGCGACCTATCTTTGTGGCTGTAAATCATGTACTTTTTCAAAGGTGAGCTTGTTGCACAAGGTGTTACTAATTAAGTCATTATTAACTCATTTTTGCCCACCTAACATCCAGGTATTTAATTTTTTAAGGCGATCAATGCTTATGAGTTTGAGCGGCATGCTGGTTGCAAAACAAAGCACCCAAATAATCATATTTACTTTGAGAATGGGAAAACAATCTATGGTGTTGTTCAAGAACTGAGAAACACACCTCAAAATGTGCTGTTTGAAGTAATTCAGACGATAACTGGATCACAAATCAACCAGAAGTCTTTTCGAATTTGGAAAGGTGCGTTTCCAATTTTTTTGTCATCTAAACCCTGTTTCCGTTGTAAATTATTTACCTTTTTATTAATCTCTCATGACCATATTACTTCTTTCTTTAGAATCATTTCTAGCTGCTACTCGTGAGCTTCAACGGATATATGGGAAGGAAGGAGTTGTGTCATAGAGAGCTGACTTGGTCAAGGTATGTCATGTTTTAAGCATAGTTCTGTACCTTATTTTGGATAATAATACCTTTTTAGTTGTATAGGGTGCTTGATTCTGCAAACAGTAAGTGTTATCATCAAGCCGAAACCCAAACATTTTGCTTTTATGTAAGCCATCTATTATAACACCCTCTCTTACTCAAATATCAGAGAGATAATTTCCTTGGTGAAAACAAAATTACTGGTTAAATATAAATATAATGTTTTCTTTAACAGTTATATTGGACACCATTTTTTTTAACTGTAAAACCTTAAACACGACATTTGGTTTCCGAGGCCAGGATGCTGTCGAATTTCTAAACAGGATCCAGCGGGCCGTGAATAGTAATTTCACGACCACTAAGACCCAAAACTTTGTTTTAGTAGGAATGACTTTGCTATCAAAAAGGGGGTTGCGGCGCAACTTGTTACTTCTTTGTAAAAGTTTTGGAGTTTGTTTTATTAATGCCATGATAAAGAATATCTTTGACAAATTTGAAAAGTTACCACAGAACCAAATACTAGAGGCGGCAATTTTGAATGGGTGGATTTGAGGAGTGTTTTATCTCCAATTAATCAAATAATAACCTTTAGCTAACGGGGGAACGTGTCAAACCGTCGAAGTTTGAAAATCGTCCAAAATCTATGTTTAATGCCTACAACCTCTTCAATCGTTTTTATTTAGAGGTTTAGATTATTTTTTAAATGACATTTTTTATAGTTATAATTAGCACAATAATTGTTCATAAAATGGACAAAAAAGTGTCTGTGCCCACCACTTACACACTTAAACCAATGTCCTACCCGACCTGCTTCAACCATTTTGTTTTGTAAAATTGACCTGATTGTTTTAATGTATTACTCAACTTGCATGCTTTGTCACCCTATGAAGTAGTAATATTAGATATGGACTTCAGTGTCATAGTTACATAGTAGGTTAATAACAGTGGTTCAAAAAAAAAACTTATATTTCTAAGGAAAGTCCATTTTCTTGTACATTAAAGTTAATGTCTTATATTGCCACCACTTACCCCAACCAATACGACCTTGTTTTTCTGTGATTTTTTTTGGTTAATAGATGGATGGAGTGCTTGGCTTGATATTTGCTGTTAGCATTCATCAGTCGTCTGATTATGTTTATCACATGCTCCATCTGATGATTTGATAGTAATAACCTTGTGACAACAGTTCTCTTCTGATTCTTTAGCCATTATTTGTTTTTCTGGTGATATTTGCTCGCCAATAGAGAGCTTGTTGTCCTTGCTTTTACCCCAAACAACCATATAAAGCCCTGCAACTATGACAATAGCTCCAAGAACCCTGTGAGAATATAAATTAGCCATCAGTTATTTTGGTGTTCTGTTTCATTAAATGATCAAGAACTGGGATTTTTTTTTCACTTTTTTAAAATTATTTTTACCTTCCCAGATATGTTTGCTCGGCTAGAAAAATTGAGCCCAGGATAGCTACAATTATCATACTCAACGGACTGAATGCTGTCACAAATACAGGGCCCCTATCTTTCATTATAATTCCTTGGATGTAGTAAGCGAGACCCGAACATATTATGCCCTGCATAGACATAAACAGAAGTTTAGTTAATCATGCACACACCTAACTATAGTTTATTATCCCATAGTTATCAGTTTACATTTTTTTATAGCTTGCTTCTTTTTAGTACCTGATATATGTATATATGTAGTGGTGGAGAGCCAACAAATGTTCTATACTTCTACCTCTAACAGGTTAAACGGGTAATATAACTTCGAATGAAACCGGCCAAATGCCCAATTTGCATTTTTAATGCGTAAAAGTTGAAACCTTCTAATTTTTTAAAAAAAAAAAATTAGATTATTGTTGAAGTTATGTAATTTTTGTAATCACATCAGTTATCTGGATGGCAAAAAGGTTGGACACAGTGTTTCAACCTGAACCAAAATCCAACTTGTTTTGACCCGTTAACTGGCCAACCTGCCTACTTTGTCACTTCTAGATATATGGATTGCGGGTTGGCATGTTGCTGGTATGTGTATTCTAGCTTGACAAGCTGACTATAGTAGATACTGGTTCAATGAGAATTATTATATTTTTTCTTGTACTTTCTTGGTTTGTGTTTTTGATAATTATATGGACATATATATATATATTTTAATTGATTAGAGATCCTTACACTGTAGAGTGTTGCTAGAAGTGTGGTATCCCACTTAATAGCCCAAACTGCTGCTTTCCCTCTCTCCATCACTAATGCCACTATAGCTCCCTCAATTGTACCCAAGAAGCAAATCCAAGCAGTTAATGACAGCTCAGCTGGATAAGACTTTAGTGTAATTGCCTACAAGTTACAAGAAAAAACACATTAAAATTAGGAATTGTTAAATGTTAAGGATATTTAATGATCATGTCTATTTAACATATAACTTCTTACTTGCAAAACCATGAAACAAGACCAACTAAAACATCCAATGGTGATCATAAAAGCACCCTTTAGAGAATGATGTAAATCTACCCCGTTGTTTATAACATTTTTGTTACTTCGTCCTTGTGTCCAAAATAGCTCTAAAAGCGGGCCTTTAACCAGTGTCATAAGCATGGCTCCTGCAACTGTTGTAATTGTTCCAATTACTTTGGCTTGGCTGCGGATACTCTTAAGGTTGACCACCTCTAGCCTGAGTCGATCAGAATTCACCAACTTGTTAGAAAATCAACCTTCACAAACCCTAACTCCTGATAGCCCACTTAAATTCTTCTGCTTAAATTATCCAGTGCTTGAGTGTAAGTGAATAGTTAGCTTATGATGACCACAAAATCAATTACTGAATTACAATGATAAGTGTAATAGTACTTATGATGGCAAAAATAATAGTGTTACAAATTTAGGAGACTAGTGTAAAGTATGATAAAATTATTAACAATAGTTTTCAAGCGAATTTAATTTTGTTCCCTTTTAGCTTTTATTTTATTTTGACCTTTTTAAGATAAGCACAATCCAGATAGACTCATAGGTAAACCGTAAACGGGTAAAAAAAGAGCCACTTTCTGTTTTTTTTTTTAATCCTGTTGGTACTATTGGTTTTATGTGCATGAATTTGTTAGAAGTTAGACCATACATATAGCGTGACACATGCCATGCACATGTTTTATACTTGCATTCTTATGCATGTTAGTTTTATTCTTTTTACCTTAGAATGACTGCCATTACAAAAGTTATAGCAGGAAGAACATTGCACATTGAAACTGCAAATGTTGCTGTTGTGGCTTTCATCCCTAGAAAATAAAGATTCTGATCAATAACTGGCCTGTCAAACAACGGAAATAGATTAATTATACAGTTAAAATTTAAATAATCTCTTATTTTTAAGAAAATTAAAACTTACTCCAATAGTGCAAGCAACATAAGCTTCACAAAAATCGATTTCGTCATCTTTGGCCTTATTTTCCTGTTATAGAAGTAATAATTAGTGAGAACAGAAACATAAATAGAAATTAAATTGGCATGTGATATATATATATTTTAATATTTATACACACACAGAGAGGGAGAGAGAGATACTTGTCTAGAGCAATGGCAAAAGGGGCCATGGCAATGGTAGCAACAGCATGGCGGTAAACAACGAATACATAATTACTCATTCCCTCATTCAGAGCAACTTTGGAAATAACATCCATTCCTGCAAGCCCGAATTGCAAAAAAATGACTGCAAAAAAGGGTTTCCCCTTTCTAAAAAATTCACTCATTCGCTCACTCGCTACATGCTTATTCATCTCAGTATATATGGTAGTGGTAGCTTCTAAGACTTGTAGAAATTTTATGGAAAGATACCACCCTCTTATGCCTATATATACAAGAGTTAGGCAGTGATACTTTGCATGCACCCATCCCCACTTTATCCTGAAAACAGCACTTATGGGGAAACAATGTTTTCACTTTATTATGCATGACATTTCTATAATTTCCTTTTTTAAATAATATATTAAAAAAATAAAGAATTGTCTAACTTTTAACTACGTTTAACAGATTTTGACTGTTTTGCAGGGTGTAGATTGCAAAACTTGCTTGCTGGAGGATCTACCTTTAACTCTGGAAACGGAAAACAAATCAAGATACTGCGATATGAATTTGGGTACGTTTTTTTGTTGACCGTTGTAAATTGTTTTTGTTAACATGTGATCTAAAACGGTAGTATGATTAGAGGCGTGTTTCATGGTTATTATGATGTTATGATAGCATATTAATACAACAATGATGAGGTTACCTTAGAAGGGGGTTACTGCATAAAAAAAGTAAGAAACTTTGGCTTAATTTGGGGTTTTATCCTTATTTTCATCTGTAAAAAGTTAACTAGCTTTCAAAAAATGTGATAAAAAGCCATAAAATTTGATTCTTTCTGATTTGAGTTGAAGTATACTTGTTACCTATGTAACCAAACTCAAAATGATGACATGTCAATAATAAGATTTTGGGTTGTCATATCTAACGAGTTTATTTAATAAACAACTCGTGTTCGGGTTCACTCTTTAACGGGTTTATTTAATAAACAACCGCGAGAAGCGTGCTCAAAATATACTCTGATTGAACTCATTTCCGACAGTTGTTGGAACTGGCTTGTTGAACCCTAAATATATATAGTTTTAACAAAAGCAATGGTCCTCTTTATTCCTCTTTTATAAAGAATTCTTTCGTTGACACATAATAGATAACCATATTTTATGAATAATTGATTTCTGTATGTAAATGAATGCTTTTGATTTCCTAACGAAACGTAGTTTTAATAGGTTTTGCATATATATGGATATATATTTAACTTGCCTGGTCCCACTAGCCTGACATGATTGCCACCCCTACTTTTTTATGCAATAACCCCCACCCCGCCCCCCACCGAAACACCATGCCCAACAAATGTTTGTTATTCTCTAAATCAAAGCCTAGTTCTTAATTTAAACAGTAGGCACTCAAAAGCATACTGCATAGTATAATTCCATAGTTTACCATTTGTGCAATCCTCATAAGCAATGCACCTTCAAACCTTTAACTTAGAATCAAGAATCTACTTTAATGTTGTCTGTATCACTGTTTTATCGTTGGCTTTCGAGGGTTTTTGTTCTGCGTAATTGTTTGCGTATTTTACATTTTACATTTTACCCATACTTTACGTCTTTACGATCTCATTGTAGAATTCGTCGTTCTTTTTACTTGAAAAGCCTTAAAAATGGTTATACTTTATCGCGGGGTTCCCGTAACTTGTGTGTTTTAGAGATTATATTATATTGTTGTTGATTTGTTGATGGGCATTGGGCAATAATAATGCAAGGTGTTAGTTGCGTATGAATGCACTAATTTCTGTTTTTAAAGGTGTTTTATATGTAGTCCACGCAATTTACGTCTTTCTTTTTGTATGGTGGACAATGTCGTAGATTATGTTTATGTTGTTGTAGTGTTGGGAGACCTTTGTTTCAATATCAATACGTTTGTGATTTGTTGTGTTTCACTTGGTACTTGTTGAGTTGTTTCTTTGTGTTCGTATACGGGTTCTACGCGTAATAAAAGGGTCATTTAGAGCTCTAAAGTTGAGGGGTTTGATTCGGGAAGATGCGTCTCTTTGGTAATTTAGTCTCGTAACCGTTTGTGTAAATTTTCGACACGAGTTTTGTATAAATTTTGGTTTCATATTAATCTTAAATTTTAGTTTAGTTTTTATTTATTGTGTAATATTTTTTAAAGCCAATGAGCTCTTGGCTTACTGGTCAAGGGGGATGTGATAAGGCTGTTCTGAGTTCTATCTCAGACATAAATGGTTTTTTTGATGATTAAAGGGGTTAAGTTAGGAGTAGATTAGAGTTAACTGTAGGAAAAAATGTAATATTTTTTTTAGAAGTAAATATTAATTTTTATTAAAAAGCATGTTGGTAAAGTGGTTCATATTCTTAACAAGTGAAGTAGAGTGAAAGAGAGAGAAAACTGATCTGATTGTTGTCATGAAGTCGAGAAAAGAAGCGGAGTAGTACGTAAATGTTGGTGTTAAAAAAATTGCTCTAAAGGTAGTTTGGTCAAAAAAGTTAACTTTTGGTTGCCATCACTGAACGTTACAAATACTATTTTTTAAAGGCCAACAAACAAAGCTCAAACTTATCGCTCGGAGTCATTGGACACACAAAGCTTCCAATTAAATTTGAGCTATCAGTAGTTGTTGAGCTTATTCGTGGAAAAACCAATCTCCATGAGCAGTCTGTTTTCCTATTGAGTTTGAGCTATCAGTAGTTGTTGAGCTTATTCGTGGAAAAACCAATCTCTATGAGCAGTCTGTTGGTAAAATCTGTTGGGCTCAAGGATCGAACTTGTAACATTTCAGTTTCAGGTCTTCTCATTATCAGCTACCATTAGGACACTAGGACAAGTCTTGGTGGTTGTTACTTGTTGATACCAATACTTATTTTGTATTTCTGTAAAAGACCGTTTCTACAATTACAATTCGTAATCTACTTGTTATATGGTATCAGTCATACTGTTTTCTTAAGGACTCATTATGGTTTACTAGAAGTTTGTACGTTTATTTAAATAATTGTTTATAAAATTAAAACTTTAGATACAAACTATGATTTACTTTTGGATTGTTATTTATGTGATGTGACATTTATGAAAATGTATTTCTTTAGGAATAATAATAATATTAACGTCACCAACCGGTAGTGAATACTATAATCATTAAGAGGATCGGTGCTAAGAATATTTTAGAATGGACTAATAATATACATCTAACATTTTAAATTCACATAAATGTAATAGTAAGTATGTAGTACTTTAAACAAATAAACGAGTACTAGACGACGTCTTTGTAGTTTGTCGAAATCTCACATTTGGTCTTTGAACTATTGATATTACAGCAGATCTCAACGTCTGCTGTAATGTCAATAGTTTAAGGACGACAAGTGAAATTTCGATAAACCATAGGGACATTTAGCAAAATTCCCCCCTCATAAATTTCTCCACCTTTTCTTCGTTTGCATGGGGTACCCATGTAGTACCCCGTCAAAACCTGCAAATTTCTGATGATTTCAGGCCTCCAGAGTGTAAAGGTTAATAAACTTGTTTTTTATATTTCCTTAAAACAAGTTGATTATGTGAGATTTCGACAAACCACACGAAATACTCAAAATAAATCTGATACATACAATAATTATTTATTAGTTTCCCCTTCTCTCTTTACTATGTCAATTATGTTTACTCTTGTTAAGACTTTGTACTCTGTAGTATAGAGTATAGACCACGTGCTAGTGGTGTGACTTACCCGCGCTTCTTCCATGGAGCTCCTCTCCCTCTTCATAAATTTCTCCACCTTTTCTTTATTTGCATGGGATACCCACGTAATACCCGTTTAAAACCTGTAAATTTCTGATGATTTCAGGCCTCCAAGGTGTAAAAGTTATGGTGAGACTTGCCCTTATGTATATGTACAAATAAACTTGATTTTTATATTTCTTAAAACAAGTTGATGAATGGATAAGACATCTTTAAATTGTTTTTCAAATCTTTTTGAGAAATTAATTGGGATATTTTATTCGATGGAGTTCCTTTATATGAAGATATTGGAACTAAACGTCACACTTCTTTCTTTTTTGGAACCCTACTAACTAGGCATATGGAATATAGTTGATCCTCGAAATAAATCAATCTTGATTTACCGCTTTATAATTCGAGTAGATCGGTTTCGGGTATGAAAACCAGTAATTACTGGTGGAGCTTGAATAAAAGTTGAGGGAGTCAAACTCGGTGTATGAGGGCAAAACTTAGTATATACACTTTTTTTTCTAGAGGAACGAGATAAAAATTAGTACTACACAGTAAAATAACAGGAGGCCCGGGCACTAAGAAAGCTTCGCTCATGCCCGTATTATTTATTCTCGGTTTGGGTATAAGGTGTGACAGTTTAAATTCGAGTATACTTGCATAATTGATTTATTTAGAATGACCCGTGTTGATTCTCAGTCTCTTTTTTATTTGTTGATGATGGCTCAGTTAGTTATTGCATGTCGTTGCCAAGGTTCAAGGTTGCCGATGACATCTCTGCCTCAATGGCACCCTTATGACTTTTCAAATGGAAGGTCGTGTGTTTGAGTCTCGTCTGGGACAATTGCTTCAGACCGAGCCATGTTTTTTTTTTTTTTTCAGTTATGGTTTTTTTCCCGGGTAGAGTTGGTCGGTCACCATGCTTAAATTTTCAGGCGGTTGTGAGGATGACCCGTATACTTTTTTCATTAAGGACTCTTTATGGTTTATTAAAAGTTTGTATGTTTATAATTGGTTATAAAATTAGAACTTTAGATACAAACTATTATTTACTTTTGGATTGTTATTTATGTGATGTGACATGTATGAAAATGAATTTCTTTAGGAATAATAATAATATTAACATTCACCAAGTCACCAACCAGTAGTGATTAATACTATAATCATTAAGAGGATCGGTGCTAAACTGCTAAGAATATTTTAGAATAGACCAATAATATACAACTAGCATTTTTAAATTCACATAAATGTAATAGTAAGTATGTAGTATTACTTTAAATAAATCATTAAATCAATAACGTCTTTACCACACGGACGTCTAATATTATTTAATCTCTTTTACTATTTCAATTATGTTTACACCGTTTAGACTTTGTACTTCCTAGCCTTATGTACAAAAACTTGATTTTTTATATTTCTTAAAACAAGTTGAGGAATGGATAAGACACCTTTATATTGTTTTTCAAATCTTTTTGAGAAATAAATTGGAATATTTTATTCGATGGAGTCTCTTTATATGAAGATATTGGAACTAAACGTCACACTTTCTTTTTTGGAACCCTGCTGATAGTTGATACCCTGCTAACTAGGCATATGGAATATAGCTGATACTCGAATAAATGAATCTCGATTTACCCATTTATAATTCGGGTAGATCGGTTTCGGGTATGAAAGACCTGTAATTGGTTACTCTGTATTAGTGGTGGAGCTTGAATAAAAGTTCAGGGGGAGTCAGACTCGGTATATGTGGGCTGAACTCACTATATACATTCTTTTTGAAGGAACAGGATAAAAACTAGCACTACGTAATGAAAAAACAGGAGGACCCGGACCTTCTTGGGCCCTAAGGAAGCTTCGCCCATGCCCTGTATGATTTATTATCGGTTTAGGTATAAGGTGTGAGAGTTTAAATTCGAGTATACTTGCAGAACTGATTTATTTAGAATGACCCGTGCTGATTCCTAGTCTCTTTTTTATTTGTTGATGATGGTTCGATTAGTTATTGCATGTCGTTGCCAAGGTTCGAGGTTGCCGATGACATCTCTACTCAATGGTATCCTTATGACTTTTGGGTTGGAAGGTCGTGTGTTTGAGTCTCATCTGGGACAATTGCTTCAAGCCGAGCCATGTTTTTTTTCTCCAGTTGTTAGGTGGAGTTGGCCCGTCACCATGCTTAAATATTCAGACGGTTGCGAAGACGATCCCGAGTGTCCGGGTCTAAAATTACCCGGTTAATAAAATTTATGTATTAATAGGAAATTTGCAAAGAATAACCAAGTTGGGTGCAACACAATCTTGATTCAGTCTACACCCGCCACACGGGTGAGTGTCATAGGGTCGCCATTTTTTTTCATCTGAAATTTGTTGTCTATTAACACCATTTTTATAGGAGATAATTTTGAGACGCAGTTTAATTGGTTAGGGCTTGATATTGTGTTTATTAAATCCGTGTTCGAATCTTACGACTACCGTTAAAAGAAAAAAAACGTGCACATGCTTTTTTTTCTTTCTTTCTGAATCTTATTTCTTTGTTTTAAAATTTCAAGAGGTATGTTTGTTAACTTGTTGTGATATAGAATAGGTTTAAGACATGGATGTTTCAGATTCTATTAGCTTTTTATATACTTGTGATTCCATAACCGTAAAACGTATAATTTTTAACATTAACACATGATAATCCCCGTAGCAACACGCGAACAATCATACACTAGTTTTGATTATTTAAGAAATAATATATTTTAATTAAATTATAAAGCTTATTGTGGGCATTTGTTCCGGCCCTAAAATGGGGCTCCAAGAATCTGCATCTTGTGTACTTGAGTATACAACTTTATATCTACTCCACTATTTGCTACCAAATTTTCAATCAAATAAACATTCGGAGAAAATAATCAATAATTTTAATCTTTTTAATTTGGTAAAATTCTTGGTTTTAATCCAATTTTCATTTTTTATTTTTATTTTTTGCTACTCCATTACCGCTAGAATTATACTGTTAATTTGTTGTGAATTGGCAAAACTATTTCTCTTATTAAGATAAATTGCCATGAGACCTTTTGTTGATACTAGTTGACTCCCTTGATACCATTTACACGTCTAATGCTTCGGCTGCGAAATCATTATTCGTCGGGATGCTTCTACCATTGACTTGGTCAAGGACTGTACTCGCGTCATAACTTTCTTAGGCCAATTATGACTCTACTTGCATCATCATTATTTGTTGGCTTTTTAGGCCAATTATAGTTTAGTATGTTAATCGATGTCCTATTACAAATCGAGGGTTCGAGTCCTGATGTAAACATCTAATACAAAATTACAAATAAATTAATTGAGTGTGTAAGTTATTAAAAAAAATATAATCAAAATGTCATGATATATATGTTCATAAGAACGTTTAGTACAAAACCAATCTTAAATTAAAAGTTATTTAATCTTTAGGCTATGTGTAGTCATAACCCCCCTCCCTTGGGGGTTATGCGACACGTGTATGCTGACTCATCAAAGGAGGGTTATAAGAAAAGTGGTGTAGTCATAACCCCCCATAACCCCCCTATAATTATTACCCTATTATTTATATTTATCTAAAAGAAATAAACTTAAACCAATCAAATCTGGTGAAAATCAAGATGACCAATGAGAAAGGAGGGGGAGGGGCGCCATCTACATCACGCTCACGGAGGGGAGAAGGCAACATGGCGCCCCGGGGGGGGTGCCCAGGGGCGCTATGTGGGGCGTTATATTGGACAAGAAGGGCTTATCACGCCCGATTACACATAGCCTTAAATAATCATATATAAAATAAGATAGCCTATAGTTAACTTGTTAAATATCTAATATGATTGGTTATCCTTTGCAAAAAGGACCAATAACAAGGTAGTCATACATCCAATTAGGATTGCCCTTTCATCACTTTCTACTTTCATTCAATTATAATGCAAATAACATTATTGCTGGCTTTATATCTACATGCCCTTGTCACAACTTGCAAGCAGTTATTTTTTCCTCTTTGACCATCTTTTTGTTGTTTCTTTTCTAGCTTTTTAAATGATTAACCCGCGATAGGTTTTGCATAAACAAAAACCATAACATCAAATATGTCGTATCATGAAAGAGAGCCGCTCAAACGCAAGAAATAATGATTAGTAGCGGTAACAAACGGGATAAGCTGATGTATGAGTCAATTTTTGATCATGATAAAAACTTTTGAAATATGAATATGTGATAACAAAAAGTTTATAGTTAGGAGGAATTTGGTTTGTAACTAGATAAATGAGCTTATAATCTTGACAATTGTTTACTCCTATGTGGTAGATATGGGCCATTCTGATTATAAAATGTGTTAAAATAAGTTATTTATATAAAACTAGTTAACTTAGAATAAGTTTAAATAAACCACTCATGTCAATTATAAAATTAGCTAGTAATAATTTAGATAATGTCCAAATGGGATAACACCATCTACTCACAATGTTTGTTATCACCACCTACCGCGTTTTGTTACCATTACTTTCCTTATTGTCATCACCTATCACCTCCATCACTAGGCCCAGTTTGACCCACAACCATCGCGCATGTCATCTAGAACCCAGATTAATACTTTTAAACTTTCTAATACGACCCTTTTAAAACCAAATCAACTTTTTTTTAGAAAGATCGATTTTGACCCAAACCCAATTAATACTTCTTTGAAATAGACGGCTAGACGGATTGACTCGAACCCAAGCTTACCCAATCTCACTGTTTCGAAAGGCTTATTTTGGACCATGACTAAATATGTGTGTTTGATATAGGTTTTTTTTTTTTTTTTTTTTTTTATAACTCAAACCTACAAACCAAACACTTTTATTAGGACTGAAAGAAAGCATAATCCTTAGATTTGGTTTTTAATTTTTACAAGGAGAATAGGTGATATGCATAGAGTAGTTTTAGACTTTTAGGGAAATGTACTAATTATGAAGTAAATAGATAGCCTTTATTTAATTATTATATTATACAATAAAATTATATAGATAAATAGTAAACTTTTAGTTTTGTAAACTTTGGCTACGTGATTTTAGGGCTTTGATGCTTTCTACCCCTAAACTTTTATGATTTATTTTTTTTAACTAAACAGTAAACTTTTAGTTTTCATAGTTTGGCCACATTGTTTCATACTCTTACGTTTTGTACCGTTTAACTTTTAAAGTTTTTATTTTATTTTAAGTTTTATTGTCTACTATTTTGGCCACGAAACTTTTAATTTTTCTACTTTCGTTTTTAATATATTTTTATAGTTTTATATTTTCACTACAAGACTGTTAGACTTTTACGTTTTATACCCCTTAACTTTTTCACCCTCTAACTTTTAAACTTTTTTTTGTTTTAAGTTTTGTTGTCTTCTACTTTGGCCACGAAACTTTTAGTTTTTTTACTTTCGTTTTTAGTATACTTTTATAGTTTTATACTTTCACCACAAAACTTTTAGACTTTTATGTTTTATACCACTTAACTTAGTATATTTCTATAGTTTTATACTTTCACCACAAGACTTTTACACTTTTATGTTTTATACCCCTTAACTTTTTTACCCTCTAACTTATTTTTTTTTTGTTTTAAGTTTTGTTGTCTTCTACTTTGGCCACGAAACTTTTAGCTTTTATACTTTCGTTTTGAGTATACTTTTATAGTTTTATACTTTCACCACAAGACTTTTAGACTTTTACGTTTTATACCACTTAACTTAGTATGTTTTTATAGTTTTATACTTTCACCACGAGACTTTTAGACTACGTATTATACTCCTTAACATTTTAACCCTCTAACTTTTAAAGTTTTTATTTTTGTTTTAAGTTTTTTTTGTCTTCTATTTTTGCCACGAAACTTTTAACTTTTCTACTTTCGCTTATAGTATACTTATATAGTTGTATACTTTCACCACGAGAATTTTAAACGTTTATGTTTTATACCACTTAACTTTTTGACTTTCGTTTAGTATACAAATTCAACCCTACAACAACGCGCGGGGTGGTAAACATCTCGTTTATATTATAGAGGGTAAACCACTAAAGCCTAATAGGGTGTCTAAGTTGGGCTTGTTCGATCCATTGGGCCAACATTATACTTGTATGAAGTTTATAGCCTTAGCCCAAAATTAAGGCTACATCTTGCTGTTCATGAATATGTAAAATCACAACACAAATAAAAGTAGAGTCGTATTAGTCAACCTTTTTCACCATGCAATCTATACTACACATTTTAGAAGGAAAAAAAAGTCCTTTTACTTAAATTTTAAGAGATTAAGAGGGTAGTGTGGTCTTTTATCCAAGAAATTTAAAAAAGGTCATGAGTTCGATTCCTGAGCCTAACAGGTTTTTCATCCGACCGCTTGCGGAGATAGTTTTTCATAGGAATAGACTCAACATGTGTAAATAGCCTTTGGCTGAACGTTCTAAAATAAAACAACAATTTAATGATAATCAATTAACTTCCATTCTTAGTAACAAAGTTGTTTTTTTTTTAATTCTTTGCTTCCTTGGTGTGTAAATTAATTTGGAAAAGGACAATCAATTAAACTTGTAAACTCATACAAGTTCAAAAACAAGTCGAGGATTACGAGTTTAACACGAGCCGGATACAAGTTTAACTTATAGCTAAGATCAAGATTATGAGTGAAGCTATTTGTGATCATGTTGTTACGGATGTCGTAGTCTCTCCATGATGGCTCGTTGTTTGCCTTACTTAAACCTTATAGGATGTGGGTCACTTTTAATTAAAAATATACATAAAATACTATTAACGACACTTTTCTCATTATACATGAGAAAAGTGTAGCAACTATACCATATACAAAATAAAATAAACTTTACACAAATGTAAAATTTACTCAAATGAGAAGGTCGAAAACAAGTTGATTCTTCAACATGTGTTCTTGAGCCTTCGGTTAGTCTGATCTTCGGTCTTGTGGTCTTGACTCTTCAATTTACAACCTTAACAGCACGACTTGAGCAAACTAAACCGTTAGTTGTGGTTGAAGATCGTGTCAAAACATGGGACCCTTAAAACATATTTCAGGTCTTCACATAAACTCCCGACCCGTCTGTCTCTCAAGATATAACAACCGCCGGAGATGCAAACGCGCCCGAGATACCACCGGTTCAAATAGTGTTTAAGAAATTGAAAGAATGAAGATGAAGATGAGTGGTGATGGAAAAATTAGCGAGTGTTCCTCTCTAATTTCTTGGAAGAAACAAAAAAATACTCATACATTTTTTTGTTTTTTATTTTGAGTGATTATGAGTAAAACTCATATTTTTCTCAGATGATAAAATGAACTTACATCTTCATTATACATCACCCAAAACCTAAAAACTTACATGTCCATTAATCTTGATAAACAAAAGTTAATTGAAATACTATATTGAGTATATTCTAATAAATTGTTCTTTTAAGTGACACTTAAGTTAGTCAAATTATTCATTAATCTCGACTTGAAATAGTCTAGTGGGTTGAAATATTCAACTTTAACCTATTTCACCCATACTTTCTATCAATTTTGTAGCTTTTGACAGCTCAGAACACCCAATTCCGAGCATCGATATCTCATTCATCTTAGCTTTATTTTGTATGTGGTTTGATCCCTTGGAAAGCCTTCACAACATCAAACACAAACTTAGTAAATAACGGTTATAATAACCACAGTTACTTATCTAATCATGACTGTTTATAAAACTATAAAAAAGAGTAAATTGCACCGGAGGTCCCTGAACTTTGTAAAAATCTCATATTGAGTCCCTGAACTTTCGAAAGTGCAGGGGAAGTCCTCAAGGTTTCACTTTTATCTCACCTGAGGTCCCTTGGTGTTAGACCTAGAGACCCCAGGTGAGATAAAAGTAAACCTTTGGTGTTAGACCTAGGGACCCTAGGTGAGATAAAAGTGAAACCTTGAGGACTTCCCCTGCACTTTCGAAAGTTCAGGGACTCAATATGAGATTTTTGTAAAGTTCAGGGACCTCCGGTGCAATTTACTCTATAAAAAATGGACCAAACTTTTGTGACCTTCATCTTAACAGCCCAGATATTTAGGAGTATATTTATGTTCATAAACAAGGATGTAAACCAAAATACATGAAAACCTGAAACTTAGGTCAACTCCTTAAATTTGTATATAAGCTATAAGAGCATCAAGTCATCAAATATGCAAGATTTACCATTTTGTACAACAAAGAAACCATCTTGAGATAGACTTCAGGTGTGAATTCTTCCAGCATCAATCAGTTCAAACGAATTCAATCCGACATGATTTGGAGGCACGGTAGAACTTGAGTATCTCCTCCCGCCTCGTCGCATCAATTTCATGAGCATTTATTGCCAAAATCTCCAATTTTTTCGAGTGTTTCAACAGATACTTTATAAAGCTAAACTCTCCCGGAGATATAGCTTCACGGTTCTCAATTATAACTTCCCTCAACTTAAAGCGCAAACAAGTTGGTACCCTCGTTAGTGGGCGCCATCTCATGTTATGGACCTGTTGTGAACGCGGGAAAGGTAGAAGCCCCTGAAGATGACCCAAAACAAAACTTTACATTCAACTTCAAAATTGATAGCATCTATCTAAATTCTTGGGTAAATTATGTACAATAAACATCTTGGTTTTAAGAAGCACTCGGGCTCTGATGTCATAGATTTTACCTCAAAATCAACATATCACTACTTTATCTTCTTTAAAGAAAGTTCTAGGTACATGTAAACTTACATTTGTAAATGTAATATGCTCAAGATTAGGCATATTAGCTAAGAGAGTCGGCAGTTTATCCCAGCCCTGAG
The DNA here is from genome assembly GCA_039602395.1 of Deinandra increscens subsp. villosa. Taxonomy (NCBI): domain Eukaryota; kingdom Viridiplantae; phylum Streptophyta; class Magnoliopsida; order Asterales; family Asteraceae; genus Deinandra; species Deinandra increscens. The sequence continues at coordinate 94,210,311 of JBCNJP010000023.1, read as the reverse complement.
TAATGTCGACCATTAATTTAGCCATGTTAAGGAACATGGGCATGTTTAGACCACGAGGAAACTTAAGAGCCTGCATACACCAAAAATTACACATTGTTATTTTGAATTAGAAGGTTCTTTTCAAATATGGTGAAGACCAAAAAAACAAACAACACAATGCAAAAAATAAACATACATGATCCTGCATCCTTATAGTAACCCAATAACATACAGTGCAAATGATAACCTACAAATTCTTGGTTTAAAAGAGCATGAGGCACTGTTAAATATCAACCTACAAGAAGTTGTGTCTCTCATTAGTTTAACATATCAACCTTTTTATCAAGTAAACCTTTCATAATTCCTTCAATCTTTTTGGTTGTTTTTACATATAAACATACCCTAATTTCGACCCGAAACACATGAGGTGCCAACTCAAGCCCCTGATGCCTTTTCGTAAGCCCTTTGCATTAGAGCTGGCAAACCAGGTCTAAACGTGTCAGACATGTCAGACACGACACGATTAACACCGGTACTAAACACGAACACAAAACGATTAACTAATCATGTCATTTTCTTGAAACACGAATACGAACCTGTTTATAAACGTGTTACACGACACGACCTGTTTAGACACGATTAATATCGTGAGAATGGAAACCAAAAATAAATTAACGAATATAAAATGGTAAGAGTTGACGAATTTAAAGAATTTGACTTGTCAAAATTGGTATGGTTGTGAAAATCAAAAGGTTAATGTGGAAATCTCAAATTATAAAAGAATTTTCACTTTTATTATTATTTAACTATTTGAAAAAATTATTAAACTTATAAAAGTGTTTAATCGTGTCATAAACATGTTAGAAGATGTGAAACCCGTTTAGACACGATTTTAATTATGTCATAAACGTTTCGACCTGTTTAAGACACGAAACTTGTTAACTTAAACCCAAACGTGGTTAACTCCGTGTCGTATCGTGTCGTGTTAACAGGTCCGTCATCCGTGTCAGATATTGCCAGCCCTACTTTGCATCTCATTCGCGGCTTTTAAAACCAAGTCCCAATCTCCTCAAAGATAGTGAAAGAGACCATAAATTGATGGTTATTTAGACTTTATTGTGTATGGTTGAAACTCAACAATAGCAAGTTAAGATGTAACAAATACGAGCATAAATTCGAATAAAGAGTTAAACTTTCAAGATGATTAGCATACATACCATCAAAGTCGAATTGGTTAATGACAATATTTCAATAGATGGCGAGATGCAAGTAATGAGTCGAGCAAGAGATCCAACTTGACCCTCGTTTCGTATGTTGATGTGAGCTTCAGTAAGACATAACGGTCTTGTCAAAGAGTAACTTGTTGACATTACATCCATAATATCAAGGTATTCCAGTTTCGGAGCATCGATCAACGCCCCAAAAGCCCGATCACTAGACAACCTAAACGATAACCTTAATCTCTTCAAAGACGGTGAATCGATCACCATCATCTTTATGTTATCAAATTCACCTACCAGTTGTCTCTCCACACACAATTCTTCTAAAACCGGACATCCCGAAATCAGATTCACAAACGATTGATCACTCAAATAAACAATAGATACAAGATTAAGTTTCTTCAGCCATGGAAACAACAACTTCGAATCCTCGGGCACATGTAACACGAATTCGCCTCGTAAAGTTAAGCTAACTAAACTGCTACAAGTCTTAAACAAATGCCAGCAAAACATAACTATAAATTTTTCAGCAGGAAACCCTAGCTCAAGCTCCTGAATTTCACATTTCACAGCTTTACAGATCGAATCGTAAACACGCTTATAGTTGCAGTTCTTAGAACATTGGAGATAAAATGTTTTAATCGGCATACCGTTACGAAGAGCTAGGGTTTGATCAACGGAGTCGTGAAATTTGTTGATTTCTTCGATCGATGAACAAATTGGCATGACGAAATGAAGATTTGGGAGGAATAATCGGAGGTCCTTCCATCTGTGCTTCCATTTGCTGGATAAAAGGCGCGTTCGATTGGCGTCAGCTCCGGGGAGAAGAGAAAGGATCCGAATTAGAATTGAATCGTGTAATTCGGTTATGAAGTCTTGTTTGATTTCATCAGGTTTAGGTTTTTTCATCAGATTGAAGCTTTGTTAGTTGGAGAATTGAGGACTGTGATTCCCAATTGTTTGAGAATTTGGGGGTTTTAGATGCAGGTGAAATAATTATGAGGTGGTCTTCGGATTCGCATAAAACACTTGATGAAATCTATGTGCTCTCACTAGACAATAAACTCTCTCTAAAATGACTCTTTATAAGAGTGTCATGGGTTGTGGGATGGCTCTCCTTTTGATTATTATGCCACGAATGCAAACGGCCGATCGGGTGGTTTAGTTTGCATTTGGGACTCCACTGTCTTTCACAAACAGGTGGCTTTATGCTATGAGGATTTCATCTTAATCAAGGGCACGATTCGAGGATGTGACGATTCTCTTTTCATTATCAATCTCTATGGCCCAAAGTTACCCTCTCGGAAAAGGCTTCTTTGGAACCATATTTTGTCCCTCATTTCCTCCAACGTGGGTATGTGGATCATCATGGGTGATTTTAATGCGGTGAGATTCGCAAATGAACGTTTCAACTCCGAATTCAACTCCTCCGAAGCTGCGGATTTTAATCGTTTCATCTCCGATGGTGGGCTTATTGACCTCCACATGGGGGGAAGACGGTTCACTTTCCTTTCTTCTAGCGGAGACTCCCTTAGTAAATTGGATCGCATTTTGGTTTGTAATAGCTATCTCAACAAATGGCCAAACTCCTCCATCCAAGCTCTCCCTCGCCTTTGGTCCGATCATTGCCCGGTTCTTCTAAAGTCGATTGGAGTTGATTTCGGTCCAAGGCCTTTCAAATGTTTCAATTCTTGGTTGTTGATTGATGGGTTTGAGTTGATTGTTCAAAATGCGGCTGCTATGCCTACGGGTAATGACAGGCCGGATAAAAAATTTCTCTCTAAACTCAAAAACATCAAGGAAGCGATTAAATTATGGAACCATAATCGACTGGACTCCAATGCGCGTAGGCAGGCTTCTCTCCAATCTGAGATCGATGCTCTTGAATTACAAGCAGAATCTCGGGTGCTTTCTGACTCGGAAAAATCCAACCGGTTACTGTGGAAAAAAGAGGTTTCCGACCTCGAGGCTGTTGCGTTGAAGGACTTGAAGCAAAAAAGTCGGGTCAAATGGGCCCTTGAAGGAGACGAAAACTCTCGTTTCTTTCATGGGATTATTAACTCCTCAAATTGCAAACGTCGAATCAATGGTCTCTTCGTGAACGGCGAGTGGACTACGGATCCTATGGGGATCAAAACAGCCGCTGCTGCTCACTTCAATAATCGGTTTTTAGAACCTGTCTTCAATCGTCCTACTTTTCCCCCCGAAGGTTTTAATCGTCTGAACGATCTTGACGCTGCCTCCCTTTTACTTCCCTTCTCTGTGGAGGAAATTAAAGATGCTATTTGGGATTGTTCGGGTGATAAAAGCCCGGGGCCGGATGGTTTTAACTTCAAGTTTCTAAAAAGATTTTGGCATCTCTTTAAAGATGATCTCAAGGCTGTGCTTGATGATTTCCATGACACCGAGAAAATTAGTAGAGGTTGCAACTGCTCGTTCATTGCTCTTATTCCGAAGGTTCATGATCCTCTCAACCTCGATGACTACCGTCCTATTAGTCTTATCGGCTCGCTTTACAAAATCATTGCAAAGGTGCTTGCTAACCGTCTCCGAGGGGTGATTGATCCTCTGATTAGCAACTCTCAGTTCGCTTTTATCAAGGATCGACAAATCCTTGAAGGTCCTCTCATTTTAAATGAGATCTTTGCATGGTTAAAGCACGCAAAAGGGGAGGCTTGCTTTTTTAAAATTGATTTTGCTAAGGCTTTCGACTCGGTCAATTGGGACTTTCTTCTCAACATTTTGGCCCTCATGGGATTTCCGACTAAATGGTGTTCTTGGATTAGAGGTTGTTTGACATCCGGTAGATCCTCGGTTTTAATTAATGGATCCCCCTCAAAAGAATTTGTTTTCTCTAGGGGTCTCCGGCAAGGTGATCCGCTTTCCCCTTTCCTTTTCCTCATGGTCATGGAAGCCTTACATGTGCTTTTGGCCAAAGCAAAAGGCTTAGGTCTCATCAAAGGCATCCAATTACCTAACGGTGGTCCCAATATCTCTCACCTATTTTTTGCCGATGATGCAATTTTCCTTAGTGACACCTCTTTGTCTTCGCTTGCTAACCTTTCTTGTGTGCTAAGTTGGTTCAACCTCTCTTCCGGATTATCGATCAATCTTCATAAAAGCATGCTTTATGGAATTGGGCTAAACGATTTTCGTCTTAATCTTCTTGCCTCCTCCATCCATTGCCAAGCCGGATCCCCTCCATTTTCTCATTTAGGCCTCCCAATTGGTTTGAACATGAGCCGCATATCCAATTGGGAGAAGGTCTCGGACAAAATCAAGAAAAGGCTCTCATCTTGGAAAGAAAAGTCTCTCTCTTTCGGTGGTCGCTCTACCCTTATTAAATCGGTTCTTGGCTCCCTTCCTATTTATTACCTCTCTTTATTTCGGGCTCCTCTTCAATCTTTAAGGAATATGGAATCTCTAAGGCGTAAGTTTTGTTGGGGAGGAGAAAATAAAATTTCTTGGGTTGCTTGGGTTATCATGTGTGCTTCCAAAAAGAATGGGGGGATGGGTTTCGGATCCCTTCATGCTATGAATCTCGCTCTCCTCGTGAAATGGCTTTATAAATTTAAGGTCGAGCCCTCCAAGCTTTGGGTGCAAGTTATCAAAGCCATTCACTCCTCCAACCATGCTTGGGACTCTTTTCCTTGCAAACATTCAATTGTTGGTCCTTGGAAGAATATCATCAAGGCTTGCTCGGATCTTAAAGTGTTAGGAGTGGACGTTTTTAAAAAAATTCGGTGTTGGGTGGGTGTTGGGTCTTCGGCCCAATTCTGGATTGATAATTGGTCTGGGCTCGGCCCATTAAAGGACGCTTACCCGCTGCTCTTTCTACTTGAGACGGATAAGACTTGCAAGGTTACCAGCAGACTCCCTCTTTCTCCCGGTGCCCCTTTCAGATGGTCTTGGGGGGGTCTGCCTATGCCGAACTTTGCCTTGCAACCGATCGCCTCTTGTGAGGCCTCCCTCCTAGGCTTAACAGTCGCTGATTCCCCTGAATTTTGGGGGTGGGATGTTGGCACAAAGACCGATTTCTCGGTTAAAATTGTCCGTTACGAGGCCGAGAGGTTATTATTGGGTTCCTCTAATCTCTCTTTCATGTGGTCCCATTGCCTCCCTCTTAAAGTGAATGCTTTTGCTTGGCGCGCTGGAATGGATAAAATAGCTTCAAAAGTTAATCTCTCGTTCCGAGGATTAAACTTAGATACAACTTGTGAGGGGTGCAACTTATGTCCGGAGACTTCGGACCATCTTCTCCTGTCATGTCCTCGTGCCCAATATATTTGGGCCATCGTTCTGCAATGGTGCAAGGTTCCGCCTAATCTTCCCTCCTCGGTTCGCGAGATCCTTACTCTTCACAACTCTTGGGGTCTTTCCAAACATTTAAGCCAATTTATTCATTGCATCTTGCTCACGACTCTTTGGATCATTTGGAAGACTCGGAATGACAAACACTTCAACAATCGGCTCAAAAGAATGGACGAGATCATCGGAGACATTAAGTTTTGGTCCTTTACTTGGACCAAAGTTAGGGGTAAAAATCGGCTAGTTGATTGGTCGAATTGGTGTAACTTCAATTTCCCCATGTAATTTGTCTAGCTACTTGCTAGTTTTTTTAATCTAATTCTCTGCCGTTCAAAAAAAAATAAGAGTGTCACATGTTAAATTTTATAAAAGGGAGAGACTCTATTTGTTATTTTAGTGTAATTGATAATGACTATGAATTAATCGTACTTATAATTTATACCGGTCGAGTTTGGTGATATAACGTAGTGCACGTCCGTATTGATAAAGTTGTAAGTGGGGGTTCGGGGCAGCGCCACTTAAGAGAGCGGGGTCGAGTTGCAGTGCAATTTTAGAAGTTTAATTAAAATTGCACTAGAAATTTTGTTTGTACGGAAACTTAATAATAAATTTCGCAGGGACCAATTGTGTAATTTGGAAGTTTTCGAAATTGCAGATAAGTGCAGTGCAGTTATCTACGACGCTCCTCCTAAATTGACAATTATATCATTTGTCAAACACGGTTTAAATCTATCTCTCTCAATATCTCAATCTTAATGTCCGTATAGATCGTATCCGATCGATTTTCTCGAGTGAACCACGAGAATATTCTATCTGAAAGTGTTATCACGTTTTCTAAAATAACCAGGAATTCGTAGCTACTAACATCTATGACTAAACATAGCCTTGCAAGCGATACCTCTAATAAAACGCATTGGAAATCTGCCACTATCTGTATTGAAAATGGTTATTGGTTAAATTCGTGGATCCGATCAAGGTTAATGTTTTGATGTGGAGAGTTTGTATAGAAAAAGCTACCGTCTACTCTTATAGGGTATGTGGTATACACATGTAAATTTGATTACGTGACTCTGTCATATAGGCGATTCACAATAGAGGGCTATACATGTGTTGTATTATTTTTATTATTATTATTATCATTATTATTATTTTTATTATTATTTTAACATTTTTTAAATTCAAACATAATATTTTAATTAATAAAACCAATTCATTAAAACATTAAAAAAAACTACAAGACTAAAAAAGGAAGATGCTAAAAAAAATAAAAACTAACGTTTATTAAAAGTTTCCTTGATCTCCATCTCTATTAGGTCTCGTTTATCTTGATTAAGGTGGGAGGTATCCACGACGAGTAGATGCAACTGATTTATACGAAGTTTCTGCATCTTGACTTCCATTCTCTTATCTTGCGCGTCATTAATTCTTTGAACTTGCTCCAATAACTCGTCGTCTTATTCCTTCTTCTTCACCAACGCGTTGGCCTTTTTCTCCGCACCATCCACACCGGCCTAGGTAACTTCGCCCCCTCAGGTGCGTCATTGTTAAGGTTAATGACAACGTCCTGTTGATGCTGAGCTCACAGGACTATCCATCTCGGTCGACAATCGTTTTTTAGATCTCGGACCCTCTCCATTATTTCTTGAAACTTAGCGACCTTAAAAATTTTCAATGTTCGATGGGAGGTATGACGTTGTTATTGCCGTCCTTATATCGAGTGATACATACACCCAACATGTCAGTGTCACTTGCACCACTTTAACGGTTTTTAACACGACTTCAAAATACATAAAACCCCAAGTATTTAGGTGTATATTTATGTTTATAAAAAAAAAGATATTAACCAAAATACATATTTTCTTAAACGGTAATTTCATTAAAAGCACGCCTCTAGCAAACACTAGAGGGACGAAACCCAACACATACCAGTTTTTTCCAAAATCAATTTCTACTTCTACCCATAAAAAACTCGGTTTTAATTTCTTTCATAAGAATTGAAGCTAAGGATTCTTTTGCTTGAACATTGTTTCTTTCCCTCTGAATAACCTAACAAACCGTAACGATAATGACATACACCAATTGCGCCTTCCATTTATCCAGATTAAGCACGAGATGAATCCGGACAGCATCAATCCAAAAAACAAAGAGTTGGGGGATTTTAACCATTGAGTAAGCATACACCACACACTCGACGCCATAAAGCAACCGGTAAAGAGATGGGAGGCGGATTCGTCCATCTCCTGACATAACGGGCACCGCCCTGACCCGAAGACGATCCTCCTAAGCGCCAACTGATCATACGAGGCTAACCGTCTTTTTTGGAGTCTCCACATAAAAATATTAGCCTTGGAAGGGACTAATTTGCACCACACGAAAGTGGACCTGCAAGGGTTACAACTTAGAACCACCCAGACCCAGCCGAAGCCTTCAAAACCAACCCCCTAACTGATCTGACTGAAAATCGGTTTGAAGTGTCAGCAACCCATCTGGATGTCGGCCTATCCCCATGTTGCTTGTGTGAAAAAAAAGCATCATTATTTGCGAATTCCGACCCTTCTTGAAGTGCAACCCATTAATCATCTTACGCCACAGGTTATGAGGTTCCTTGATGAATCTCCAGTACCACTTGGCCAATAAGCATTTGTGTTCACTTCGAGAGGAACTAGCACCAAACCTCCTTCGGATTTGGGTTAGCAAATGTCTTCCTTAGACTTAACTTTCTTTGGTGCAGCATCAGAATGAGTTCAAAGGAATTCAATCCGACAAGATTTGGAGGCACGGTAGAACTTCAGGACCTCCTCCCGCCTCGTCGCATCAATTTCATGAGCATTTAGTGCCAAAATCTCCAAATTATTAGAGTGTTTCAAAAGATACATTATAAAGTTAAACTCTCCCCGTGATATAGTTTCCCGGTTCTCAATTCTAACTTCCTTCAACTTAAAGCGCAAACAAGTCGGTACCTCCGTTAGTGGGCGCCATAACATGTTATGGATCGGTTGCAAACGCGGGAAAGGTAGGAGCCCCTGAAGATGACCCAAAACAAAACTTTGCATTCAACTTCAAAATTTATAGCATCTGTCTAAACTTTAAAGAAAGTTCTAGGTAAACATAAACTTACATTCGCAAACGTAATATGCTCAAGATTAGGCATATTATTTAAGAGAGTCGGCAGTTTATCACAGCCATGAGTAATGTCAACCACAAATTTAACCACATTAAGGAACATGGGCATGTTTAAAACACGAGGAAACTTAAGAGCCTGCATACACCAAAAATTAAACATCGTTATCCTGAATTCAAAGGTTCTTTTCAAAGATGCTGACCAAACAACAAACAACGCACAATGAAAAAAATAAACATACTTCATCCTGTTTCCTTAAAAGAGTGTGGCGCTGTTCAATGTACAACAAAATAACTTTATTTAAAACCAGAATGCCTCTCATTTGTTTGACATATCAACCGGTTTATCAAGTGAACTATTCACAATTCCTTCATATTTATAGTTGCTTTTACATATACTGATATACACATACCCTAAAATTCACTCCAAAGCACATGAGGTGCCAACTTAAGCCCCTGATGTATTTTCTTGAGCCATTTTCGCGTCTAATAAAACCAAGAGCTAATCTATTCAAAGATGGTGAAAAGAACATAAATTGACATACTAGCTATAGTTTAGTTTATATAAAAAGGTCATTTGACTTTATTGTATATGGTTGAAACTGAACAATAGCAGGTTAAGATGTAACAAATATGAGCATAACTTGGAAGCCCAGTTTATTCTATAAGGAATCAAACTTTCAAGATGATCAGAATACATACCTTCAAAGTCGAATCTGTTAACGACAATATTTCGACAGACGAGACGCATGTCACAAGGCGAGAAACAGATCTAAATCGACCATCCTTTCGTTTATTGATGTGAGCTTCAGTAAGAGATAAGGGTTTTGTCAAATAGTAGGCTATTGATGTTACATCCATAATATCAAGGTATTCAAGATTAGGAGCTTCAATCACAGCCTTACATTGCCCGACAATAGACAACGAAAATGATAACCTCAATCTCTTCAAAGATGGTGAAATGATCATCATGTTTGTTATGTTATCAAATCCACCTATCAGTTTTCTCTCCACAAACAATTCTTCCAAAACTGGACATCCAGAAATCAGATTCGCAAACGATTTATCACCCAAATAAACAATAGATACAAGATTAAGTTTCTTCAGCCATGGAAACAACAATTTGGAATCCTCGGGCACATGTAACACGAATTCGCCTCGTAAAGTTAAGCTAACTAAACTGCTACAACTCTTAAACAAATGCCAGCAAAACATAACTGTAAATCTATCAGCAGGAAACCCTAGCTCAAGCTCTTGAATTTCACATTTCACAGCTTTACAAACGGAATCGTAAACACGCTTATAGTTGCAGTTCTTAGAACAGTGAAGATAAAATGTTTTAATCGGCATACCGTTACGAAGAGCTAGGGTTTGATCAACGGAGTCGTGAAATTTGTTAATTTCTTCGATTGATGAACAAATTGGCATGACGAAATGGAGATTTGGGAGAAAAAACCGGAGGTCCTTCCATCTGTGCTTCCATTTGCTGGATAAAAAGCGCGTTCGATTCGCGTCAGCTCCGGGGAGAAGAGAAAGGATCCGAATTAGAATTGAGTCATGTAATTCGCTTATGAAGTCTTGTTCGATTTCATCAGGTTTAGGTTTTTTTATTTGAGCGTTGCTGAAGCTCATAGTTTGTGATTAATTTTGTTGGAGAATTGAGGACTGTGATTCCAATTGACTGAAAATGTTTGTATGGTTTGAGAATTTGGGGGTTTTAGATGCTGATGAAATGATGACGTCATCGGATTCTCAGAAGTAACATTGTGATAAAAAGCCGTTCAATATATTTTTTTTTTTTATAATAAAATCTCTGTGTTCTTACGGTAAAATCTGGTCGCCTCAAGGATCGAATCCGGGTCTCCCCGGATCTCCTATCATTGGCCTCCATACCAATGGACAAATAATTTCATTAGTGAGGATAGAACTTGGGTCCCTAGGAATATAAATCAAAGTCTCAACTAACTCCACTAGATGTCATTGGTCTCTGTGTTCTTACTAAAGCACAAGAGAGCTCATGATATGTCTCCCAAAGACTCGTGTAAAAGTAGTTGCTTCACTGTTTCTTTTACTTTGTATTAACGTGTGTTTAAAAAGTAAACTCATTCTCAACAATAATTCACATCATTATCTTCATTTCTTTACAAATCTTCTTGTTTCAAACTACATATTACATAGTCGTAGATTAAAGACCACCAATTTCGTTTACCCGACTAATATCCTTGGGTGACAACGAGGAAAACCAAACTCAACCCATCCACCTGCTTTTGCTCAATTTCAACAACCACTTGGTTTTGTCAATTTCAATTTTCAACTATCTCAATATCAACCATCCCAATAGGAATAATACCCAGTGGCGGATCCAGGATCTTTTCTTAGCGGGGGCAAAAAGTAAATGCTACAAACAGGTTAAATATTGAGATAGTTTATTTGGCCAAATTTGATAAAATTTAACTGCATGTTACAACTAATGCTACAGAAAAATATCTATATTATACAATGCTTCTAAAAATATAAAAGTTAAAAATAAAGAAATAATATGATCTGCAAATTATATAAGCTTGTATAACGACTATTTAAGGTTTGGGTCAACAACACACTACAAGTTACTAAATAATATTTATAAATTAATTCTAAATAATATTTAACACTCTCAAATCTTAGATATAAAATCTTTAAACATCAAAAAGAAAGAGAGGAAAGATAATTCATATACTAGAGATCAAATATCTAATATGCAAAAAGTAAATTATCCCGCAAAAGCAAAACTAGCACCTGACATTACTATATTTTTTATTTGTCTTATTATTTTTATTATTTGTGTACCTTCTCCTTCTTCTTCACTAACCAACCAAACCTGCAACTTCATTGACAACCACAAAACATAAATCTACAGACTCGGGCAACACCTTCAACATCCCCTTCTTTTCTTTTGCACTAATACAAAAAAACTTAGGGGCCTTTTAAGATAAAACTTGAGGGGCCTAACCTTTTTTTGCTTGATTTTTTAAAAAATTTACGTTGCTAGGATAGTGTTGAGTGGGGGCCTTTCCCCCCTCTAGCCACCATGTAAATCCGCCCCTGATAATACCAACAGTTTTTAGCATTACAATAACAACAACAAATTCAACCTAGTCCTAAATCTCCTACTCCTCAATTTCAAGCAACAGCTAATAAAACACAACCTTCATCAAAGAAAAAGACCAAGAAGGTTAAAGGGAAGAAACACATGCAAGAATCAATCAAAGATGCACACACGCCTGTGCTATCGAAGTCTATCCGTATCGATTGGACAAATAGTGATGAAGAGATTATAGTGATGAAGAGATTTTGACCAGACATGATACCACGTTTCTAAAGGCCCAATAGTTACAAACCACGAAAACAAGAGTGCATTTAGATAAAGGTTCATGCACACTACAATGGTTCTTCACCTCAGGTTAATCGAAATGATCACAGCAAAGGTTCATGCACACTACAATGGTTCTTCACCTCAAGTTAATCGAGATGACCACAGGTATTTAGGTGTATATATATGTTCATAAAAAAGGATATAAACCAAAATACATGAAAAACTGAAACTTAAGCAACTCCTTAGATATGTATAAGCTATAAAAGCATCAACTAGGCAAGATTTACCATTTTGTACAAACTAAGAAACCATCCTGAAATTGACTACAGCTGTGAATTTTTTCAGCATCAGAATCAGTTCAAACAAATTTAATCCGACATGATTTGGAGCCACAATAGAGCTTCAGTACCTCCTCCCGCCTCGTTGCATCAATTTCATGAGCATTTAGTGCCAAAATCTCCAAATTATTGGAGTGTTTCAACAGATAAGTTATAAAGTTAAACTCCCTCGGGGATATAGTTTCCCGGTTCTCAATTATAACCTCCTTCAACTTAAAGCGCAAACAAGTTGGTACCTCATCTAGTGGGCGCCATATCATGTTACAGATTTGTTGCGGCCGAGGGAAAGGTAGTAGCCCCTGAAGAGGATGAAAAACAAAGTGACATTCAATCAACTTTAAAAGTGATAGCAACTGTCTAGCTTTATTGAGTAAATTATGATAAATACATTAAACATCTTGGTTTTAAAAGCACTCAGGCCTCCAAGGCACTTAGGTTGTAAAAGCCAAGGTGTGAGGTGAGAGTTTCATATATGCGAGGTGTTACTCTATGTACAACCAAAAGTTGTCTCCCTCTCTGATGTGCATGGAGCGCCACCTCAAGGCCCTGAGACGTTTTCTCGACAGCCTCATGCCTCAAACATGCTTTTCAAAACCAAACTAAAAATTATAGTACACTGCAGAATATATATTCATATGTTAATGTGTTAACTTCTGTGACAAAAAGGGGTGTTTGGATGTCATAAATTTTCCTTAATATCAACATATCACTATTTTTCTTCTTCTTAATTTATAAAGAAGCCCCTGAAGATGACCCAAGACAAAGCTTTACATTCAACTTTAAAGCATCCATCTAAATTCTTGGGTAAATTATGTACAATATACATCTTGGTTTTAGAAAGCACTCGAGCTATGAGGCGTTTATGTTAAAAAAAGTCGAGGCATGAGGTGAGAGTTTCATTTATGCAAGGCAGTAATCTATATACAACCAAAATTGGTCTATCTCTAGTCTCTTTTACATATCAGCCTTTGGACCCATTTGTTTGTTTTTACATGTCAGCCTTCTACAAACACTAAACACTAATTCTGGCCTACATGTGCATGAAGCGTCACCTCAAGACCATGAGATTTTTCTCGATCACCTCATGCCCCAAGCATGCTTTTTTAAAACCAAGTCAATGTGGTCAATGTGTTAAATTTTGTGAGAAAAGGGGGTGGGGTGGGGGTTGGATGTCATAGATTTTACCTCAAAATCAAAATATCACTATTTTTCTTCTTTAAAGAAAGTTCTACGTAAACATAAACTTACATTTGTAAACGTAATATGCTCAAGATTAGGCATATTAGCTAAGAGAGTCGGCAGCTTATCCCAGCCCTGAGTAACGTCGACCATAAATTTAACCACGTTAAGGAACACGGGCATGTTTAAACCACGAGGAAACTTAAGAGCCTGCATACACCAAAAATTAAACATCATTATCTTGAATTCAAATGTTCTTTTCAAAGATGGTGAAGATCAAAAAACAAACAACACAATGCAAAAAATAAACATACATCATCCTGCATCCTTATAGTAGTAAGTAGTAACCCAATAACACAAAGTGCAAATGATAACCTACAATTCTTGGTTTAAAAGAGCACGAGGCATTGTTAAATATCATACCTTTTTTATCAAGTAAACCTTTCATAAATCATTCTATCTTTTTGGTTGTTTTTACATATACACATACGCTAATTTTGACCGTGAAACACATGAGGTGCCAACTCAATCCCCCGATGCCTATTCGTGAGCCCTTTGCATCACATTCGCGCCTTTCAAAACCAAGACCTAATCTCTTCAAAGATAGTGAAAGAGACCATAAATTGATGGTTATTTAGACTTTATTGTCTATGGTTGAAACTCAACAATAGCAAGTTAAGATGTAACAAATACGAGCATAACTTGGATGCCCAATTTATGTATAATTTAAATTTAAACAATTAACTGAATATCCTAAAATAGTCAAACTTTCAAGATGATTAGCATACATACCATCAAAGTTGAATTGCTTAATGACAATATTTCAACGGACGACGAGAGGCATGTAATGAGTCGAGCAAGGGATCCAACTTGACCCTCCTTTCGTATGTTGATGTGAGCTTCAGTAAGAAATAAGGGTCTTGTCAAAGAGTAAGTTGTTGACATTACATCCATAATATTAAGGTATTCCAGTTTAGGAGCATTGATCAACGCCCCCCAAACCAGACTAATAGCCAGCCTAAATGATAACCGTAATCTCTTCAAAGATGGTGAAATGATCATCATGTTCCTTATGTTATCAAATTCACCTATCAGTTGTCTCTCCACAAACAATTCTTCTAAAACTGGACACCCAGTTAATCAGATTCGCAAACGATTGATCACCCAAATAAAGAACAGATACAAGATTAAGTTTTTTCAGCCATGGAAACAGCAACTTGGCATCCTGGGGCACATGTAACACGAATTCGCCTCGCAAAGTTAAGCTAACTAAACTGCTACAAGTCTTAAACAAATGCCAGCAAAACATAACTGTAAATCTATCCGCAGGAAACCCTAGCTCAAGCTCTTGAATTTCACATCTCACAGCTTTACAAACGCGAATCGTAAACACGTTTATAGTTGCAGTTCTTAGAACAGTGAAGATAAAATGTTTTAATCGGCATACCGTTACGAAGAGCTAGGGTTTGATCAACGGAGTCGTGAAATTTGTTAGATTTCTTCGATCGATGAACAAATTGGCATGACGAAATGGAGATTTGGGAGAAAAAACCGGAGGTCCTTCCATCTGTGCTTCCATTTGTTGGATAAAAAGCGCGTTCGATTGGCGTCAGCTCCGGGGAGAAGTGAGAGGATCCGGATTAGAATTGAGTTGTGTAATTCGCTTATGAAGTCTTGCTCGATCTCATCAGGTTTAGGTTTTTTGATCTGAGCGTTGCTCAAGCTCATAGTTTGTTGGAGAATTGAGAACTATGGTTCCAATTGAATGAAAATGTTTCTAGGGTTTGAGAATTTGGGGGTTTTAGATGTAGATGAAATTATGAAATGAACGTCCTGAAAGTCACCGGATTCTCTAATTTAGTAGGTTTTGGGGTCTGGCGAAGAAATTCAGGTATGGCGACTTTCCGACGACGGCGTAACATCTCCGACGGCCGTCGTTTCACGGTGGTTAAGCGAATGGCTGTAGAGATCCTCTACTCTTTCGAATTATGAGAATGGTCAAAGTGGTTAACTTAAATTTCAGGTTTCAGTTTCATTCTTAAATTTAAAAAAATTACCCTTATGATTTGGAGGATTTGTATTTTTACAATATTATTTTTAGTTGTTGACGCTAATTGTCGTTAAATTTTTATGTTAAGTTAGTATAAATTGATAATTATATCACTTTGTTAGCGTTGTCGCTATCACCATCACCATCGCCACCATCTTCGTCGCCTTGAAATCTTTTAAATAAAAGGGTATGAGTATAATTATTATTTTACATTAACTTAATGGAAAAAAACTAACGGCAGTTAACTTCAGGGACTGAAGGTGTTACAAAAGTGCAAACCTTCGGATCATAACCGTAATCTTTGAAATCTAAGAAAGAAATTTGAAATTCGAACAAACCACATGGACAATTCTTGTAAGTTACTCATTTCTTTTTAACGAAAATAATATTTTATATTATAAATGTTCAATGTCTTAATTTAACACGAGTGGTATACCAGTCACGCACTAAGGTAGACGTACTGTGAATATACGAAACAATAAATAAATGAATTTAAACACGACTTGATCTTAAACAAAATCTGAATCATAAACCCTGAACCAAAAAGTAAACCTACAAAATTAAATAATTAAAAGGAAACTAAAGAAAACTGGGATAAAATCTCTCTCGCGGAAACGTTGAAACAAATTCTTCTCTTTATGTGTTTAGATCCTTAAATCCGATTTGAAAAAAATTAGAGATGCCAT
The DNA here is from genome assembly GCA_039602395.1 of Deinandra increscens subsp. villosa. Lineage (NCBI taxonomy): Eukaryota > Viridiplantae > Streptophyta > Magnoliopsida > Asterales > Asteraceae > Deinandra > Deinandra increscens. The sequence continues at coordinate 94,194,079 of JBCNJP010000023.1, read as the reverse complement.
GTAATGCAACGCGGAATGTCCAGGTCATAAAAATTAAACGGCGTTTATTTCTTTTAATGGTATACTATTAAGAGAAACTAGTTGCAAAGTTAACATTCGTAATAAGAATATTCTGGAAGTAATATTGGCTAATCGATCAAAATTGAGATTATTAGTAGATCAAACTTTGAATTATTAAATTCTAGAGTAAATTACGGATTTAGTCCCTATGGTTTGCACGAATTTCGGGTTTATTCCGTAGGATTCATTTATTATGGATATGGTCTCAAACGTTTGCCAAACCGTATCGGATTTAGTACCTAAGCCTTAATGTCGTTAGAAAATTCTGTTAAGTGAATGTGAATTGACCATTATACCCCCCCCCCCTGAAATCATTAATATAAGTTTAATTAAAACAAAAAAGAATACAATAAACTAAAATAAAAAAACTTGGTGGCGGGTCCCACACCACCACCTTCTTCTTCAAATTTCCCGTACGTATTCCGGGGAATACACCACCACCACCAAACCCTATCCCCCCCCCCCTCATTGCAACCGGTCCATCGACGACCACAACAACTGAAGAGCGCCGCCTGCGACGACTCAAGGCTAGCAGGAGTCGTGGCCCTGGGTTTGCAATGAAGATGAAGGGGGCCGGAGTTGGTTGCGATGAAGATGAAGGGGGGCAGGTTTGGCTGCAGGTGGGGGTTGAGGGGGTCAGTTGGAGGTTGCTGAAGTCGGGAGGTCATCTGGCGTCGATTGGGGGAGAGTCCTGGTCGCCGGAGAACGCTGCTCCACAACCGGAGATAGCTCACTAGTACGTGACTGCGCCGGCAGGAGAGCTGGTACCTGGTGTTGTCGGAGGAAGAAAGGGTAGGGGGAATGATTGGTGTCGCAGGTTGGGTTCGGACAGGGAAGGGGAGGCCGCCTGAGGGATGTGCAGGTTGGGTTCAGACAGGGAAGGGGAGGCTGTCGGAGGGATGTGATGGTCACCGGCAGTGGCGGTCTTCGGGTGATTGCAGGTCGCCGGTGAACGAGCCTGCAGTAAAGAAGATGACGATTTTACACTTTGATCATTTTTTTCTAATATTACGGTTTCAGCCCTTGATATTTATATTAGAGATAATATTTTTAAAGGGAGGGGTATAATGGTCAATTCACACTCACTTAACATTTAGTACCATATCCATAATAAATGCAACCTGTAGAAACGGTGGTCCCGGCCGGACGGTTTATCAGGATGAACCGGTCCGGTTAAGACGGATTGCTTCTGGAGAGTTGGAGAGGTAAGCTGCTCCGGCTCGGAGCACCTTGATTGCTTCTGCGAGTTAGTCTGCGGTACCTGACACGAAGGAAGAGTTAGAACGTGGGAGGGAGATTGTCCTCCGGCTCAGACTGGGACTGACGGGTGCATCATTGCCATCCCAGGTCTACCCTCGTGCATATAGGATGTGAGTGTGGGGAAGGGGGAATATCTTCTCTGCCGTACGGTCAGGGGATATGTTTTAGTGCCGGAGCTAGTTGTAGTCCGGAGGGATTAATTGTCTTTCCCCCCAAGTGGTTGGGGGGTATTTATAGTGGCTTACCTTTGTCTGATGCGCCATTAATGCTCCTGGCGGCTAATGGTATGGGCGGGCGTAGTAGGTGCGTAGCCTACAGTCCCATTTCGGGCAAAGCGGCGCATGATTGGCTTATGATGTGCCAATCATTGCCTGTCACCATTGTTCGTGTAGGCCGTGCGGCCAACTCATGTGCGTTGTATGTTGCTATAGTGGGCTTTTGGTTCGGCCTAATAAGGAGCAGCATCCGATATAAGGCCGGACCGGACCCACGTCATCACAACCTAAAAACTAAACCCGAAATCCGTACAAACCACATAGTCTAAATCCGTAATTTACTCTAAATTCTAATTTTCCTTAATTACTCGAAGAATAAAAAGTTATAAATCAACCCAAAATCCATTCACAATTTAGAAAAAAACGGGGGTAAAATCGGTATTACAGAAGTTGCAGATTTCCAAATTTTGCAAATCTATTGCGGCTCTGGTTTATCCATTAACATCGCCATAGAAGAGTAGGTTCCGTTGATTCCCCCACCTCTGGTTTTTCTTCTTTCACCTGTGCAACCTTCTTTCTATCCTCACTAAATCAGCTCAAAGATTTCGTCTCCGTAATTTTCCAACAGCTTGTAGCCTCCCCACTATCAATTTCTTCGTCTCCAGTCAAATTCATGTCGAACGAATGAACACCAAATCTTCAAATTGGTGCTACAGAGACCGTAAGTTAAATCTTTTTTGAATTTCGTATAAGGGTTTATGTGCACCTGAGTAAAACTATACGAAATTGTAGTTGTCTGCTAGGTGTTTGTTGAAATGCCTAAATGAGATAAGAAAGTGTAGTTGTCCGCCAGGTGTTTGTTGAATTGCCTGAATGAAATGAGTTTTCATTTCTTTGCCTGAATTGGTGCAAAAAGTGATAGTTTAAGTTAAGGAGTTTGTAGAATTGGAAGTTTTGGATAGCTGGAAGAGTCGAATGGCTTTTGCTTCTTGTTTAAGTTGTGACCCATGGACTCTACCTCAAATTCTAAAGCACCCATCTATGGTTTCCACTCCCACAAAGCTCTCAAATTTTGTTTCTTTTGCATCCACTAAAACCTATGAACAACTCGCCACTTTACCTTCAGAAAAAGAAGTTCTTGATATGTTGGGTCGTGAAAACGATGAGCAATCGGTGGTTGGTGTGTTTAAATGGGCGTTAAAGCAACCGAATTTCGAACTCTCTTTAGGAATTTACGAGGAAATGCTTAGAAAGCTTGGCCAAGTAGGCTCGGTTGATTCGATTAGGGGTGTGTTGGATGATATGAAACGATCTTCATGCAAGGTTGTGGAAGATACTTTCTTTATCTTGATTGAAAGCTTTGCCAAGTTTGATTTATATGATGAAGCTATTTGTGTATTGTTCATAATGGAAGAAGAGTTTGGAGTGAAACCAAGGGTTCATAGTTACAATTTCTTGTTAAATGTTCTTGTTGATGGGAACAAACTGAAATTAGCCGAAGATGTTCACTCGTTAATGTCGAGTAAAGGAATCAAACGAGATGTTTCAACTTTCAACATCTTGATCAAAGCTCTTTGTAAAGTCCATCAAATGAGGCTCGCGATTTTGATGTTGGAGGAGATGCCTACTCATGGATTAGTACCCGATGAAAAGAGTTACACGACCCTGATGCATGGTTTTATCGAAGAAGGGAGTTTAGATGGCGCGTTAAGGATTAGAGAACAAATGGTATCCGCTCAATGTCTTTCAACCAACTTAACTTTCAATACTTTGATTCATGGATTTAGCAAAGTTGGTCGAATGCCGGAAGCTTTAGATTTCGTTATAGAAATGTCAAAGGAGGGATTTTTCCCTGATCAGTTTACATTCGACACTTTGGTTAACGGTTTATGCAAATCGGGGTACATAAATCACGCTTTAGAGATTTTGGATGTGATGTTTCAAGAGGGTTTTGAACCTCATGAACACACTTACAACTCGGTGATATCCGGATTGTGTAAAATGGGTAAAGTTGAAGAGGCGAATGAAATTGTTAACCTTATGCTCGAAAGAGACGTTTCTCCCGATACAGTCACATACAGCCGGATTATTAGCGGTTTATGTAACGAAAATCAAGTTGAAGCAGCCTCGAAACTTGCCCTTAACTTAACCAGCAAAGGAATCGTGCCCGATGTTACCACTTTCAATTCTCTGATTCAAGGTCTTTGCCTATCAAGCAGATTCGAAACAGCACTTCGAGTGCTGGATGAAATGAAAAGAAAAGGGTGTCAACCTGACGAGTTTACGAACAATATGCTAATCGATTGGTACTGCTCTAAAGGTAAACTCGATGCAGCATTGAAAATCTTGAAAGACATGGAGTCAACTAACTGCCCACGAAGCGTGATAACTTACAACACTCTAATCGACGGGTTTTGTAAAAACAAGAAAATCGAGGAGGCGGGTGAGATTTTCGATCGAATGGAGCTTCAAGGGGTTCCAAGAAACATGACGACATACAACACGCTTATCGACGGTTTATGCAAGAACAGGCGGACCGAGGAAGCCTCTATGCTTATGGACCAGATGATAACCGAAGGATTAAAACCCGATAAGTTCACTTACAATTCCATTCTTTCCCACTTTTGTAAAGTGGGAAACATAAAAAAGGCGACGGATATCGTTCAGGTTATGGTTACAAACGAATGTGAACCCGATATAGTAACTTATGGGACTTTGATTCAAGGGTTATGTAAAGCAGGAAGGATTGATGTTGCCACCAGGTTACTTAGAAGTATCCAGTTAAAAAACATGGTTGTGACACCATATGCGTATAATCCCGTTATTCAAGCTTTGTTTAAAAAGCGCGGGGCTGATGCTGCATTGGAGTTCTTTAGAGAAATGGAGCAAAAGGGGTGTCCTCCTGATGAGGTTTCATACAAGATTGTTTCAAAAGGGTTGTGTTCTGGTGGAGGGCCAATTGGTCAAGCAGTTGACTTTGTGTATGAGATGACTTCAAAAGGTTTTATCCCTGAGTTTTCTTCTATTTATATGTTGGCTGAAGGGCTTTGTGGTTTGAAAATGGATGATACTTTGGTTAAGGTAGTGGGTCAGATCATGAAAACTGCAAATTTTGCAGAAAATGAAGTGAAAATGATAATGGGTTTCCTTAAAATTCGCAAGTTTGAAGACGCGTTGGTGACGTTGGATCGGTTTCTTAGCGTTCGGAAGCCGAAGAGAGGTTATTGGTGAGGGGAGTATGCTGCAAAATGAGTTCATGGTGTAAATTTTTGCTATCTTTTTGTACTTGTTGTATTGTTTGTTATAGAATTGTATCTGTTTTTGTTTATGCAGTAGATGATGTGTTGTTATTTACTTATTTTCCTTGAAACCTAGCAATACTTTGTTATGTGACTCTAATTATTATGCCAATTTATGTTCTTATGTTGTTAAAAAAAGTTGTCAATTGAGATACCTATTACATGGACAAAATGCCACTCACGTGAGGGACACATGAGGGCTAATAACATGCTAACATGTTACGCCACATTATCTATTTAAATTTACATATATAAAATTGTGATACATATGTAAATTTACATATGTTTAATGTTACATCTTATTATCTATTTAAATTTAAATATGTAAATTTGTGATATATATGTGAATTTACGTATTTTCATGTTACATGTCATTATATATTTAAATTTACATATGTAAGTTTACGTATGGTTCATGTTATCTATTACTAAATATAAAAGTTTACATACACAAACTTAAAAAACTCTAATAACATATGTTACAAGTAGTTACATGCGTATTTCAAACAAACATTTTCCTTGTCTATATAACATGTGTGATGTTTACATATATGAACTGATAAACTTGTTTTCTTCGTAGATGAAATGATTTTTGTTTTAAAGATAACGATAATTATCAAGAACTGAAACATAATAAGCTTTTATATATTTTTTTTTTGTTAGCTTGTTATATTTTTTTGATCATTAATTCAAATATTTCAGTTTGTATGAAATATTTTATTACGCTTAATGTTAATTGTAATTGTTTCTTATAAATTAATACAATATATATCCTTTTTCAGTCGAGATATCCGGTGAACAATGATCCAAATCTTGGAAAAACCATCTAGCAACACTTGTTGCGGTGATTATCATAAGAAGTTGAATTAAAAAGTATCAAATGCATATCATTTTGAACTCAAAATCTTGTATATTTATTAAGTACTTCTTCCCGTGTATCCAAATATGCATTCAAGTTGGTTAAATACTTAAATGTGTCAAATTTCTATTTTAAAAACTCTAACATTATATGCATTTGTTTTCCTTTTTTTTTACTGCGGTAGTGTGGTTAACATATTTTAACTTCTTTGTTTGTAACCAATAACGTGTTAATAGCTAAAGATAACTTTGGTAGTTATACTTGTCAAAGACGGTACATAATGTGAAAACTACCTTTCAATGGAGTTGTACCTTGGGTGACATAATGTGAAAACTACCTTTCAATGGAGTTGTACCTTGGGTAACAGAAGTTGTACCACAAAAACACCTAAAGTCTCCATCTCCCACCTTGTCTATAGATATAAAAAAAAACATGGTTTATTACCAAGTAGATCGAGTTTGTCTTAGTAGTATGAGCGATAATATGATAACTCGTAACTTTAAGGTTAAGTCTTTGAGCTAACAAGTTTTCCATCATGTTGTTTACAGAAGTCATTTTTTTTAGAAATGATTGACTGATATGACTCGTTTAGTTGATCGTTAATAAAAACATGTTTATTATTATTTGCCAAAGTGTAATTTTATATCTTCTTTTAAAATTTAAAAAAAATGTAATAATAATAATAGATAAAAAACCACTAGAGACAAAATTAGAATTTATACTTTTTTATACTAGGGTGATAGTTAATGTAAACAAAACTAGTATAATATTATAGCCCCTTTCTTTAGACACCTCAATTTTTGCTAGAGACACCGGGCTTAATGCCCCATTAAGGGCTTAATGGGGCATTAAGCTTAAACTTTATTCCCTCCAATCATTTGCACAGATCCCCAGTGTCAATTATTGAGGCTTAATGCCCCATTAAGGGCTTAATGGGGCATTAAGCTTAAAGTTTCTTCTCTCCAATCATTAAGGTATTGACTTGACAACAGACAGAGAATAAAGTGGATGTGACATTAATGGGACATTAAGACCTTAATGAGGCATTAAGGTCTTATAATAAGTTTAATAATAATAATAATAATAATAATAATAATAATAATAATAATAAAAATAATAATAATAATGATAATAATTATAATTATAATTATAATTATAATTATAATTATAATTATAATTATAATTATAATAAATGCCCATTAAAAAGCTAAATGCCCCATTAAGGCCTTAGTGGGCCGTTAAGTTTCTAAATGCCCCATTAAAAAGCTAAACCAGGCATTACAGTGGAACATAATGATGCATTAAGGGCTTAATGGGCCATTACGTTTGACAGTAATGCTGCATTAAGGCCTTAACCCTGCCTTAAGGTTTTATATTTTTTTTAACGTTTTATAGTATTTAGATGTATATAAACATATATAAACTCATATACATGTTAGTATATGTACACACACATATATAGGTACATATGTTCATGTCAAAAATAATTATACATACATATATATACACATATAGGTACACATGTTAACTTCATGCAAATGCAACTAGTTCTGTGTATCTCGCACAATACACTGAATTTGAAACTTATAACTATTATTTATTATTATTATTACTATTATTATTAAACTTTTTATTATTAGCATTATTATTATTAAATTTATTATAAGTTTAATAATAATAGCAATAATAAGTTTTATAATAATAATAATAAGATTAATAATAATAATAAGATTAATAATAATAATAAATAATAAAACTAATAAGTTTACTAATAATAATAATAATAATAATAATAATAATAATAATAATAATAATAATAATAATAAATGTCCATTAAAAAGCTAAATGCCTCATTAAGGCCTTAGTGGGCCATTAAGTTTCTAAATGCCCCATTAAAAATCTAAATCTGGCATTACAGTGGAACATAATGATGCATTAAGGGCTTAATGGGTCATTACGTTTGACAGTAATGCTGCATTAAGGCCTTAGCCCTGCCTTAAGGTTTTTATATTTTTAACGTTTTATAGTATTTAGATGTATATAAACATATATAAACTCATATACATGTTAGTATACGTACACACACACATATAGGTACACATGTTCATATAAAAAATAATTATACATACATATATATACATATATAGGTACACATGTTAACTTCATGCAAATGCAACTAGTTCTGTGTATCTCGCCCAATACACTGAATTTGAAACTTATAACTATTATTTATTATTATTATTACTATTATTATTAAACTTTTTATTATTAGTATTATTATTATTAAACTTATTATAAGTTTAATAATAATAACAATAATAAGTTTTATAATAATAATAATAAGTTTAATAATAATAATAATAAGTTTAATAATAATAATAAATAATAATAAATAATAATAATAATAAATAATAATAAGTTTACTAATGAAGCATTACTGTCAACCTTAGTGGCCAATTAAGAGCATAAAGCAGCATTATGCTCCTCAGTAATGCCACATTTGGGTTTTTAGTGGGGCGTTTAGAAACATAATGGGCCATTAAGGCCTTAATGGGCAATTAAGCTAACCCTATTACTAGGAAGTTATGGCCCACTAGTGGGAAGTTAAGGCCCTTAGTGGAGAGTTAAGGCCTTAATGGGGAATTACGTTTAATAATAATAATAATAATAATAATAATAATAATAATAATAATAATAATAATAATAATAATAATAACAATAATAATAATAATAAAATAATAATAATAATAATAATAATATGTTTTATAATAATAAAAGTAAGTTTAATAATAATAAATAATAATAACAATAAAAAATAATAATAAGTTTAATAATAATAGTACTAATAGTAATTATTATAGAAAGTTTAATAATAATAAGTAATAGTAATCATAATAATAAGTTTAATAATAATTATAATAATAATTTTAATAATAATAATAAGTTTTGTAATAATAATATTAGTAATAAATAATGAGTTTAATAATAATAAGTTTTATAATAATAATAATAATAATAATAAGTTAAATAATAATAATAATAATAAGTTTTATAATGATAATAATAATAATAAATAAGTAATAATAATAATAAGATTAATAATAACAATAATTATAATAATAATAATAATAATAATAATAATAATAAATAATAATAATAATTATTGTAAGTTCCAAATTTAGTGTATTAAGGGAGATACGCATAACTAGTTGTATTTGCATGGAGTGAATATGTGTATCTATATATGTATATATATGTACGTATAATATTTTCTACTTTCATTTTTTTTAGTATATTTTTTTATAGTTTTATACTTTGACGACACAACTTATAGACTTTAACGTTTTATTATTTTAAAATTATTATTATTATTATTATTATTATTATTATTATTATTGTTATTATTATTATTATTGTTATTATTATTATTATTATTTATCATGATTAATTTTCAAAAAACTTTTAGTTGCGAATATAAAAAATTAACGTTTTAATATTTGTAAGTTATTAAAAGGAAAAGAGGGTCAAATGTAAGTTAGAAACCTTTATAAAATGTTACTTATAACTTTTAAAAAAATACAAGTTTGAAGCAAAAGAGGGTCAAATGTAAGTTATAAAATTTCTGGGATTCTTAATGCCCCATTTAGGGCTTAACTGGGCATTTATGTTATATCTCTCTCCAATCATTGGCGCCAATCCCTATGAAATTGTGTTAAATGAGGTGTCACGACTTAACTGGGCATTAAGGGCATAATGGAGCATTTAGATTTATACAAATGGGGCATTATGGCCTTAATGGGCCATTAAGGGTGGTGTCCCTAGCAATTTTTTGGATGTCCCTAGCAACACCCATATTATAACATCTAGGCTTTCTTGAAGGGGTTTATTTGTACATAAACTAAAGTCTAAGGGGCTTTCTTAGGCATCCGGGCTTTTTCACTTCTATATAAACTCTCCCCATTAATTCTTTGAGAATCACACACACCTTCATCTCTCTTTTCTTCTTAATTTCACTCCCACACTTTTCGATCTTTTAATCACCCTAACAAATATCATGTTTTATAATTTGAAGAAATTGATTAAGGATAAAAAAAAAAATTAAGGATAATAAAACTCTTCTAAAAGAGTTATCCTAAAGAAACTAATATTAGCTACCGTTACTTTTTCTATAGATTTGGTTTTTAATAAACACTTTTGTGGGAAATAGTTTTTGCTACGTTAAACCATTTGAATGGTTTTAAATACAAAATAAGCCAGCTTTTAAACTATTTTTTATGGTATGTACATTCTTTATTTCACCAAAGTCGACATAAAAAATACCCAACACTATTTTTTAGAGTCAACATATATAGTAACACCCTGACTTCATTTTCTTTTGTGGTTGAACATTGCGGGCTAAACTATCTTCATAAAAGGTTAGTTTTTTCTTTCATCATGGTTATCAACATTCTTTAAATATGTCACACTACCCATTGGGCTATGTAATTATACAAATAAATTACAACTATTTTCATTTCTTTTGGTAAACTACATTTGAACTCTCATTAAGAATACATTGTAAATTACATTTAAAAAAAGGACAAACTTCTCAAAATTACCCTATTTTCCCAAAAATAAAAAAAACCAATCAGCTACATTTTTAAAAAAGCTAACAAAAAAATGGGAAGATACATATATCTCAATCAATGAAACACTATGTAAAGAGCACTCTGATTTTGATAGAAGACCAAATCATCTGATGTCGATAGATCATCCAACCCCTATAAACTTCTTTTAAGAAGAATAGAGAAGAAGATAAGTAGATAACAGAAAATGAAAGACAAATTGAGAATCTCTTAACCCTAGTTTGAGAGAAAGTGTTCTTTTTATACTCGGTAACATTGCAAATTTAGTAAAGCTCCTTACTGTTTTAGGTTTTAACACCTCCAGCCCTTAAACTCTTTATCTAGTTATTTTTGGACACAACATAAGCAACTTTTCGAATAAACCAACCAAATAAAACAAAACAAGTTAAACAATGTATTAAGAAGTTATTTTTGCTTTCTGGATTATAGAGATATCTATTATTTTTTAAATAGAATTTTGCTAGTTGGGTCAATGATGGAAGAAGTTATTTATTTGACTCTTAAGGTGTAAGTTAATTTTGTTTGAGATGAGTGATAATTCAAATCTCATTTAGAGGTCACAAATAGGGCTAGAAATGAAGGGAACCGGATGCAAACTTGTTTACGTTTGTTTATTAAGAATTAAATGTGTTTAAAACGGTTCATGAACACATAAAGAATAAAACCGACTCAAACGAAATCTTGTTTATGCTTGTTTATTAAGTACTAATGTGTTCATGAACACAACACATAACGAACAAATTCTTTTATTGTGTTTATTTGTTAAGGAATTGAACTTATTCACGAGCGGTTCACGAACAGAAACGAAAATATGCTATTTAAAAAAAAATCAATATTATTAATTTGAAACATCAAACATAATCACCTTAAAAAAACATATATGTTTAAGCACTTGACATAAAAATTATAAACATAATAATCCAAAATAATTTACAAGTTAATAATCATAAACATAATTTAAACAAACACCTTAACGAATGTTCACGATCACAAATGAACGGACACAAATTTGTTCATGCTCGTTTGTTTAGCTAAACGAATAAAATTATGTGCTTATGTTCGTTCATTACTAAACGAATGAACGTAAACGAACTTTCCGCCAAATAGTTCATGAACTCTTCGCTTTTACAGCCCTAGGCACGAGCAGTCTCTTACACAAGCCTAAAAACGTATAAAATTCAAATTGTTTCTTGACTTTTCATTGTTTTATTTTCCTTGTAGAATATGCGGGTTTTAGATGCCTTAGTTTTATCATTATAGGTTATGGTTGCTGTTAGCATATTTGACCGAATAAACTATCATTATTTAACCCGTTTTTAGCAATCAATTTTTTCCCCCGCTCAAAATAACTCCTAGATCCGTCACTGCTTATATGTGCAGTACAAAAGTTCCACTAGATTGGAAAGACATGCAATTGTCAATCAAATAAGCGAGACTTTTAAAGAAATCGTATCACGGGACACACGTCTCGTAATGATCGGTATAATACTATGAGGGCCAGAGAAAATCCGATGAATTCTTAGTTTACACGAGCTACACAAAAGGGATGAGTACTTCCATTGTTATTATATTTCAGTACGTTGGCATAACCTATATAAAAATACAATTCCTACTTCTATATTTTATTCTTATTGTGCTAAATGATATTTGTTTCATTGAAGACAGATTTGTTTAAAAAGCACTGTGGCCCTTTCACTTACAACGGCTTAAGAAATCCATATGCATTTTCAAACATTTATCATCATGCTAAGGATATGGCAATGATAGAGGATGCGACCATAGCTTTATGTGGTATGAATAGTGCCATAATATCCGGTAAGTACATAATGTTTGATTTTAAATATCAATTAAGTAAGAAGAATAACTACCATCAATTGCACGTAGGGGTGTGAAACAGGTCGTGTACACGGGTTGGCGGGTCAATCCAACTCGTACCCGAAAATTTTGACACGAATCCAAACATTAAAATCATTTCATACACATGAGCCCGAACCCAACACGACCCTGCTTGACCCGGATTTTTACCTTTTTTATTTTATTTTTTAAAGATATTAATTTCTTTAAAATTATAGTCTTACAAAAGAAATACAGATGTACATAAAATATTTATATTTCAATAAAAAAAACTTATATTAATTTTTCTAAAAAGTTTTAAACTTTGATAAAACTTAAAATATTGACCTAATTTATGAATAAGACATTTTAAAAATTTATCATATGAAATAAATGGGTTAAACGGGTCAATTTGCCAATCCCGTCGGGTTGATGACCCGTTTAGCTAAACCGGTTTGCTGGTTCGACCTAAAACTTACCCAAACCCGTTTAGACTAAAATCTAACCCGTAAATTTTGAATTGCATTCGTGTCGGGCTACCAGGCCGTATAAGAAATTCACACCCTTAATTGCACGTTAATAGTTTGCAAAATTCTTAACAAAATCTGTGACACCCGGCTTCCGAACCAGGCTCCGGAAGGGCGTTTCCCACGCGTTGAATTTACTTATCGGCACGTGATCATACAAATTACAACAAAGCAATATAAACTAAAACTACTTATAAAACCTTTACGAGTCTTTACACAACGGGAGTCCTTAAAACAAATGCATCAAAATCCTATGTCAGTTTCTTCCATCTCCGGGTAGCCTTCACCGATACCATCTACGATGCGGTCCTGTCCTTGTTAGAGCAAGCATGAGCATTTTATAATATGCATGCTCTAGTGATCAGCTTACGCTAGAGTTCTAAGTTTTCTTTCAAAAACCGTTTGAACCTGATTTCAAAAACTTTCACATAACGCATAAGTACCTAATCACACCACACCTATGTGCCTCCTACCGATCAAACTTAAACCGTACATCTATCTACTACCTTGCGAACAAACCATACCTTACATTCCATTTGCTACCTCGTGAGCACACCATATCTTACCTTCCATCACCTCTAGTCTTCGGCACTCCTTGAGTCCTTGGGGTAGGATAGTATCGCTAACTTCGCAACTGCACCACCATACGATTTCCATTTTTGTGATTACACTTGGCAGTTGCCAACCACCACCTTGCATCTCTCATTTCGGTGCACTCTTATGTTTAGGGGTGTTCAGTATTCAAATTGGGTTTTTATCCCTTTTTTCTGAAATATAACTTAATTCGAATTGGATTTTTATCCCTTGCTTTTTCTTGAAATATAACTTATTTTAGCTAGTAGTTGGATTAGTTCTACCCAATACCCAAGCCCAAAAATAGATCGCTAATCGAAACCACCTGAATAAGGGCCCGGGATTATTTGGGCCAAGTTTAAAATCTGTTTGGTTAGATAATATACTAAATCAGTATACTTAAGTTCCATTTAAACCAGTATAGTTGATTTTATGACTATATTTCGGTTTATACGAAAACTTAAACCAAAATGGTTGTGGTATATGGTTAATCCGAATAATAACACCCATACTTATATTCAATTTACTTATAGGTAATCAATAGGTTAGTTTTACAACTCGAACACTTTTATTTACTTGAAATAATTTACTAATTGCTTTCATCATTTGAAGCTACAGTTGTTGATGTCGAAAATCCTATAATAAGCATAACACCTGCGTCTATTCATGACTCTAGTGTATACTGTGGACCTGTCTCGATAAGTGGAACTTCAAAATTGAATTTGAATCGATATGCTGAATTGTATGAAATCACGTTTCATCCATTTCTTCGCAAATTGCGTCGCAAAGTTCTAGTTTGTTTTCACCGGTGAGTAAAGGCTATTAGATTCCATTCTTATGTTTTTGTTGATAGTTGTTAGAGATGGCTACATGATGCAACAAGAATAAACTTAAAGAGATATGCTAAATTGTTTGCAGGAACGCTTCACTTGGCTTATGTCAATGTGAAAAAGAGGAATGACGATTCATACAAAAGGGGTCACCGAATTCTTTTATGTCTCCTCATGAACACAAGTTTGTCGATGTGAAGTTAACTAGAGCGGCTCATGGGCATGTTATCGTCATTCTTAATGAAGGTGTTTTTCTCTATGTTTTTGTGTGTGTGTGTGTGTATATATATATAAAAAGAAAATTAATCACAACCATTAGATCAAGAGATCTAATGGTGAAAAAGGGTGTCTACCTGTCTACACTTATGGGGGTGTCTACAATGAACTTTTCACTATATATATATATATATATATATATATATATAGGGTGAGGTTCATTGTAGACACTTTCGCATGTGAAATAGCTCTTTTTCACATGTGAAAGTTTCTGATTAATGAGAAAAAAGAAAAATAGGAAAAAGAAAATTAATCACAACCATTAGATCAAGAGATCTAATGGTGAAAAAAGGTGTCTACATGTCTACACTTATAGGGGTGTCTACATATCCAGAAGCTACTAGCATGTGTTTGAATAGATGTGTTTGGATGTTCTTCCCGATGGTTTCTATTTGTTATAGTATTCAAGGTGCCATTTATAGGGTATAATTTGTAATCCTCTGTTCATGTATGTGTGTTGTAAATAGATTTATTTACAAACTCATGGAGTATCTTGTATGATTATCTATGTTTTTTTTTTGCTTTTTGTCTGAGACCTTTGTAATGGTTAACAATATCAGGTCTTTAAAATAGATGTTATATACATATTACTCAGCATCATGATTTGGAAGAATATCCAGAAGCTACTAGCATGTGCATACAGTTCTTCGGGTATCTATTTTTTTCGTTTAAATTAGTGAATATTCTATATAATTTGTATAAAAATTTGGAATTTTTTAATAAATTCTCTTTCTCAGCTAGAGTCGACTCAGATCATCGATTAATGGGTCATCTACTTTATGGAGGGGAATATGCTCGTTTCCCTACAGCTACATACAACAAAATAAAAGCGGCTATAGATTAGCGCCTAGAAGGAGCCGTGAGTCGGGTCAAAAACCAGTACCCTTTTGGTAAGTAAAAAATATTAACAAAATCATTTTATATATTAAACTCTAAACCATATTTGAAGTCGGTTGGAGTTTGTTGGTTTTTAGTCTATTCTAGTGAAACAAGTATTTAAAAGTTTATGCTTCATTTTAATCTCAAATTTTGTGGTGATGATAAATATTTTTTTTACTAATTATAATACAACAAACTTTTTGTTTATTATATAATATAGATATATATATATATCTTCTCATCATGCATGCACATAACAAATTTAATAAAACATTGATTGTCGTTGCTCTCAATCTTTAGGTCGTGTTTAGCGCGCCATAAGCTAGCTGATAGCTAGCTTATAAGCTAGCTTTTGAAAAGCTAGTTGAAGTAGCGTTTCAACTAGCTTTTATAATATTTTCAGTTTTACCCTTCCCTAACTTATAAATAAATCACTTAATTTACATTTATTACATGTACTTTTATGTCATTTTTTAATTTTAAGCTAGTTTTACCAACCTAAAACTACCCACAACGGGGCTTATGTGGCAAAGCGCTTGGGCTAAAAAATGAGGTGGCAAAGCCCTTGTGAAAGGCATTGATGGGGCTTCAAGCCCTTTGTTAATTTTGTGAAAGCCCTTGTGTACGGGCGGTTAAGGGCTCAAATTGTGGGTCCAACAATTTTTTTTTCTTTTGATTATAAATGATTTTAAATAAAATAATAATATACTTAATATATATAATAAACACCTAAACTTTATAAACTTTAATTTTTAACTAATGATAACTTTTTAAAAATAATATCTTTAATTATTAGTTTCGTCAATAAATATAAACAAGATTTCAAACTCGTGCATTGCCACGGATAACGCTCAAAGTGTTGAGCTTATAATGTAAAAAAATATACATGCATACACTCGTTACACCACAAACTTATTATGTAGTTAATTTTAAATATATTTATAGAAATTAAATATATTCATTTTAAATGTGTTGCATATTTAATTTCAAGTAACAATTACTTGTATATAAACTTTAATTATTTACTTAATTAAGAATTTAATGAATTAATATTATTAGATAAAAATATATTATACAATTATAATGAGTTGATATATTAGATAAAGAAATTGTAATGTGAAAATAAAGAGAAGTTTATGGAAAGGACATTGTTGGGGCCAAAAACTATTTGTGGGAAGGGCTGAAGAAAAACTGATGTGACATGGTGACTGGACAGTCCTTGGAAAAGACTGCTCTAACCGTTGCGGGCAGTCTAAACTTGTTTAAGTGGGAACTGAAGTAAAGTGATTATCTAAATAAACAAATTTTAAATTTGGCCCAAATGATTTAGGCCCTTTATACAGGTGAGTTTGATTGGTGACATATTTTTAGGCTTGGGTAATTGGTAGAATGTTGGTTTAGCCAATACCTGACTAACCATTAAAAAAAACACTCCTGCTTATATTTTTGATCGCCAAATCACTCTAGTCACATGTACATTCATGCAAGTTTGTTATGTATATCATGTATTTCTCTTCGTCTACTAAAATATAGGATTTCTTACAATAAACAAGTATTTAAAAGTTCACGATACTTCATTAGGAAGTTCAGTGGTGGATCTTGAATTTTTTTTTGTGGGTGACCGAAAATTAGTAGTGACCGAATCAATATATAATTGTTTTTTAGTGGTGACCGAGACGATATATATAAAAATTTTCTTCGTAAAATACGTATATATAAAAAAATTCTTCGTAAAACACGTATATTCAGTACCTCTGGACAAAAAACCAGCAGTGACCGAGGTCACTGCTGGTACACTAAAAGATTCGCCCTTGAGGAAGTTCCTTTGGTCAAGCTTAGATGATAGACGGGTGTTTATTTTTTATGTTTTTGTATAATTTATTTGAAACCTAAGAGTTTAGAGTTATCAAAAGTTTAAACTACTTAGACCCCTAAATTAAAAACTACAAAAATTCATCTGGACTTAACTTGACTGATTAAACCAAAAGAAAAAAAAATACCCAACTTTTATACATATTAATTAATGTAACTATTTTTAACAGTGAAATACATAATCGGAAGAATAGATATCTCCAACAACGATAGAAGAAACTATTCTACTCGTACATGTGTAGAATTTCTTCAATTAAATTTCAATTTAATGTGATTGTACGATATTGCTGATTTTTAATAAATATTTTCGATGTTTATATTTATCTTCTAGTTCTTTTGTAATGAAGATTAACCATTCATACTCATTGTATACCGACTAATATCATCACTCGATCTTATACAATATTCCATATACTTTCCAACTAATAAATAATCTAGTGATCACACTCATGAGTAGCGACACCTAATCGACACAATATTTTTAACCATATGAAGTAAAACTAACCTCCTCCTTATAAACATAGTACAACCCGTAAAGTTCAAGCATGCGACAAAACAATATCTTAATCTTAATCCTAATAAAACAATAAAATTTTTGCCACATGTCTCATTTATAAATGGTCCACATCATAATCGACAAATGTCAAGCTCACAATCAATTACCAATATAGTAATCATCAATTAAGATTAATTACTAATTTTATCAAAACTAAAATTTTATTTTAAAATTTTGATAAAACTAATGTATATTTTATTAATTTACTTAATAATTTTAGTCTTTAATGGAAAGTAATGAACAATTTGTCAAACATAATAAAATTTTAAATGTTACAAGAATTTTATATCAATCATAAATTTCAAATTTCTTGATCATTATCTTTTTCTTTTGTATTTATCAAATATTGTTACTCTTTATTCAGCCCGTGTATTACACGGGTTACTAACCTAGTATAAACATATAAACAAAGTATAAATACGTATAAATTATAAGAGGTTAATGGTGTGGAGTAGAAGGCGGTAGCCCTCTCAGTGGCATGAACTTAGTTCTCAGGTAATGGCATGCTTCTAAGAAACGAGATAATGATGTGCTTTAAAGGCATGAGGTCCCATCCTTAGCAAGGTGAGAAGGAGAGCTTAGCTCTCAAATGGAGGAAGAGATTGAGATGTTAGTAAGGAATAACTAAAAAAAAATTATTCATAAACACCATGGTATCTATATTAATTATGTGTTTTTAAATTCTAATGACGATTTTTTATATTGTGTTGTATATGTATTTATGTGACCGATCAAACTCGACCTAACTTGAACCATTTTTTTTTTATATACGCTTCTACAAAATTAAAGCGTATAATAGTAGGGACTCAATTAAAATAAATTTTTAGATCCGCCACTTTAACCACGTTGTCTTCTAATAACTGGACTGGTAGAATCAAGAAGTGGAAGATATGGTTCGTCATGGTGAATGTATTGGGTTCTAATTAGAAGGTCATTGAAGACCTAAGAAACTAATCAGGATAAAGCTAAAAGAGCAAGACCCAATTCCAGGATGTCCAATCCTAGCAGACCCAATTGTGATGTCGGTTAGGACTGCTCGAGGTCCGGAGTCAGAGGTGGTGTCTCCTAGGGGCGGTATGGCATCGCTGATATGTGGTCCTTCGTCATCATAGGACAGTTGGAGGCAACCTGTTTTAGTTTTTCCACCTCCACATGGTCACGTAGCATCTGTCGAAGGTGTATATATGAAGCTCCTGCTAACTAACTTCGGTGTCAGGTGCAGGACACTGGAGTCTTGACCTCTAGCAAGCCACCCAGGGTGCCTTTGTCGCCCGGTGTTGAGAAGTCGTCATGTGGTTTGTCAGGAGTGTCTTGAGATTCGCTAGTCATATTTGTTGTTATAGTAGAACCATGCGGATGGCGCAATGTAGACCGGCTTGCTTCGGCCAGCTAGATAGGTCGGGACCTAAGATGGACGATCAGAATAGGTCGACTACAGAATGGGAAGGCTTCAGGTCGAGAGCCCATATCTTCTGAACCTTGACCAACGGACAATGGCGAACCCATGAATTTTTTATGGAGTTCGGAAATTTTCAATGGCCGATTATTTATTACTAAATATTATTTTTTTCTCGGTTCGATTCGGGTCGGTTGGATCGAGTCATATTAACATATTTAAATCCAAATCAAGTAATTGACCGACAAACTAATATAAAATTATTAAAATATTCGACCAACAATCTAGTATTCCGGCAAAGAACCAACATTTTAACATTCTAAAAATTTAGCAATTAATCAAATTATCAAATAATAAAGTAAAACTTCAAAAAAGTTACCTAAACAAAAGACTTGAGGCTCTTTAAAATCTAATTCGGAAGAGGGGCGTATGCTTTCGCTAATATAATTGTATGAAATAAGTTTGTTTAAAAACTAATGATTAGGTTGAAATCTAAACGTGACCGTAAAATTTTAAATAATTATTAAGTATTTTAATAACTGAGTTTTGTGTAATGAATTTAATAATTGGACTAAAATATAAATATGTACTCAAAATAGTATTATAGTTATTGATTATTTGAACAAATGATTTTTTTAATAACCTTAAAAAATTAATAAAGGAACAAACTTATAATTGTAATACTTATTTGGTTTATATTTGAAAAACTTTAAAGTTTTAAATTATTTTTTCTTTGTGTCGGTCTGATTAAAATTTCATTGAGTCGGTCTAAAATTTTCATGGGGGTCGGTATCAAATTTTAATGGGGGTCGGTATCAAATTTTATTAGGGGTCGGTCAAGATTGGATGGTACACAGGGGCGGACCTAAGAAGGCCCCAGGGGTAGCGTCCGCTGCCCCTGAACTTTTACCCCGACGTGCAAATTTTTTTTTTTTTAAGTTTTCGGTTTTTCGCGACCCCTGAAACGAATTTTTCGCGACCCCTGGAAGAAATTTAATGATTTTTACCTAAAAGTATGATAAAAAACCCCTTGAAAATATGATCAGAAGTCCGTTAATTACCTAAAAAAAAAATTCGAGGCCGCTGCCCCCGAACCCCCGTTAGTCCCGACATTTTTTTTTAACGCTACCCCTGACTTTTTCTCCTGAATCCGCCCCTGATGGTACATATCCTACTATTAAAAAAAGTCATGGGGGTGGCGCCGAACCACATCCCACCTTAGTGGGTACGCCACTAGGCAGCATACCTATAAAATAGGAAACACCTTTAACGGTGAACTTCCTAATCGAACTTTGCAACAGCTGGGTTCTTGAATTACTTGAAACATTAGTTAATAACGTCAGATTTATGTGTAATAAGTGGGTCAACCCGCGCTTCGCGACGAAGTCAGACCATTTAAGAAACTCGGTTGGCCAAACCATGAGACATAAGGGCCGTGCGAAACTCATGTCGTGAATGCATATATCCTTACTACTATGAGCCTGTGTCAATACCTTGTCCAATAAACCAACAAACCGGCACCCATGAGCAGACCTATAAAATAGGAAACACCTTCAACGGTGAACTTCCCAATCGAACTTTGCAACAGTCGGGTTCTTGAATTACTTGAAACATTAGTTAATAACGTCAGATTTATGTGTAATGTGTAAGTTTAGTGTGTGTAAGTATACCCTATTTCTTTTAAATAAAAATATAATCTAGATTTGGGTTTCATTTATGAGTTTTCGAAAGTTGGTGGTGTAATGTGCATATATCCATTTTCGTGTTTGTTAAAAACAATTATACCCGATTAATAAATCGGACAGACCAATGTAGGAGTCGTCCATTTCATAAAGGATTTATTTTCTTAGTTAGAGTTTTTCGGTTCAAACTCAGATAATATTTTATTTAAAGTAAACAAATATTTAACATTAAAAAAATGGACATATGAGAAAGTTAAAGACATAAATAGGACAAAAGCATATCCAAAAGAAGAAAGTGAAAGAATAAGAACCCAATATCTCAGGCATGGTTTTTCTAGTTTCTTGCAAGTCTGGCTACCCGATTTCATGCTTAGTTGCACGCTGAAAGTACAAAAAAAAAAACTACTATAATGTATAAATTGTCAACCAGCTCCCATGTACATTTAAAAGTGTTAAAAAAACCGCTTGCCTGCTTGAGACAAAATAATCGAAACCAGTTATTAAAAAACGATTGCTAGTGAAACCGGTTCGGTTTCAAACCAGCCCGGCGGTTACCATCCGGTTCCACGCCATGCTTATAAACCGGTTACAATATAGGTTATTCACTAACCAGTTATGAAAAAACGGTAAAAACCTAGAAAGAAAAATCTGGTTAACCGGTCTCTAACATGTCTAACCGAGTCCCTAACCGAACCAGTTATACCCGTAATGAATTTTGACCGGTCAACTCCCTAAACCGAAACTGATTTGTAACCGAATCCGGTTACTAAAAAACCGGTTTGTGCACGGTGCACCTCTACCTACGTTCACTTAGCCTTGTTATAAAATTGCATTAAAAAAATAACGGCTTTTGAACTTGTTTTCAAGTTTACACTTCTCTTTCTTTTGTCTTTTGTGACCCTCAATATCTTTTAAAAATTTTGTTGTTAAAAAAACTATTTTAAAATTTTATTTTAACTTTCTTTTAATTACACCAGTTCGTAGGCAATTTTGTAGCTGCTTTTCTTTGTATGACAACCAATTTCCCGTTTAAGGAATCGTACACAGGCGAATAGCTGCTTTTCTGATTTTGACCAATTTTAATTAATTTTATATATTAAATAACATCTTCATCCGAATATATTTCGTGCATAGACCAACCACGTTGCAATAAACCTAACAAACATAATCTATAATATGAAAATTATATTAGATTTATTTGGAAATTGAATTGGATGTTCGGGGAGGGTTGAGTTTCTGAGTATGAGGTTAGGGGTTTAATTCTCACAGGGGGTTTTCTGGCAGTCGGTCAGTTTTCCACTGAACTGATGTCTTGGTTGAATGCAAGGTTGATGTACGAGATTCCTTATAGGGGACGTGCCAGTCAATGTCAACCCAGAAGTAGAGATGATCGGTGGATAGGTAATGCCCTCATCAGTTATCTGAAATTGCCATTAAAAAAAATTGGATGTTAACATTAACCTTCAATCTCAAGTCACTTGTTTGCCGACTATTTTTTTTAAATATTTTTTTGATACCCAACAAAAAATTTATTAAAAAACTACCTAGAGGGTACATAGTTTTAAAAAACAAAAACAACCAAACACAAAGTACAACGATTAAGTGAATCAAACTCAGGGTACACTGCAAAGAGCTCCCTAAGTTTAAATACCGACGTGATATGGTGAAAGATGTTTTGTTCGATATTTTCAAGAGGGTGGGGATCTCAGCAAAAAAGGAAGCGTCAGTTAATTTTTTGTCAGATCCATTGGATGGACGCTCTACACTCAGATCAACAGACATTCTTGTGTTTGGATGGAAGATGGGGAAGCATGCTTGTGTGGATCTTACGGGCGTCTCCCCCTGGTGGGTCTGAGGCTCGGCTCTTTTAGGGCGGGTCAAGCGGTTTTGAAGGCCGCAGCTGTGAAGCTGAACAAACACGAAAAAACGTGTCTCAAAAATCAACATGTGTTTGTTCCCTTCGCGTTTGATACGTTTGGCCACATCGCGCCGGAGGATGTGGAGACTCTTAGTCGTATCCAGAAGGTCTTGCTTGATGACGTCGCGTCCCCTAGGCTGATGAATGTCGTTTTTACGCGTCTAGGTTTTGCTATTCAGAAAGGGTTGGCGGCACAGCTTGTTGCTCGCCTTACTTCTATGGTGCATTGAGTCGTGTCTGTGTGTTTTCGTTGTGGTTTCGTTAAGTATATATTTATAAATACATTCAACAAATTTAATTAAAAAAAATCTACCATAAATATTCTACTCCAAACTACCCCTTGTAAAAGTCAGCAATCCACAACTAGGGGTGTTCAAAAATATCCGAATCCGAATCCGTATCCGAATTATCCGAAAATTTCGGATATCCGGAATTTCGAATACCCGAAACTAGGATATCCGAAAATTCGGACTTGGACTTAGACAATAATTTACAAAATTTTTAGAAGTTTCGGATACCCGATATCCGAAAAATTTAAATAAATTAAAATATATTTTTGGTTAATTTGATTTGTATTTGAAGACTTGGACTATGTTTATTTGTTTTGTCGTTTTTTAGGTCGAACTTATGTTTATTTGTATTTGAAGACTTGGACTATGTTTATTTTTTTTGTCGTTTTGTCTTTTTTTTTTTGTTAAATTTTAGGTTTTTTAAACAAAACAGGATTTTCGGATATCCGTTATAACTATCTGAGTCCAGTCCAAAATTTCGGATATCCGAAATTTCGGACTTGAACTTGGACAGCGAAAACTGATATCCGAAATTTTTGGATACCCGAAATTCGGATATCCGAAATTCCGGGTATCAGGTTTTGAACACCCCTATCGACAACTAGTACCAGGACATCACAATGAGCCATATGTTATCCTTTATTTTATTTATTTTTGAAAGGTAAATTTTTTTTTATCAAACACCAAAATACTATTATGCTAAAACACCATTTCTTTTATCAAAACTTTGGACTTATATGAATCAACTTGGATCTAACCTTGCTCTTAACTAAAACTTGGCTAATTTTTATTTGGAAAATTGGAATTAAATAATACCAACTTTTAAGTATTGGTAAAAAATAATCTCACTTTTCAAAATAACTCACAGTGGTCCCAACTTTTAAGTATTGGTAAAAAATAATCTCACTCTTCAGCCTATCACCCACAATCTGATGGCCAAACAGAGGTATTAAACAGATGCCTTGAGAATTATTTGAGAAGTTTTACTTTGGGGAAACCACAAGATTGGTGCAAATGGTTGCCTTTTGCTCAGTGGTGGTACAATACCTCCTTCCACTCAGTTATCAACATGACTCCATATCAGGCTCTTTTTGGAGTTCCACCTCCCTTTGCTATTACTTTTGTGCCTCAAGCCACAAAGTTTGTTACTTTACAAGAATACTTTGCAGATAGAAAGGACTTAACTTTGATTTTGAATCAATCCCTAGCCACTGCTCGAAATAGAATGAAACAACAAGCTGATTTGAAGAGAAGTGATAGATCTTTTGTGGTTAGTGATTGGGTTTTCCTCAAACTCCATCCTTATGTGCAGTCTACCCTTAGGATTCAGAAGTATTCCAAACTGGAACCCATCCACCCAGGTATTATAGTCCCTTTCAAGTCCTACAGACAATTGGTTCTATTGCTTACAAGTTAAACCTGCCTGCCAACAGTCAAGTGCATCCAGTCTTTCATGTGTCCTTGTTGAAGCCTGCTCATGGAATATATCAGATAGTCTGGCCCCTGCCTTCTACTTCTCGGCCATTAGATGATCCTCAAACCATTATTGATCGGAAGATTGTGAAGAAAGGAATGGCATCTGCAGTCAAATTCTTAATCCATTGGAAGAACACTCCATTAGATACTGCCACGTGGGAAGATGCTGATGAGTTTTATGCCAGGTTCCCTGATTTTCCGATTTGAAGTCTTGAGGACAAGACTTATTTAGGGGGGGGGGGGGGGTGTTTGTAATCTCATTCTCTAGAGACTCTAGATCGGCGATCATTCATCTCCAGACTCCAGTTGATCATCTCTGCTTGATTGCTTCCAGTTTGTGACGTTTTTTCGATTAGACTTTGTTCCCAGGACTGTGGTTGACAGAGATAACCGCCGACCTTTACCGAGTTCCCGACGATCCCGAAACCACCACCGGAAAGGTAACCGTCCGAAATGTCCGATTAACTTATTAGCTATGTAAATATGTAATTCTAATTCATTCATTAATCTGTTCGATCTTATCTCTAATTTTACATAATATTCTTTAATTTTTTCACAGAGATAAGGTGTGAGATCGATACTCGGTGACGTTAGACGTAAGTGAAACACACTTTCTTCACACTACGAATTCAATTAACAATTTTATTAATCACTGTTGCATTGATTTGTCCGATCAGACTTTGTTCCCCGGACTGTGGTTTACGGAGATAACCGCCGACCTTTACAGAGTCCCCGACGATCCCGAAACCAGTGGTGACGTTTTTTCGATCATCAATTGCGATTTGCGAACTGCGATTTGCGAACTCGGCAGTCGATCATCATTCATCTCAGCCTTCCAGTCAGTCATCACTCAATCACTCATCAGGTGATATTGTTCAATTTATTTCTACTTTTGTTATTGATATCATGCCCCCTCGTGTACAACCATCTGGTGCCAAAAATAGAAAAAGGAAAAAATAACAAGAAAAACTTACTCAATCTTTACAAGTGTCACACCCCCAAATTAACTACTAACGGAGTTTATACCGTTAAAGGGGTGCGAGCAAACCAGGAACACAACCATTAGTTACAAATACTAAACGAATCAGAGTAAAGTCCAAACATTAATAATAAAAAAACAGTTTAACAGTACGCAGCGGAAAACATTGTCTTTAGCACTAACCACGTGCTTTACATAAACGTTGTTTTAAATTCCCAATTTAGTTTAAACAAAAGCAAATGTCTTCTTGTGCCATGTCAACCTGCTCCGGATACTCCTCAGCGATCTGCAAAAGTTTAAACCACGCAAGTGTCAACCTAACGGTTGGTGAGTTCACAGTGGGCTTGTCACGCAGTGGCCCGGTCTCATAATCATAATCGTGTCAACATATACATATGTAGTATTTCTTTGTGAAAAGCAATGCTTAGAAGTATCCAAAATCATAGTTCTGTGGTTTAGCAAAAGTATTGTCCGTAACATACGTTATCGGGTATGAACTAGTTTTGTATAGTTAAAGTGCTCAACCGATATCGCGGGTAGCTAATCCGTTGTTCCATGCACTAAGGAAGTTTGTACCAAAGCTGACTAATATTGTAGTGGCCGCGCCATCATGTTTTGCGGACCTACGTCATCGCGGATTTGCCTCCCCCGTGTCCTCTCGGGATCACGGTCAGATAGGCTGATATTGTACCTCCGTGCACTCCCCGTGCCACGGGGCGGAGTTTGTCAAACTCCAGTAGATCTACCCAACATCCCCTCGCTTTACAATTAATGGTACAATTTAGTTGAGGACTTTTAAGTTTCAAGGCATCCTTAGAAATCATGTGATATCATGTGGTTTAGACTTTAACCTATGCTAGCCATATTAAAACGGTTTACCAGATTCTCATGAATCTCAAAAGTGTTTTCAGTTTCGTTTCAGGAATAGTTGTTTAAGAAATTCGCAAGTGCTTCCCATAAAGCACTTCAAGTTCATCAAGTGGGTGCCGAGCACTCCTAGGTTTTCAATTTCATCAGGGAGGTGCATAGCACTCTCGAGGTTGTCAGCATTCTTTTTCATTTAGTTATTCGGTGTGACCCAAACGGGTTCATGGTAATTGGGTTAGTGACACTCACCTTTGGTTGCACTGCTACACTTGCTAATAATCCAAGTATTGCTTATCGA
The DNA here is from genome assembly GCA_039602395.1 of Deinandra increscens subsp. villosa. Taxonomy (NCBI): domain Eukaryota; kingdom Viridiplantae; phylum Streptophyta; class Magnoliopsida; order Asterales; family Asteraceae; genus Deinandra; species Deinandra increscens. The sequence continues at coordinate 94,167,509 of JBCNJP010000023.1, read as the reverse complement.
AGACCTATGAACATGTTTAGGTCTTAAGTATTAGTTTTGTGTCTAATCTTTACTTAACGTCACTATGGCCCATAACATAGCACGTTGGAACTACGACTCGACATACCGACACACGACACAGATGGTTGATCATAAACAAGGGTTCACATAATTCAGAAATCAGGCATGTTTCATTATTGCATAATCATGTAAGTCATGGCATAACATTCAAACAGGTTGCACAAGTTTGGGTTTAGGTCTGGTCACAGTTTCGCTAGTATAGATTCGCTAGGCAGTTTCGCTGTGTGCACGGGCAGCATTTTCGCTAGGCAATACCCGATGACACAGTTTCGCTAGGCTAGTTTCGCTCGAAACTGTTGGCACAGTTTCGCTAGCCTAGTTTCGCCTGAAACTGGTTTGAACTTTCGTTCAGGAAATTTCGCTCGGTAGTTTCGTTCGGACAGGTCTGGTTGGTTTACCCGGCGACACTACAGTTTCGCTACATAGTGTCGCTGGATGAAGATGTACATAATTTCGCTAAGTAATTTCGCCCAGAGAACAGTACAGTTTCGCTGGTCGCGAAAAACACGTAAATCAGCCTAAAAATCAATCTAACAGCTTCCATATTTCATGTACTTCAATATCTAGCATGCATAACCATTTACCAACATCAAACAACAAGTTTTAACACCTTAAACACGGGTTTTCACATTCAAATCACCAAAAACACATTTTAAACCTAAAATGACCTAAATAGCATAAATCTTCATTATGGTTTGATTTCAAACGTAAAGTTACTGACTTTATGGCAGATCTAGCATTCCTAAGCAACATATCAAGAGATCAAGTGATTACATGAAGATTCAAGCATGCTTTTTAAGAAAACACATAGAAAATGCATAAATAATGGTTTTAGGACTCACGATTCAATCTAGGGCTTGAATGGATGAGATGAGATGATGGTTCCCTGATGGTTTTCTTGACTGACCAGAAATCTCGAGTGAGCAGATGAGAGTGGTGTGTGTGTTTTGTATGAAATGAGGCAAAAATGAGATCTCTAGGGTTTTATGTTATTATATATCAGGGGCTAGTTTCGCTGGCTAGTTTCGCTGGCCAAGCGAAACTGACTATGTAAGTCAAAGGTTAAGTTGGCCGGGCGACACTATAGTTTCTCCCGGTAGTTTCGCTGGAACCCAAAAGTGACCAATTTACATTCTAAGCAAGATAAGCACGGTTCATGAATTTCACGCAATTACACAATTAATCAACAAACATGTTGCACATACTTCCTCATAGAGACAATTCAATAAATAAACACATATGGACGGGTTCGGTGATCAACCAAAGGTCGTGGACGTATTCGGCCTAGTTAAGCATTAGTTACTAAGTTAATACTTATAACGTAACTAACGGAGATTGTCTAACGGAAGTAAACCTTGAAATTCTCGGATGTCACATCATCCCCTTGTAAATGGAATTTTCGTCCCGAAAATTATTCTTGCGTTGTAGCGTTCGCAGCCTCGGCTGTCGTCGTTGCTGTATTTGCTGGAGAAAGAAATCAAAAGTTTTAGGGTCGTCACAACAAGGATTTTAAAAAAATATCTTAGACATGAAGGTAATACTAGTGGAGAAAACGTTGATGAAAAGAATGTGGAAGACAATAATATTAGTGAAAATAATGTTGATGAAAGTAATGGTAATGAGAATAATGTTGATGATAATAATGTTGAAGACAATAATGTTGAGGAAAATATTGTTGATGAGAATGAAAACGAATTTGATAGAATGTTTGAAGATAATGAAAATCAAAACCCTATTGAAGAAAATAATGAAAGTCATAAAAATTCTTGTGATAATGGAGCTAATTGCAATATTTTTGATGTGAGAGTTTGGGATGGTTTAGATTAAAAAATAAAAGATTTACTCGCAATTAAGTGACCTGTTAGAGAAACTAATTTAAGTTATCCAAAAGATAAATTCGGTAGACATCATTTTAGATGATTTATATGTTTTAATTTGATGTAAGTTTGAAACTTTTTATTTAGTTAATAAAATCGGTAAGGGGATGAGCCGCCTAGCTTGACTAGGTTCCAAACTCTTAAAACTTTGTGTTGTACAATTTAAAGTTTTTAACAGAGGGCATATTTTCAACTCGCGCCCTGAGCATCCAAATTCTCAGGACCGACCCTGATAATGATTTAGGTTCAAATAAAAATAATAAGAATGTGAGATGATGAACGTTTTTAAATTAAAAGAAATGTTAGATGAGGAATGTAATTAATAATTAACGAGATGTTTACCACCCCGCGCGTTGCTGCGGGGTTGAATTTGTATACTGAACGAAAGTCAAAAAGTTAAGTGGTATAAAACGTAAAAGTTTAAAAGTCTCGTGGTGAAAGTATAAAACTATAGAAATATACTAAAAGCGAAAGTAGAAAAGTTAAAAGTTTCGTGGCAAAAGTAGAAGACAAAGAAACTTAAAACAAAAATAAAAACTTTAAAAGTTAGAGGGTTAAAAAGTTAAGGAGTATAAAACGTAAAAGTCTAAAAGTCTCGTGGTGAAAGTATAAAACTATAAAAGTATACTAAAAACGAAAGTTGAAAAGTTAAAAGTTTCGTGGGCAAAGTAGAAGACAACAAAACTTAAAATAAAAAAATAACTTTAAAAGTTAGAGGGTTAAAAAGTTAAGGGGTATAAAACGTAAAAGTCTAAAAGTCTTGAAGTGAAAGTATAAAACTATAATAATATACTAAAAACGAAATTAGAAAAGTTAAAAGTTGTGTGACCAAAGTAGAAAGCAACAAAACTTTAAAAGTTAAAGGGTACAAAACGTAAGAGTATGAAACATATGTGACTAAACTATGAAAACCAAAACTTTACTATTTCGTTAAAAAAGAAAAAGTGTTTAAAAGTATAAAGGGTAGAAACTGTCAAAACCCCAAAGTTTGGTGGCCAAACTATGAGAAATAGAAAGTCTCCTATTCACCTTCAAATTTTATTGTTTCGTTAAAAAAGAAAAAGTGTTTAAAAGTATAAAGGGTAGAAACTGTCAAAACCCACAAAGTTTGGTGGCCAAACTATGAGAAATAGAAAGTCTCCTATTCACCTTCAAATTTTATTGTTATATATAATAATTATGAAAATGTATGTTAATTAATTATGAATATGTATGTTTTTTTAACTGTAAACATCTCTGATTACCTCGGGTTTCATCATGGAAAACGATGTTACCCACGACATGTTACGATCGTAGTTCGTGTGATTAACCATGACTCTCTGTGTTGCACATCCATCTCATAGGAAACCCATCGCCCAAAGGCCCGACCACTGTGGTAAAACCTCTGACCCACCTCTATATATATTTTTTTTATATTTTTGTGTTAAGTGAGATTTAAACTCTTAACCTCCATATTAAAAGATAAAGAAGTATCCGGTCCATCCAGGGGCAAAGCTTCTCTCGGGCTAGACCGGCCCGGGCCCCATCTATTTTTCACTTGATAATGTAAATTTATACATGTTTAGTCCGAAAATTGTTACTTACATAGTTCGGCACCATCCTTTTTATAACCTTATGACTTTCGGCCGAAGTTCCGCCCCTGAGTCCATCAAATGGTGAGTATTTATGAATGTGTACTTAGGTTGGTAAGTTGTAAACCGATATTTGTCTTGATCTGTCCATATCAAGTAGTTAAAAGTGGTAACTGAATTCATGCAGGTTTTGCTTGTTGGAATGGAAAACCCTAAAGTTGTAATATTCCTTTGTAAAGCTTTAATTTAATTTAGAATTCCGGTTTTCACTTCTATATGAACACTCTTCCCCATTCACTTAGAATTAGAATCACACACACCTTCATCTCCCACTTTCTTTCTTAATTTCTCTCCCACATTTCTTGATCTTTAATCACCCTAACAAATTCCATTCACACCTTTTAGATCTATAAACACCCAACAAATTCATCATAAATTTAGATTGAAAGTATCATGTTTTATAATTTGAAGAAATTGGTTAAGAATAATAAAACTCTTGCTATAGATTTGTTCTTTAATAAATACTTTTGGTGGGAAATAGTTTTAAGCTATTTTTGTGGTAAAGGTCGACATAAACAACACCCCCACACTATTACTTTCATGCTTGAACCTTGCGGGTTGGACTATCTTCATAAGAACGAGGTTAGTTTCATCATGGTTATCAACATTCTTTTATGTTATTACAATCTTGATGAAATAGCGACATTCGACTTGAATATTGTTGCAATATCCAGTATCCTATATGTACATAGTGTTTGATTTACATAGTGTTTGATTTCAAATGACAATTAAACAAGGAGAATAACATCAAATTATCATTATATCACCATAAGTTGCAAGTCAATAGTTTGCAAACCAAGTGAAATGGTTGTTTGATTTGAGACAGCACTTTACTTGAATATATGTACACACTACATGTGACTAAAGTGATTGAACAATCAAAGTTTGAATCTATTAATTAATTTACTTATAAGTAGAGGTCATGTTTATTTGAGTGGTTGAGATTATTTGAAATTTATTTATTTTGATTATTAGTTTACTTAAATTCCCATTTAAACCAGTTTACTTTAGGGATGAAATCGGTACCATACCGGTACCGTACCGTACCGGTACCGGTTAGTACCGGTTTCAAAATTAAGAAAAATCAAGTACCGGTACCGTTTAGGTTCGGTCGGTACCGGTTCGGTACCGGTACCGGTTCGGTACCGGTACCGGTACCGGTATTTCGGTAAATTACCGCTTTAGTACCGGTTTTCTTTTTCCGTATAAAAGTACCATCAAAGCATATAAAAATTGTAGATCATTATTGATTTTATAACAAAAAATCTCAATTATGATCAAATATAAATGTTGGTTATTATAACTAAATCATGATTTCTAAAGCATTATACATTTTCTAAGGTGACCATGATCTATATTTATCATTGAACATTAAAACACGAAGGTGATATGATCTATATATTTTCTAATGTTAGTAAATATGTAATCTAATAGTTTAGAATAGACAATATACAAAGATTAATATTTCCTTTCCAGTTAAAAAATAATATACGAAGAATAAAAAAGTAAGTAATGTCTGAAAATCAAAACGTTTGACAAATGGAGCGCTCAACCGGTTCATTGGTCAAATAAAAATAATAGCCTAAGAACTATAATTGACGGATGTAAGAATAATTTGACAAAAATATCATTAACTAGCCTAAGAATTAGAAATATATAATTTATGTTTAAAAATTAAGACTATATATATTTCGGTACTCATTCGGGAAATACCGGTTTTTACCGGTACCGGTACCGGTTAGTACCGGTTTCAAAATTAAGAAAAATCAAGTACCGGTACCGGTACCGAAACCGGTACGGTACCGGTATTCGTTACCAAAAGCTCATCCCTAGTTTACTTAATTTTATGACTTGTTTTTCGTTTTCTCCCAAAAATCAAAACCAGAGGGGTGTGGTATTTGGTTAATCTGGATAATAAATGTTCATACTTGTATTTAGTTTACTTGAAGGTAATCTATTGGTTAGTTTTAACAACTCCTACGTGTCTCAATAAACTACACTCTAAGAATGAATCTTAAGAGATGTAAAATCATATGAAATCTTGTTATTTTGGCCATTTCCTCATACATTGTATACACTACAAAAAAATATCTTTGAATATTTTCTAAATTTCCCTCCTACCTAAAAGTTACTCTCTAAACATTTTGTAAACATTTAGTTAAAATCTCTGGTTAACATTCTTCCCTCTAAACGTTAGAGACAAAGAACCAGTTTTGACCCCCTTGTTCACCATGGACTCGCCCACCATCATCATCTAATACAATCGTCATCTGTAACAACCATCCATGCAGTATTGAGTAGCCCACCGAATAACCCGTAGCCCACTCCCACAACCGATTTCATAATATTCATTTAGTAATGAATTCCATTGTAATTGTCTGATTAAACATAGAATGTCTCTCGGTTAGGCTCTAAACCCTAAAAATCTTATATCAAACAGAAAAAAAGAGAACTCGGAGAGGTGACGATGGAGGGAGCATTTTCTTGATTTTACTCCTCTTCAGGAATTACTATTCTTCATACCATAAAGTTTCTTAAAAATGTGATGGGAAGCTAGGTCGTTTGGATGCAACATATGAAGTCATGAACCATTACTGCTGAAAAATGTTAAACTTTTTCTCATACGAAAAGCATTTCATATGAATTTAGGGTTTCAAAACCACCTAAAATTAAACGGAATTGTCATTAGGTTCTAGAAATCCAAATTCTACACATATAGCACTTTTTAGACCGTAAATAAAATTAAACGGAATTGTCATTAGTTTTTTAAAATTAAACGGAATGATAAGGGAACTTGAAGATTACGAAGGTTTGTTGTAACTTGATTTGTGTATGTTGATTTGATATTGGCGTTTTTGGCAGGTAATCTAAAATTTGAGAACGTAGATTGTCCAATTTCTTGGACAATGACTTGAAAAGTGTTCATTGTTCGTCTTAAAGATGTACGTGAGAATCTTACACTCGAAGATATTGTTGGTCCAGAGTGCACTAACGATTTTTATTGTGTTGTTCTCATCTTTATTTTAGCAGGTTTACCATTTTATTGTTGACAAAAATAAAAAGTTAAAGGCAATTCAAAAGGACTCGGGGGCTACAATTGCCATGATATCCTCTTCGGAAGTCGAGGTTTTTTCTCAAGTGTATCAGGAAGTGTGGGGTACGGTTGGTCTAGACAAAATAGAAGAATTGCATATTATATAATTAATTAATAAAAGAGGTGAGTTTACCAATTCAATATCTGAAATTGTTATTTTTAATTTTCTCTTCTTAAAACAAAGTATGTTAGTTTTTTTTAATGTTGGTGGGATTTTACTAGGCTTCTCCGCGTAATTTCTCGTGGCTTCTCCGCGTCATAAAGTTTTTTTATTAAATCCCTTCTTTGAGCACCCAAGCCATTAGAAACGAGACCTGAGTCAACGTAAACATTAATTTCATGAATCTCCTTCTTCATCGAATCAATAGCATCATTCTGATTCGTATGCAAATTTCTCCAATCCTTAATCCTCGTCTTGAGAAGTTTCAATTTATTTCTGAAGGACACAAATTTCGGTCCACTCTAAGAATTCTCGGCCCACACAGTTTTAACCATATTTCTTTAATTAGCACATAATTTAAGTTAATTTTACACTTATTCGCATGTTAGATCTTGCAAAATGATGACAGTTGAATGTAGTTGTTCTAGAGTTGTGATGTAAGTTCAAGGATTTTGGGAATTTTTGTTTAGAAGTTTGTTTTTGGGAGGTTGGATCATTTTGGGAAATAAATTTATTAGCCGATGGCAATGCTATTTTGATTACATGCTATTACTTTTTCTGAGTTTTTATTTTATTTATAAACTGCTATGTTGCTCCATTTTCTTGATTTAATATATGTTTTATCTAATCTTTGATAGCTTGGTCACATACTTGAACTTTGCGGGCTACACTATCTTCATAAGGACGAGGTTAGTTTTTTTTTCTTCATGGGTTATCTTCATAAAATGTAAAGTTTATAGATACTTGTAGTTTATTTTGACACCTTTTGTGCTTATATGTGTAGTACAAAAACTCAAAAAGTTCAAAAAAACCTAAAGCTGTCAAAGAATTACGTGATGCTGTGACCAAACTAGCGTATTTAGATAGCAGGATTCACATGATGGGACTTGTTTTATTTGGCAAAAATACAAGTCAGTCCTTGGTTGTACTAGAGATAAAAAATGCCCTTTAGTAGACGACGAACAATGTATTGAATCTACGGTATACACTATTAACTAAATTAAACAAAGGGGTGTAAACGAGCCGAGCCGAGGGCTCGAGCTCGGCTCAATTCGAGTTTTATTTCTGAAGCTCAAGCTCGGCTCGTGAAGAATTATTTAAGCTTGAGTTCGGCTCGTTTATTATTAATTATTATTTTTATGTATTTTTATAATTAAATTTGTATATATTTAGAACTATACTTTTTTGGAAAATTGGATTTTAATAATCCAAGTTATTACCAATTATTAAGGTGTTGGATTTCATTGGACCCCCGTTAAGTTTTCTTTAACTCCGTTAGTTTTTTGCTGACGTGGCACTGATTAATAAAAGCCACGTGGCTGCCACGTCAGCAAAAAACTAACGGAGTTAAGGAAAACTTAACGGGGGCCCAATGAAATCCAACACCTTAATAATTGGGATTAATGTAAGCCAATTTTGAAATTGGGATTAATATTGGCCAATTGGTAATAATTTGGATTATTAAAATCCAATTTTCCTACTTTTTTATATAGAAAATAATACATATTATACTTATTTTATCATAATTTTATATATAATAATCATTATTTTTTTAAATATATATAAAAAATTAAATAAAAATTATATAAATAAAAGCTCGTTAAGGCTCGCGAGCCGGCTCGAGCTCGTTTATTAAACGAGCCCTATTTCAAAGCTCGAGCCCGGCTCGAGCTCGTTAAGACTCGGCTCGTTTCGAGCTTTTTATCGAGTCGATCTCGAGTAGTTCACGAGCGGCTCGGCTCATTTACACCCATAATTAAACATATATAATGTAAATTACGTATTAAATTATGTGTTTCTCATCTTTGTTATATATTACTACTGTTTTCTGAATTCTTAACGAGAATTGTTTTCATTAAAGTTGAAGTTGTTTGAAAAGAATTGTGGTGGGCTAACCGAACAAAGAACGAAGCAAGTGATTGCTAACATTTGCAACTACGTGGCCGATAAGAGAGCAATAAAGGAGACGATTATCATGACTTGTAGGATGCATCATAACACACATAACAACACAGAGCCACATGGTAACTACACCACCTAATTATAGTACTGTTTGACATAATCATCAGGGGCGAAGTATAAGAGGGGCCAGACCGGGCCCCGGCCCTACCGGTTTTTTCGCTCAGAAGTGAAAATTTACACGTGTTCGGTTTGAATTTTTTTTATATACATAGTTTGGCCCAGTCTATATATTTTCAAGGAGTTAAACTAGGTAACAAAAACATTGCAGTTCAATTGGTTCTCCCCCGAAATTCTTGGTTCTCAACTACTCATGTTCGACTCCCTGGAAGTCCCGTTTTTTTGAGTTATTATTATTATTTTTTAATTTACATAATATACAAAAGTCAAAAGGGGAAACCCTTTTTTACAAACACACACCCGTCGACCTTTCCCACCATCATCAGACCTCCCGCCTCCGACCCTGCTCCGACCCCCACTCCCCCTGCTACCGCCGGCGCCGGTCAGCACCTCCACGGCTCCACGCCATCGCAGATATTTCAGTCGGCCAGTCTCCATCGCAGATTCATCTCAGTCTCCATTCACGCTTAATTGCTCAAAAACACCAATTTCTTCAAGTCTTCAACTTTCTAAGGTTCTAACTTCTAAATAGGTTAAGATTCTATACTTTAGATGTAATTTTTAACCTTGATTATTGAGATGTTCATTTGATGATTGATTGATTTCATCTATGGATGCTAGATAATCAAAATTAGGGTTCTTGAGTTAAATTTGGGGAAAATGCTTCTTTTTGTTAAATTGATTGTTAAAATTAAGGTTCTTGAGTTAAATTTGAAGATTCAATTTGTGGATGCTATATGTTTAATTGTTTATGTAGTTTTTAGTTCTAAGAGTGTAATTTCTAAGGATAATGTATGCATAACAGGATAAGGCACCCAACTTTATAAACAAGTTATACTAAGGCCACCTTAAAGGCTTAAAACAACATTCATGCCACCTGAGTATTTAAAAAATTATATTTAGAGGCCATTGTCAATGTGATTTCATTTATGCCAATTCCTACCAAAAACTTCCTTCATCATTGTATACTGATTAATATCACCTAATTTTGTTAAATAGGACAGTTTTACTTTACAAACAATTTTTCAGTCTATAAGTATGCAGGGTGTCGTTGTGGCTCGCCTTGTGTGAGGGTGCCACAGACACCCTCCACCCTAATATCTTGACAAATCATCAAGAATATTTATGTCTTTCTCTATTTTTTAGGGCATCTTTGTAGTCCGCCAAGTTTTTTGACCATATATGACATACAGAAACCAAGTTGATTCCTATTATTTTGTATAATTTCTCTGCATACCATATGAAGAAGCATCATTCTTTTGTTCTTGTAGGTGATCTTATTCTTTTGGCAAATTATTCATGATGATCATGCATATGTTTTTTCTGACATCAATATATTCTACATGTGCAGGCACACGCCGAGTCCACACGGGTAAAGGAATGGCTTACAAACAAATTGAAAATCTGAAGAAACTTTAGGATGAAGTTCTAGATGGACCATATTGGTAAGCCGAATTTGAACTTGAAATGTGCAAGTAATATCAAAATTTTCTTGTATAGCTTCAAGGTCAAGTCTTTTATGGCTTCCCTACAAGGGGTTCTTATCCAACCTTGTAGTCTTCTTCCAAGTTCACTGATTGGGCCCCAAATTCCTATTGTGCAAATAGAAATGAAGATTTGATTTTGAGTCTCATTTGCCTAGAGGTGCCCAAAAGGGCGGGTTGGGTTTTGAGCCAAAAACGGTTTTTATGTGAAACGATAGTTATTTTAATGAATAAAAACAATTAGATATTTTTAATTTTTGTTGTGTGACCCGGCTCGAACCAAATATCCGACCCGAATACCCAACCCGAACATATAACCCAATTGTTAAAACCTACCAATAGCCTAAATATTTTTTGACTCTTGACTTTCGGCCCGTCCGGAATTTTTGGTCAAGCTTCGCCCCTGATAATCATGTGTTTTTATGTTGTTGTGTTTACTTAGGCCCCGTTTGTTTTTTTTTAAGAGATTTATGTTTGAATCTGCATACCACTTCTGAATGTTAAAAGGTGGTTCAAATGTCTGAAAACTGAATCATTAAGAGGTGAAGGTCGGAGGCGGATAACTAGTTGCCGGAGACGGAGCCTAGTCGTTGTATATAGATCGAGCTCTCGTCACCGGAGAAAGAACGACTTATTTTTAGGGTTAAGAGGTTCTAAGATGTTCTAGAAGGTCTTGATGAGTAATATGTTATTAAGATGCAGAACCTCTTAATAACTGGAAAAAAAACAAATGGCTCTAAATCTGAATACGTCTGGTCGAATCAGATATAATCTCTATTTAGAGGTTTTTTCAAGAAACAAACAGAACCTTACACTATTAGTGGAATTGCATAGTCACTTTATACAATTTATTTGAATGATTTGTAGTATGTTGCTACATTAGTTAGTTTGACTGAAGCAGTTATTACCATATAAAGAGCATAGTCCTTTTTGGCTTTATTTGTTATTGTGTTATATGTAAGTGAGATTTTAGATTGGGAAAAAGATGGAAAAAGACAGAAATAATCATGTTGATCAACTTAGAGACCAAAATAGCTATTTTTTCCCTGTCAAAATAGCCACACAAGAACGGTCGTTGACGACCGTAGTTACAGTCTTAACGACCGTAGGTCCATAGAGCCAATCATAGTTTGTCACGTCACAACATACGATCTTGATGACCGTTCACTTTTCCCGAAGGGTCGTAACGACCGTTCACCTTTCCCGAAGCGGAGTTTGACGACCGTTCCGGTAGTTATGGTCTTGACGACCGTTCACTTTTCCCGAAAGGTCGTGGCACCATTCACTTTTTCCGAAGGGAAGTTTGACGACCGTTTCAGTGGTGGACGACCACTGTGGGTACGTGGCACTCAGTGATTGGAGGAGAACACGGTCGTGCGATCGTTGCGGAGGGGAGTTGACGACTGTTCCGGTGGTGGACACCAGTGGGCACGTGTCAAAAAAAATTAAAATTTTGGATTTATTTTTTAAGAGTCGTCAACGACCCTGACAACGGTGTCAGACGGTCGTCGACAACCGTCGAAGACCTTTTCAGTCACTTATTTGGGCAACGGTCGTGTACGACCATTTGGGGCATGTGGCATTCAGGGATTGGTGCAGATTACAGTCGTACGACCGTTGGAAACGGGAGTTAACAACCGTTAGGATGGGACTATTTTGGGGACACAAAGATTCAGGGAGTTAATTTCGTCTCAATTTTGATCAAAATGGCTAATTTCGTCTTTTTCCTTTTTAGTTTCTGTAGGAAAAGTCAATCTGTGGGTTGAATTCGAACACAGTAATAACTTATGGGTGTTGTTACTTAATTTTAGATTTGAATATAATTAAAACATTAATTGCTTTCTTGTGGATGTGAAGTTTCTTGTTCGGCTAGAAAGCTTTGTAACAGTCACTATAAATGAATAAATGAAGGTGTTTGTCTGTACTTGTATTTGCGTTTCTTCAACTCCTGCAAATTTGAACTTATTTTGAAAGAAAATTTCAAGTTCCTGTCTTGTGTTCTTTTTTTACTTTACCTGTCTACAGTTGGTAGTTTATTTGGTAAGTAGGGGTGATAAATGAGCCGAGCCGAGCTGCTCGTGAGCTACTCGAGATCGACTCGATAAAAAGCTCGAAACGAGCCGAGCCTTAACAAAATAGGCTCGTTTAGTAAACGTGCTCGAGCCCGAGTTTTACAAATCGAGCTCGAGCCACTTGCGAGCCTTAACGAGCCTTCTATATATATAGTTTTCATTAAACTTTTTATATATATATTTAAAATATTAATTATTATGTATAAAGTTAGTAAATAATATGTATAATTTTCTATATAAAAAAATATAATTTTAAGTATATAAAAATTTAACTATAATAATATATAAATAAATAAAAATTAATAAAAAACGAGCCGAGTCCAAGCTGAGCTCAAACTTAAATAATTCCACGAGCCAAGAGCGAGCTCGAGCTTCAGATATAAAGCTCGAATCGAGCCGAGCTCGAGCCTAAACGAGCTCGGGCTCGGCTCCTCTCATTTCGTTTACACCCCTAATGGTAAGTTTTACAGGAAAGATGGTTAATCTCAAATGAACATATAATGATATAATTGTTTAAGATGTCATATTGACTATATTTTTTTGTATGTTTATTCAATTTATGCCATTTGGTTTCTTGCAGTTTCACAGGTGTGGCGTTTTGGATTGCTCATAGGGGGAGTTGCTTTACTCTTAATTGCAGTTAACAAGTCTACTTCTATGGTTGGCAAATGGGCCATGTGTGTTCTTGGAGTCGCATGCATTTACATGGTATGTTATTTGATAATTTTTTTAATTCAGTTTTTTGTATGCATTTGTCAAAATACCGAAGCATTTCTGTATTTTACGCTAAATATTATACGTTATTAGGTTTTTTTTTTTGTTTTTTTTTGTTTTGTTTTGTTTTCAGAGCTCTATGGACAATGTTCTGGCTGTGGTAGCAGTCTGTTCAGCTTTAGTTCTATGTGATCTGTTTACTTCTTTCATGTAAGTTATTTTTAACCCAACTGGAAATGGATAGAAATCAGGCTCCAATCATACACTCTAAAACTCACATAAGTAGAAGAAAATAGGAGGACTGAAAGTGTAATTTTGCTAACCTCTTACTTTCATTCAACCAATCTAGTACACATTAGATAGAAAAAGAAATCCTCTGTTAAAGAAAAGAAAAGGAACCACTCCAGATGATTACGGTTGGTGGCTAGACAGTTACGCCCGTATCCAAGTTTAAGTATTTAGGTTCGTTTATGCCAAAATGACGGGGATATTGATAGTGATGTGCTCATTGGGGTTGATGTAGATGGCAAGCGGCCACAGGGTTTTGTGCGAAAAGAGGTTTCTTTAAAACTAAGGGGGGAAATTCTATAAGGTTGTCTTCTGACCGACAATGTTTTATGGTTCTAAGTGTTGGGCCATCAAGAAGACTCGGGTGCGTAAGCTGGAGGTCGCTGAGATAAGGATATGGAGGTGGATGAGCGGACACACATAGTTAGACAAAATAAGAAGTGAGATTTTTTTAAAAAAAAAAATTGCGGTTGCGTGTATCTCTGAAAAGATTCGTGAGAAAAGATTGAGATGGTTTAGACACGTGAAACGAAGGCATATAACAGCCCAGGTTAGAGCGGTTGATTACATCATAGGAATTGATATATCTACATTCTACAGGACTAGGAAACTTAACTTGCAAGCTAAACTAATACTAATTAGACTCTAGTAATAATTCCTACACTTAAGGAATAAACTAAATGATAAATCCCAAACAAAATACCTAATTATTCAACAACAATAATGAAGCTGTCATTATTATTATTACTAATATTACTTTTGTTATTTCATGTAGAGCTCTGAGTGTACGTAAAAAGACTAAATTGTGGCCACAAAGTGGACGTCAACAACGTACATTACCCATGAAACTCTATAGGTTTACATTATTCGAATTCTTTAAAATAAATTTACTTATTAGTTCGTTATTATTATGTATCCTGGGTATGTGTTTTTTATTTGTTATTATGTACTAAATAAAATCTTTCTATTTAGCTAACTTATCAATGAATTGTTCACTTGATGATGGAACAGTGAACACGTTTGGAAATAGAGGGAGACTGGGAATTAAAAATGACAATAATTCAACCTTCCATACCTTATACAATAGAAAGAAGTTTGGGGCGAAAGAATCGACTAGACAGTTTGTCGCTCAGTTGGTATTTTTCTCTGAATTTGAGGACTGGATGATCAATAACGCACATAGAATCCGGTTTCGTTAAAATGGTCAAGAATGCAGGTTTGTCTTATTTCTGTCATAACTTTAAGGTGCAGCTAGTAATTAGTAAATACATTTTGTTTTGGAGTAGAAGGATGAATTTACCACCAATATAATGCTTGAGAATACCAAGAAACTCTAGTGTTTGTAACAAGAATTCGACACACCTGCGCGTTGTCGCGGGTCACTTCTTATATGTTAGTTTTTTGTTTTGTATCATTACGTGACATTTTTACATTTTTATAAACAATCGACAACAAAAGATGTTGAGTTCACCACACAAAAGTTATTAAAACCTAAAAAACAAAAAAAACAAAAATTAGAAACCCGGGACGTCTCTGTTAGAAAACAGGCGACATGCCACTCGCGCACGCAGACTT
This sequence comes from Deinandra increscens subsp. villosa, assembly GCA_039602395.1. Lineage (NCBI taxonomy): Eukaryota > Viridiplantae > Streptophyta > Magnoliopsida > Asterales > Asteraceae > Deinandra > Deinandra increscens. Next base: position 94,152,475 of record JBCNJP010000023.1, on the reverse strand, counting down.
TTGTACCAAAGGTAGAAAAACATGAATGTTCTAAACGCAAAATGAAAAAAGAAAAATTAAACAACATTATACCACGTGGCCCAAGTGGACACGTGGCACCCCTTCATTAGCCAAAACGAAGTACAATAAACTGAGTCACAACCCACAAATTGTTATTGTTAATATATATAATTTGTTTCTCGTTGATATTTTTCCAAATTATAGGGGATGTCAAATTGTCAATGAAAAGATGTTCGTTGGTTTGCAGAAAACGCCCGGAATTGAGAAAAGAACCATCGAAGGAAAGAAAATCTTCATGAAGGGGATGGGCTGTGTAGAAGTTGTTGGAATTTTAGTGTAATTTAGGTTGCTTATGACTTTCAAACAAGACTCCAGCTTATTTGAATTTTCTTTGGGTTTCTTTGCTTTGTATCCGAGTGTAATGAGTGTAGCGAAGAAGTTGTTTGTGTAATAGGTAAATTTTTAAATGTTAAATATGAGTTGACCATAATTTTATCTGAAGGGGATGGGCTGTGTAGAAGTTGTTGGAATTTTAGTGTAATTTAGGTTGCGTATGACTTTCAAATAAGACTCCAGCTTATTTGAATTTTCTTTGGGTTTCTTTGCTTTGTATCCGAGTGCAATGAGTGTAGCGAAGAAGTTGTTTGTGTGATAGGTAAATTTTTAAATGTTAAATATGAGTTGACCATAATTTTATCTGAAGGGGATGGGCTGTGTAGAAGTTGTTGGAATTTTAGTGTAATTTAGGTTGCGTATGACTTTCAAACAAGACTCCAGCTTATTTGAATTTTCTTTGGGTTTCTTTGCTTTGTATCCGAGTGCAACGAGTGTAGCGAAGAAGTTGTTTGTGTGATAGGTAAATTTTTAAATGTTAAATATGAGTTGACCATAATTTTATAAATGGCTCTGGTCTTTACAGGTTTTTTTTTCGTTTTACTCACTTAGCGATATAGCAATGCAATGGTTTTTTGTGATCGCGTTGTCCTCGCGGCAACCTTCATTGATCACCAACAATTTTTATTGTTGACGTGTAGCAATTCAATTGTTTTATATACCCGTGTTATCCCCGCATCATAGGCATCGCGCGGTCGGAAACATCTAGTACTAATTAGACTCTAGTGATAATTTATACAATTTAGGAATAGATTAGATAATAAATCTCAAACAAAATACCTAATTATTAATTATATAACGTTTTCGTTTGCTGACGTGCTCTCTGTATTTTCACTGTTGGTGCCACGTGGACCTGTTAGTTTGTTGACATGTGGCGATTGTTATGTCTTATTTTTTTTTGTTTTTCATTCTGCTTTCTCTGTATTTAAATTGTCTCTTCTGTTATATTACCATATGGTGTTTGTGGTTTAGTGGTTTGTGCTTTAATTTCTTTTTAATTGACCGGTGTTCGAATCTTTATGTCACCGTATTCTTTTTTTTCTTTTTATTTTTCTTTTCTGTTACACGTGTTATGGTAGGGACAGGTGTTTAGGTTTTCTTTTTACACGTTTTCTCATTGATGTTTTACACGTTTTTATCATGGATACGTGTACTTTGTTTTTGCCTATTTCTTAATCGATTTTGATCTCTTTCTTTCACTGCTGTTCTGCTGCGATTTGCCTTCCGGTGAGTTTTTCAAGTGATTGGCTTCGTTTTTGCATGTTTTCATCGGTTCTTATTTCTATTCAGTCAATGTGTTCAGTTTCGATTTCTGTTTTCCTCTTTTGCTGCTCTATTGCGATTTTCGGTTTTTGTTCTCTGTAACATGTTTTCGTATGTTTTAACTTGTTTTTAATGTCATCAAACGAAGATTCCAGTTCTTATTTGTATTCATTGTCATTAATTTCTGTTTGCATGTCATGATTTGCATAGTTTCGTTTGTTCATTGTGTTTGTGTGCACGTTTATGTTGTTGTTTGCTTTCGATGATTACACATAGCCTTAATAATCAAGATTACCTGATAACAAAAAACGACAAATTTCGACCCGCCGCAAGGCGCGGGTCGAATTGTTAGTTCAACAACAAATTTGATGCTATCATTATTACTATTACTAATATTATTTTTGTTATTTCATGTAGAGCTCTGAGTATACCTAATAAGAAGACTAAATTGCGGCTACAAAGTGGATATCTCATATGTTTTGTTTTCTTAGGGTTTGTTAATCCTTCACCCGAGCAAGAAAAGTAGTACTACTATAAAGAAAAATAAACCTAAAAACGCAATCTCAAACCTTCTTTGTTATCGCTTTTGATTACCAGGAGGAGTCCAGGAACATGAGTTTAAACGACTTGGCTACCTGGAATTGAAACCGTAAAGAAAACATTTTCATAACGGGGCATATCAAAACATAACTTCATTACCCTTCTAGTAAAATTGTTTAGGATATGAAAGTACATTATGATATAACAACTCGGCAAAAAAAACTAATTTTAGGTGTCTTCAAGCACCATACGTTTATGTTTTTCTCTTTGCTATCCTTATAGATGGGCTAGGTCAACATGTTATACCGCCTCACGAACTTCCTATTTCCTATTGATGAGATAATAATCACTGAAAAATTAGGGGCATAAAGCAATAGTTCCACCTCTAGCACATGCGATTATCAATGCCCTCAATCAAGATTTTTCCTACAACAGCAGCACCGACAGCGACCGCCTCATCAGGTTTCACACTCTTCTTTGGCTCCTTCCCTTCAAAGTAATCCCTGAGAAGTTGTTGAATCTTTGGAATTTCTGTACTCCCACCAACAAGAATGATCTCGTCAATCTGGTGTTTCACCAAGCCAGCATCCTCCAGCGTCTTCTTCACAGGTCCCAAGGTTTTTCTGAACAACTCGTCGTTCAGCTCCTCGAATCGAGCTCGAGTTAATGTCTCGGAGAAGTTTACACCGTCAAAAAGTGACTTGATCTCCACATGAACCTGGTGCTGGCTACACAAGGCCCTTTTGGCGCGCTCGGTTTCCACTCTTAGATTTACAAGAGTCATGTTGTCTTTTCTAATGTCTTTCCCATACTTGTTCATAATCAACCTGATGGAGTATTGCATGATCCTTTGGATGAAGTCCTCAGCTTCAAGATGAGTTGTGGCAAGAACCTCATAAACACCCTGGTCGGCAGTCATGACACTGACATCAAATGTTTCATCATCAAGGTCAAAAACAAGAAAGTTCCTTTCGGCATAGTCCTTTTGCAGATTGTATGCATAAGCAGTAGACGTAGGTTCGTTAATGATTGTTACGACATTCAAACCAGCAATCAAACAAGCATCCCTGATAGCCTCCCTTTGGTCATCATCAAAATATGCTGCAAACAAAAGCAAACCATAAATGCCATTACTATCATCATATTTTGTAGAATAACTATCATTTACTTACCAGGAACTGGGACAACAGCATCCGTAATCTTCTTTCCGAGGAATCCTTCGGCTGTCTCCTTCATTCTGGTAAGAATCATCGCGCTAATCTCTTCAGGACTGAAAACCTTGGTTTCCCCCTCCTTGATTTGAACTTGGATACAAGGCTTTCCATCTTTGTTCACAATTTTGTAAGGGACAAGCTTCATAACTCTTTGAACCTCTTCCTCCTCAAATCTGTGAAAAATAGTAGAAATCTTAAACAATTTAAAACAAATGAGCAATGTGAGTTCCAATATCTATAAACAAAAAGATTTTAAGAACATACTTTCTCCCAATAAATCTCTTAAAATCAAAGATGGTCCTTTCGGGATTTAGAGCCGCCTGATTCTTTGCAGCCTCACCGATCAAAATCTCAGAGTCTGTGAAAGCCACCCATGAGGGCGTGGTGCGGTTTCCTTGATCGTTGGGTATGATCTCAACTTGGCCGTTCACATAAACACCAACACAAGAAGAGGTGGCCCCGAGATCGATCCCAATAACACCAATCTCATCGGTAACACTTCGTAGCTTGTTGTCCTCTTCTTCTACGGCGATTGAAATTGCAGATAGGCATCCTGTAACACGACGTTAATATTATAATTAGTACGTAAACAGGATCGATCTTTCGATCACCTTTCTATTTTGTCACGAAAACTGACTGAAGAAACAAACTACTAGAATTTTTTATTCAAATAGCAGCCAAATTGAATGAGCAAATTCACATGAATGAAAAATCTTTCTTTATCAATCAACGATTGAACTCCTCCTGCATTGTTGCCATTCATACACAAACTAAACAAAAAACTGGAAGAAAAAGAAGAAAGAAAAAAATTTAATGTGTGAAAAACTTGCCGATCGATCAATATAATTGCTGCTCGAATACATGCACAAAAACAAACAGAAATTGAAAAACAGTAGAAGCGGAGGCAAATTAATATCTGAAAAACTTGCCGATTAAGACGAAGATTGCTAGAGTGATGCCGGAGCTACGCATGCTTCACCCGAATTAATGATCCGGTGGTGATGAACTGATGATTATCTGTCAAACAAAGACGAAAATAAGCGTGTTCGATTTGTACGTTTCAACCGATTACAGACTCTTTGGACCAGCAGGCCATGGAACATATATATGCAAATAAACTTGTAATAAAATGGTTTAAATAGATACAATGGAAATCATAAAACTAACCTGCAACGACGTGTTGCAAGTTGAAACCCTAATATTATGCGAACAAAGATGAAAGCGATATTTTCTCCCTCCAGATGAAAACCCTAACTATGGATGAAGATGAAAACCCAAACGGGTTAAATATATATATATGAAAACGATACGAAAACCCTAACTCAGAGTGTCGCGTTGCGGCTGGAACACGACCCGACTTCTAATAAAAGTTATGATATTTCATATATTCAGGGTATGACCCACATTATAGGGCCCAACCACATAGATAAAAAAAACTTGATTGAATTTTTAGTACGGTGAAAAAAAATGACATCCGAATCCGAATGAAGCGATTAAATTGTTGGATTTTGCAACGAAAACTAACTTAAAAATAAGTTTATGTTCGTTTATCAATCCTCTAGTGATGTATTGTATACTATTTCTGTCAGTTTCTTATTCTTATTATATTACTTATTTAAGAAACACATTTAAGTAAGTCGAAAATTTACGTAAAATGTGTAAGGTTTATGAATTGATAGTCCACGATGATGCTACTAAGTTAAAAATTTTAAGTACAATAAAACAATAAACATAATAAATTGTTGTATGATTTTATTAATATTATAGAATAATTTATATTGTTTTATTATATTTAAAGTTTTCGATTTAGTACCATCATTTTGGTCAATCTAGAGAGAAGTTCACGTAAGAAGTTTATGCAAAATAAGAAGGATAAGAAGGAGGGCAAATCTGGAAACATGCATATTTTTCACTTTCCCCCAAATTATTAAAACGTTTATAACTTTTACATACGATATTATTTTTTTATAAAAATTTTACCATAAAAACAAGCGTTTTTTTATCTTTAACACTCATACAATATTGCTATATATATAAAAAAAATTGTGAATGAGCTGAACATATAACACAACGACCTGAACATATGACACAATAACACAACGACTTGAACATATGACACAATGACACAATGACACAATGACCTGAACATTGTTCAGATCATTGTATCATTGTGTCATATGTTCAGGTCATTGTGTCATTGTATTATATGTTCAGGTCAATTGTGTCATATGTTCAGGTCGTTGTGTCATATGTTCACGTCATTGACATTATTTTTTTTATTATTTTTTATATAGCAATATGGTATGGGTTTTAAAGATAAAAAACGCTTGTTTTTATGGTGTAATTTTTATAAAAAAATAATATCGTATGAAAAAGTTATGAAGGTTTTAATAATTGGGGGGAAAGAGAAAATAAGCAATTTGACCAAATTGCCCCTCCTTGTACCTGACCATTTATTTTTGAGTTTTAATTAAGGGATTAAATCTGGGCCATTGATTATCAGATCTAACGGATGAGAAGGCTTCTTATCCTTCTTATTTTCACATAACTTCTCATTATAACCTCACTCGGTCAATCTATTCATAAGCCTTAAACGTTAAATAATAATTTACCATTAAGATTACTTAGTATTAACTATTTCTAGTGCAATAAGATAATACATGAATAAGAAAATATTAGTTATAAACATAATAATTTAAAATTAAGCATTCTGGTCTCAGCTACTTACATCGCGATGAGATCGAATTAATCCTCTTCGGCTGCTACATTCACTGGAGTAGTTTTGGAAATCACGCAATACTTCCCGGTAAAAAAAAAGTGAATAAAACATACATATGAGCCTACAAATTTACAAATCATGAATTTCCTCCTCAATTTAATTATAGTGATCTAATTTAATGTACAATTGTTAAACACTAAAAACTTAAAAATTATATATAATACTTATAAGGTCACTTCAAACGGTCTATCTCAAGTATGTTTCAAGAACCGGATCGAATAGCAAACCGATAGTCTTATAGTTAACTGGTGGAACCGATTGGATCAGTTGAATATGTTTTAAGAACCGATTGATTTTATAAGTAATTTATTTACTAAGTTAAAGTTATAAGAATAATTTGATAGAGTAAAATAGAGATAATATATGATTAAATTTGCTTAAATTAATACGTGAAATGCAGTTAAGTGAAATGTTTTTCTTAAGGTATAAATCTAGTTAAAGGGGTGTAGATTGCCTAGGGTTCAAATTTTTTTAAGAGTTAATTACCGATTGCGTCCCTGTGGTTTGGGGTTTGTTGCCACTTGAGTCCAAAGTTTTAAAAAGTTGCCGTTTGCACTCTGTGGTTTGCATTTTGTTGCGGTTTGAGTCCTTTTACTAACGGGGTTAAGTTTTTCTGTTAAGTTAAGGGGTATATTAGTCAATTGGCACATAAGAGACTAGTTATGTAAAATTGGAATATGTAAGGACTATTTTTAAAGTAGATGAAGATTCTGAGCGCCCACCAGTCGACGGCGTTGCCGTGTGAACAACCGGAAGCGACCTCCGGCGCGACGTACTCGTGAGTTCCGACGAAGGAGCAGGATCTCGCCGTCACCGGCTCCGCCACGAACAGCCGTTTCGTGACGGAGAGTGACTGGATTTTCTTCGGTTTGAAGAGGTGAGATGGAAGGCAGGAGAACAGATTTGACGGAGGACGTGGAATGAGATCCGGCGATGATGATGATGAAACAAGCGGTTGAGATTGAACGGCTGCGATTGCGTCGGAGCATAGAGAGAGGTCGAAATCAGTGAGCATGATGTGACCGTCCGATCTGACTAACACGTTTTCAGGCTTTAGGTCTCTGTAGATGATTCCGAGCATATGCAGATACTCTAAAGCTACCAAAACCTCTGCAGCATAAAACATGGATTCAAAATCAAATTCACAAGGATGAATTCTCAAATCAAATTGCTCGAAATATCAAATTATCAATGGTCAAATATGGATCTGGTATCTACGATTTGAAAGCTAGCTAATCAGAGAAGCTCCATTAATGGCGAATTGGAGGTAAAAACTTATAATCTGAAGGAAGAAGGTGTTTTACTGTTTCGCCATTGAAGGAGAGCTTGCTGGCACCTAGGGTTTCCGTACAGCTCGGAGGGAGAAGGAAGAAGGTGGTTGGGGGAATTGAAGTTTGAAAACGACGTCGTACGGTTGGAGGTAATTTAGTTGCAGGTTTGAGGAGGAGGGGCCGGATGTTGGGGTTTTAAGGAGGAGGGGGTGCTGTTGTTGTTATTAATTTTATTATTATTTTAAAGTAGTTACATAATTAGTCCTTGTAGTTTTAAACATTATATATATTTACATAACCAGTCCCTTATGTGCCTATTGACTAATATACCCCTTAACTTAACAGAAAAACTTAACCCCGTTAGTGAAAAGGACTCAAACCACAATAAAATGCAAACCACAGAGTGCAAACGGCAACTTTTTAAAACTTTAGACTCAAGTGACAACAAACCCCAAATCACAGGGACGCAATCGGTAATTAACTCTTTTTTTTAATTGCAAGGTTTGTTGTTATTTGTGGAGAAAATTATTTTTCCAAAAAGAAAAAAGTTAAAAGGGTGTAACTGTGTAATTTTTATTTGAACATCAAACATCATCAACACCCGGTTATCCGGGTTTACATCTGGCAAACATTTTACCCACGACACCAACGAAACGTTGACAGTGTAAATAATCGAGACCATCCGTTTAACCGCCCCCAAAAAAATCCACCACCAACTAGTGGTAAAAGCGAATGCCTACAAGGATTGAATCTGTGACCTCATAACCACTGGGTCTCATATCATCGGTACGTGATAACCATTGAGACAAGTATCAAAGTCAATTTAAAACTTTTTATTAATTATTATTAAGTAAATTAATTATTTGAGTGAAAAAGTATAATTATTTCAAATTTTTATAATATTAGATTTCATGAATTATTACGGAATTCAATTCTAAATTAATCACTACATATTTTTATTTGAAATCTTGTAACTACCATTTAGAAAAAAACTACCTATTTTTAAAAATTACCATTTTAAACCCTTAATCTTTTAAAATAAAAGATTATAAAAATGGAGATTCTAACTGGACACCCCAAATCTCCAAATCAACACCCCAATCCGGTCCGAATCGGTCAAATCGGACCGGTTCGAATGCGGACAAAAAAAAGGACATCTGACTGTTGTACTTTCTGTACGGGCAAAAATCAAACCGGGGCTGTTCGACCAAACCGGCCCGGTTTGAATATTTTTTATTTTTTTACCAAACCTGATATTTTATGAGGAGTTGTGATATTTATGTGACAATTACACGAAAAAAAAGTTACAACCTTTCACCCTTTGTGTTGATATTATAATTATAATTAGTTTATAAAAAAGGTTGGGTTTGGTTGACTTGTTTAATTAACCTGATATTTTACCGAGTTCCGTTTAAGTTATGGAATTATTTGACAAAGAAATTGTTATACTATAAAAATGAGTAAATAAATGTTGTAAAAAAAGTAAAAACGGTTAATATTTTTAAAAAAATAACCCTTTTTGTATTTAAATTTTGTATTTTTTTATGAGGGCTATTAAAAAAATATCAATTCAAAAAGAAAAAAAAAAGGGAAGAACAAACCGGGCCGGTTTGCCCGAACAGCCCCGGTTTAGACCTCGTATTTTGGATTCTGACGTGAAATGACTTTTTTGTTTTTTTCGAACCGGGACTGTTCGCCCAATCAGCCCCGGTTTGGGGTGTAAAATTTGGAGAAGGGGTGTCTGTACAGCAGGTCCCTTATAAAAATACTCTTAAATTTGTCTTTGGGAGATGTATCATATATAGTATAGATATATAATGTATATTTTCCTTTTTAATGACAACTTTGGGTAAACGCAATACCCTTCCCGATCCAATCGGGAAGGTGAAAACGGGGAAAATCGGGGAAACGGGATCACGGGGAAACCATTACTTGGCTGCTCGGGAGAAATCGGGGAAAGGGGAATTCGGGATCGGGAAGGTTAAAACGGGGTTGGGACCCCGATTTTTTCAAGAGAGAGTGGGAGAGTGGGGAAGGTTTTTATGGGGTGTTTGGGAGAGTGGGAGAGTGGGGAAACCATTACCCACAAAATGGGGAAAAATGGGAAGGGGTGGGGAATGATGAGGTGGCACCAAAAATGAAGTGGGGGATTGGGGAAATGGGGAAACCATTGCAATTAACCTTAGAAAACGAGAAATTAGCAAAGAAGTACAAGCCTACATCTCCAAGTCTCCAACGTCAGCTTGCCAACTGTTTTTGTAGGAAACTTCAAAGAACAGATACCCGTCCCAGTTACTTGTCCACTCGAGTGCGCATGCCCCTAAGCATATCCTCTAAAGTCTAAATAGTATTAATTGCTCATCGTTGTTCTGAGGATAAAAGGCAATGCTAGCTAAATCTTAACTTTGCTCCCCAACCCTTTTAGAAACCCTTCCAAATATATAATGTCTGTGAAACTCGGATCTCGATCACATACAATAGATGATGAAGTACTACAAAGACAACAATGTGACACGGAAATAGACAATTGAGTACCACGGATGGAGTATCCATTCTAAGTACGTTAAATTCAGTTGAGTATGCGGTCTAACTTAATGTTCTCTGTCGTATCATAAATGAATAACTGTATGGTTCTCCTATATTCATTTATGATACGACCGAGAACATTATGTTAGGGAAAATGTACATTTACGTGAGTACGATTAAATAAACCCAAGAGCTAGAACAATCACATTGATAACATGTATCATAATTGCCCACTACTATTGATTCTCTATCATATTAGTATGAGGATGTATTTGCTATTAGCAATTCACTACCTCTATTGAGTTGTGACCATCAAATCAATTTGATTGATGAGAAGTTAACTTTGAATCTGAATCTAAAACCCTATAAATATCCGGCTGGTCAAAAAGCATTGTTGTAGAATCTCGTCAAGCTTTCGATTAATTGCTGAATAATCGTTTAGCGGCTTTTAATCGATTAATGATCAATCACCGATTAATCTTGTCAAGGATAATTTAAAGGCCGATTAGTTCCTATTAATCTTCTATTAATCGACTATTAATCCATTAACCTTGATCGATCGCATAACGTTTTTAAAACATTGTCAAAAATATAATCTAGAATAAATTACTCAGGACATGTTAGTCACCGGTGTGATTAGATATAGCAATAGTGCTTTTGCGGTTTTGATAATAAAAAAAATGGTAATTGGAGGTTTTGTGTGGATTGAAGGAAACTTAATGATGTGATCATTAAGAACATATTTCTCATTCCTTTGATTAAGAAACTATTGGATGAGTTGGGTCATGCTATTATCTTTTCTAAACTAGATTTAAGGGTTGGATATCATCATATTAGAAACTATTGGATGAGTTGGGTCATGCTATTATCTTTTCTAAACTAGATTTAAGGGTTGGATATCATCATATTAGAATGTATAAGAAGGACATTCATAAAACAACATTTAGTCACACCAAGGCCTCTTTGAGTTTGTGGTTATGGCCTTTGGGCTAACTAATTACTAATGTCCTCGCCACTTTTCAATCATTAATGTATCAAGTATTAAAATCTTTAATGAGAAAGTCTACCTTGGTATATCTTTCGATGATAGTTTAGTATAGTTTATAACGGCTAAAATTACCATCATACCTGCACCTTGCAGGATTTGAACCTACAGCCTCTTGGTTAGGAAGACACCACTTTTACCATCAAGTTGTCTCTGCCTATTTCCGAAGCTAGCAACAAAGGAATGGTTGGATGATTTTCAGTTGCAATTTACGTCTTTCCTTTCTTGAGGACAAGAAGTGCTAAGGAGGGGAGTTTTCATACAATTGTAATAGTTTTGTATTAGTTCGAGGACTTGTTTGTAATTCTGTAATAGGTAAAGGACTAAAAGTGTAAATACTAACCAACACAATGTTAGTTAGAGTTTGGTAATAAAACGAAGCACACGTAATGACATATAACAAATTGCTATCATGTACGAATAAAGAGTTACATCTCAAAAAATAAATAAGTAAAACGTTTAAGACGCAAAATAGAAAGATTATTAATTTAATTAGAAGGGACTAAATCATTAATTAAAAGAGAATTTAATTTAAGTGGTTAAAATAAACTAGGTATAATTTAATTAGTTAAACTATAATAATTATATTAGTGGTTAAGTAATTAGTTTAACCATGTCCGTCATCACGAGCCAAAACAGACATGAATTTGGTTTTTTCTTTGTTTTCGTGTTAGACAATTCTAGCGACTCGTTTCTGGTTTCTTTGGATCAGTGGTTTACAGCTCAAATTAGCCTAATCTCCATAGAGGCATAAACACTAATGTCACGTCTCACCTACAAATCAAATCGCTAGGTCTAATTTCCAGAATGTTCGTCGTTCAGTAGGCGTAATGGGTTGCTGGAATTCTCTACAAAATACTACAAACTTCTACACTAAAAGGGGATGTCGAAAACTCTCTAGATTATTCTTAAACAAGCTTTAAAGATCAAGACTGTTGCAAGGAAGATTTTAGAATTCAAAACATTAGATATTATCTATAGAATGATCTAAATCATCCTCACTAGTATAAATAGAGGAAGTGTGGCTCATTTGTAGGTACTCAAATAACTCTTACAAGTTTGTGTACACAAACTTGTAAACACTCTTGTAATATTTCTTCTTACCAATACAAAGCCATCTTTATATTGAAAGCTTGCAACTTCTGCTATACTCGCTTTGAATCGTTACTAGTTTTGGTCAAAGGTTAAACTTAGATCAAGTTTAAGTGTCGCACGTGAGTCAAGAACGATAACTCTTTGACATTAAGCACCCTATGGTTGTGTTTAAACATGTTTATGTTATTGTTTACACATGGAATAATGATTAGGCAATCCGAGTTTTGATTGGATTAGTTTGTACACCCGATTATGCAGAACCCTAGTTTTACCTTAAAACATGCATACAAATTCTAATAGGTGTGGTCATTGTCTTAGGGCGGGGTGGTAAGGTATGTGATCCCATCAAGGAATGTATATGAGTTATGCAGAACCCTAGTTTTATCTTAAAACATGTATACAAATTCTAATAGGTGTGGTCGTTGTCTTAGGGCGGGGTGGTAAAGTATGTGATCCCATCAAGGAAGGTATATGAGGAATAGGAGATATAGTTATTAAAAGAAAATGTCTCTTTGGTAAAATATGACGTAACGGTAAAATGTACTATATCGATGGTCGGGTCAAGGAAAATGTATCTACAAAACGTTTATGGGTAACTAAGAAAAATGAAATGGGTGGAGTGGGGATGTAGTTTGTGAGGTTGGGGTACCGGAAATATTAGGGTAGCATCCACAATCAAATACACGTAACCAATTATTAGCGTGTGAAGAGGTTCTATCCAAAATGTAGGTGGTAAGGTATGTGTTCCTCATCTAGTAAGTATATGAGAGGGTGGAGATATAGTTACCAAAAGGAAATGTCTCTTTGTCAAATACAATATGATAAGAAAATGGACTATATTAGTGGGCAGGTCAAGGCAAAGGTATTAGGTATCTACGAAACTTTATGGGTAACTCTGAAAAAGGAATAGGTGGTGTGGGGATGTAGTTTGTGATGTTGGATACTAGAGGTATTAGGGTAGCATGCGCAACCAAAAACACGTAAATGACTACTTGTGGGTTGGTGACGATATATAAAAAGGATGGGTGTTTGGTATTTAAGTCATTGGTGGTAAAATATTATTTAGGTGGGTGATTGTGTGTAAAGCTTTCATTCAAAAAGCAAGTAGAAGGTGGGATTGAATGATATATATGGACGGAATAATATTGTATAGACGTCGAATCTTCCCTCCCTCTTTATCGTTTTGTAGTGATGATTGAGGACATGAAAAACGAAGAGAACATTGTTATATATTGCCAAAAGGTTTTAAATTCGTTATTCTCAACTCACCTCAACGTCACGTTAAAAGGTCTTGATGGTTCGATCAAATTCGGTGTTTACAAGTTAGAAAGAATTTGATGAACTATAAAAAGGTTTCTTATTGGGTAACTGGAATGGTATGTTTTTTACTAATACTCTATCCTATGGAGAACCATGATACAACTGAAGCTTGTGATTTGAAATATTTGTGTCTCCATGTTGCATAACATGTGACTGGTGCCGGGAATCAGCTAGACCATGCTTCACCTGTACAACAAATAAGCTTCTACTATAAAAAGCAAATATTAACTACTACATAAATACAAAAGTTGATTTAACCTTGTTATACTGTTGTTCTAAAGTTCTTTATGTATTTCACTGTAATGACAACCCAAACAAAGAATAGATGTTTATTGGGTCAAGTGGATGTATCTTTGTGTAGATTTCATTTTAGTACAATAATAGATAAAGTAGTTAAATAAATACTTGTCTTTTATTTACTGATAACCAAATCGAGTTTCAAAACTCACATCGTTGTTTTAAGGTATTTAAAAACTCTTCTCTTTGTCATTCGTAGATGTGAGTATATACACATTCATCTTCCTATATTCTTCATTATACTTCGAAAACATGATTCCGGCAATGCATGTGCTTAGAGCATTCACGGTAGGATCTGTATCCTTATCCTTATAATTTATCTAAAAATCTCATTTTTTATATTTAATTCTCACTTTATAAAAACTCATACATTAGGTTCTTTATCCTTATCTCCATATAAGGATTTGGTAAATATAAGGATTTATTTAAGAGATTGGTAAAAATGTAAAGATAAGGTATAAGGATAAAGATTTTGATGCAATGATAAAAATAAAAATAAAAATAAAAAAGTTAAAATTTTAGGATAAAGATAAATTTAAAGATCCTACTGTGAATGCTCTTACATACATAACCTACAACGATCAAAACAATTTGTTAGATTTAGTCACAATTTTATAAATGAAACTAGCCACTTACCCGGGTAAATACCCGGGTCTAAAACGTAAAAAAAAGTTATAGATATATATACTATCTAAAAAAATTTTATCGGTAAAACAATATTCAATAATAAAAAAAAAATCCAATAACAATTACAAATTTGAGAAGATAGATTTATACACTATATTTCTTGTTACATTGGTTGGACGACCGTCTTCATCCAAAATCAAGATCTTCAGACCCTTCTTGCTCTTCACCCTTGATAAAGCAACATATAATTGACAATGAGAGAAGACGGGATCTTTCAAGTACAATCTAACTCTCGAAAGAGATCGACATTAGCTATTGTTTATATTCATAGCAAACCAAACAGAGATCGGAAATTGTCTTCTCTTAAACCGAAAAACAACTTTTTTATCTGTTGGAACCAATAAAAATCTAGGAATAAAAGTCCTGAATCCGATATTGCTTCCGGAGATAACCACCGCTTCAATAACATGCTTCCCTAGAGATACGATATATAGACGTGTTCCATTACATAACTCATTCCTCTTATCAATGTTTCTAAGCAACATAACAGGAACACCAACTTTCAGCACAAAACAATGATTTGGAATGCCAGATATATGTAAACAATTCAGGACGTCTGGTGAGTATAAGTTATGATCAACGCCGTCACCTACAATCTCATCTTGACATACAGAATTTGAGCTTAAATACTCGTGTTCTTTACCGGGAACCAAAGAAAGCAGACGACTGTTGATATCATCGACAACCTCATTAGTTGGTGCGAGAATAGCTCTTTCAGACCAAAAATCTTGTTCACAAAAGTTGTCCAGAAACGATGGATAAACAAAATCGATAAGATCGCTAACCGGATTTGATGAATCATGAATAAGAAGATCAGAAGGAATAACTATTTCTGACTCACCATCATTATCTCCGCCGACTTTTCCCTTACCAATATCCTAAAGCCATTGAGCAAAATCACATGTTTCTTGTATCTCTAATGGATTGTTACCTTGAAGAAGACGCATGTTTTTTGTTAACTTTAGAACCTTGCACTCTCTCCAAATGTAAGATGAAGTAAGGCAGGAAGTGACAATATCTTGATTTGAAGCGCCTTGCATAACGGGAAGAATCTGTCTGAAATCTCCAATGAAAACAACAACTTTACCACCAAACAAAGGTCGATCCGCCATGTTAATATCGGTACATAGAATATCCTTCAGACTTTTATCTAGAGCTTCAAAGGCATGCTTATGTATCATAGGAGCCTCATCCCATATAATCAACTTTGTTTGCTTCAATAAGTCTGAAAGTCACTATGACGTGACATGGAACAGAGCGAGTCCTCGGTCAGATTGAGTGGTATGTGGAACCTAGAATGAGCTGTTCGACCTCCAGGTAACAAAAGCGAAGCAATACCACTTGAGGCAACAGTTAAAACAATCTGATTTCTTGATCTAATTGCAGTTGACAGTGTATTCCACAAAAATGTCTTTCTAGTACCACCATATCCGTAAACAAAATACACACCTCTGTCTTTATCAGCGGCATCCATTATCTCCTTAAATATTGATCTTTGCTCATCCGTTAAAGAAGAATGAAGACGCTCATACTCGCTTTCCTGAACTATCGTATCATAGTCGAGCTGCTCATTGATAAGGACGTTATTGGCGGAATCAATGACAAAGTTATTAGGAAACGGCATTGTAGCGAAATTGGTGAGGCTTAAGTTGTGACGGTGCAACACTTTCTCTATTTCACCAAATGTCAGATTCTTCATCTGATCTTCATCGTACGATAAACCTTAAAAAAAAATTATGTAAATAACATGAATTCTAATAAATGGAAAAATTAGAAAGATATTAATAGTAATAAAAAAATAAAGATTAAGAACCAAATCGAAGAATTTAATGACATAATATAAGTAACTAACCTGGAGACTTTAAGAGAACTCTCTGTGTTTGAAGGATTCCAACGGATAGATGAGTCCAACGGTATAAACAACTGCAGAAGTAGAAGATAAAAAATTAAGAATTAAAAACTGCATTTTTCAAATAGAATAATTTTTAAACTATAATAATATGCATAAATAAATAGAAATTTAAATTAGTGATAAGAATTTAAACTTATAATACCTGCTTGGACTCTTCCAAGAGTAGAGTTCTTCTTTAAATCGGTAATTAATGAGTCGAGCTTCATTTTGAAAAGTCTACAAAGGTTATTCGGTTTGTCCTCGGGAAAGTAAAGTTGTATCAGCTAAAAATCTTCTCATCACTGGCCACTTCGGATTGCCTGTGATAGTGATGAAAAAATCTAGATAACCATACCATTTGCAAATCGACATTCCATTAAGATAATTCTGCAACATATATCTAGCCCCATCGGTAAAAGAGGACGGAAGTATAACCCGCTGACCTTTATTGGAAAGATCTGTATCACCTGAAGTCTGAGCATTACTGATGTCACTGTAAGTCGTACACCTGAGAGTGCTCTGTTTGTTCCGAATAAACCATAATCGTTGCGCTTCAATCATTGTATAAGCGTCAACCAAAAACTGTTGAAATAACCTCCTCGCGTTTAGGATTAAAGAAAAGTGGTTGACGCGATCTTGTAAAAGATAACAGAAATACTCCCTCATTGTACATTTATTATTCCTCTGATTAGCCTGATCAAGAATAACATCCCTATGAAGAATGCCTACGTGGTAACAGTCTTCACCGAATAGGAAAGAAGCGGATATTGCAGTGCTAGATATGAAGGATGCAGCTCGCTGATACGCTGCAAATATCCACATTTAGTCCGAACAACTATGTCGCGTGATTCGATATTATCATCAAAATCCCCAATTATTAATACGGCAACCTCAGATGCGGTCGGAAGGTTATATTTTCTTCCATCTTTTGACCGTCTACCGATAAGTCGTAATTTCAAATCGACCTGAGGATTTTCTTGATAGGAATCCCTCACGATCCTTTATGTTTTGACCAACTCATTTTGTGAGTCAAACATATCTTTCAACTGTTGAATAATTTTAACCTCAAACGCCGAGTTAGAAGAACTCGATGGCCTGTCGGTATCACTGTTTAAAAAAACACATTCATAAGTGAGGTTTATTTGAAGACGTAATGGGGAATTAGTTGATAAGATAATAACTTATTTTTAATATTATTAACAAAATGTAAAGGTAAAGAAAATTACCTAAAATGAGATTAACGGTTTGTAAGTTCATTCTCTGTATCGTAGATGTATAACTGAGAGAATTTAGGCATCTTACCATCTTGAGGCAGCAAGCTTCCAATTCTATGATAATTTTCGCCACTCAAGCGTAATGTATACGACCCTTTACCTTTATTGACATTATTGTCAATCTTGCCACCCATAGAGGTAAAAGAGAACATAGAGTTGTAGCGCCGAATGTTCTTAGCAAAGTATTTGCTTTTCGTATCAGAAGACTTAAAAAGACTGAGATAGGTCTCATCGGGTTTTTGAATTCTGGAAGCTCAACCTTTCCATATCCGCAGCAAAATGAATAGCTCGTACCCGATCTGTTTGTCCTCTTGTGATTAGACTCGTCCTTCCATAACTTTGAGTGACATATATCGCATATAACGCACTGATCACCATCATCAAAGTATTCTGCTCCAAAATATGCAAAACATAAAAAAATATCAGAATACCATTAGATAATAAAAATTAATAAATAAACTAAGAATATCATATTAAAATATCAAACCTTTAGAGATGCCTTTATAATCATCTACTTCATTATTAGCCTCAACGTCAACCTCCTCGTCTGAATTTATATCAACCATACGTATCGGAGATAACAGAGTCACTTTTCTTTTGCCCTTTCTAATAGCAACTCTTGATACGGAAAAAGAAGAAGATGTAGCTAAAACATAATATAAATACATTAATATTAAAAAAATAAAACTAATTTATCAAAGCTAAATTGCAATTTATATGTAATAGTAGATGATCGAAATTAATGATACCATTTGAATTGTCGTTTAATAAAACGGTAGGGGGAGGGTTAAGGACTTGTGAAGCGGACGACATATTTGAAGATAGTTGCAACCTCTTATTCTTCTTTTCTGTCAGTGCCAACTTTCTTTTAAATCTATTTTCCTTCGAAGCATTTGCAGAATCACCTTTAAATTGCATTCAACAAAATTAACACAATATTATAAGTTAAAAAAAAAATACCATGTAACTTTATTTAATTATAAGTACTTTTACCAATAACTTCATTATTATTCATCCCGCTTGATAAAGGAGTGAGAAGATATGTAGAAGCAGTTATCCCTGAAACGACAAAATTATTCCGCGATGAAAGTGCACCTAAATATAAAAGAAACACGTTAAATATTCTTAAACAACTGAAAGATGTAAATATATATGAATATTTAGTATAATTACTTACAACGTAAATTAGAAATTAAAACCATACCATTTGATATGTCACTAAGTGGAGATCTATAGGTAGGTGTAGGACCACCGGTAAAAGAAACCGGAGAAGTAGTACAACCTATAGAAAAAACATATCAAATTAAAGAAAACATTACAAATATTGATAATCGTTAATATATATTAGTATTATTTAAAATAGAGTGCTCTTACGGTTTGATCTGTCAGATAAAGCAACAGAAGAAGTTGCTTTATTAGCTTCTAAGGACTTAGATGAATTCTCATAGACTTGAAAATTTTCATGTCTCCGATCGACCATTAACATTTTTCTTCTCTCTCTGTTTTATCTAGCATAATTTGAATAACTATCTGTGCTAACTGAAAATAAAAAACAAATAATTAATAAATATATTTAAAAAAAAATGTTGATAATCTAATAAATTGAGATAGTTCTTAAACGAAAGCTCGTACCATTTGTTATGTCACTAAGATGAGGTCTATAAGTACTACTTGCTGAACGTAAAGAACATCCAGGTGTTGATAATTGTTGAAATTTTCTTCCTCTTTTTATATCTAACAGATGTTTCATGTGTTGTCTGGAAATGTTTAAATAATGAATTCTACTCTCTGATATGTAAGACAAAGGAGAAACATAATTGTTTATGTTCACTTGTGAAGAAGAGAAAATTTGCATAATCCCATGTGTTTTTCTCTATGTTGATTGTTCCATGCGAATTTTCCTTTTTCCTTTATTTTCTTTGTTATCCATAGTTGTTTATCAAACAAAACATGAAAATTTAGAAACCGGACAAAAAGGTAGCCGGGTAACAATGAAACAAAAAAAAAATCCGTAGCATTCATGTATTTATTAATATAAAGATATGAACAATGTTGAATATGAAATTGATAATATACAGAATTTTAAATTACTAATCAAAAGCAATTAATATTATTCAAAATAATATAAGACATACATTTTCAATTGTAACTTGATCGAAAGAAAAGACAAATTGAACAAAGAAGATTGGTGAATTGATAAAATGATGAATGAAATGAGTGAAGATGTAGAATGTATATATAGGAGATTAAGGTGTAAAAATTATGGAAGGTCATATTTTAATTTAATGAATAAATCAATCAAATTAATTTAAATTTCGAAAAAAAGGAAAGTTTTGAATTTATGGAGATAATTCCGGAAATTAAGTTTTATTTAAAAAACTTAAAAAATTAAGAAAATTACACATAGGATTTTTTTAGAATGAGAGGATGCCACCTCATCAATTGATGATGTGGACAACCTTATAAGGTGCCAAATCAACCTTATATGTTTTGTTTAATATATAGGTAGAAGGTAGATAGATAGGTAAATTATAGATTACCATTGACTTGTATTTCTTTCTTATATAAATCTTTTGAATTACTTCCAAGTATAATATGACTACTTAATTGCTCGTAACTGATTTCTACAAAATAAAACAATTAAGGTAAGATGAGACACTGATTTATCATCTTTAAAAGAATTGTTCAGACTTATAGATCTTATCTAGTAAGTCCTTCCCAAAGTAGAATAAAAATATTCTATTGTTGGGTTTCGTCAATAAAACTTTGTCACTTCCCCTTTCAAATACTTCCGGTTGCCAGTAAAAACATAAAGAAAATTATGAATAGTGATATTATCATCAATTTCGTCCTCCAATAAGGTTTGAAGTTTTTGGCTAATGCTATGATGATGTGTGATTATTTGATGACATTCCAAAATTTATATTCTTTTTAGATTTATGTCCATATCCTAATGCATTTTTTTATAATCTTAGTTAGATTATGTTGCTGATCATTGTAGTATGGTTTAAATGAAACTCATATATGAAAAACTGGTCTTGTCAATCCGCGTATTATTCGAGATGTCTTATAAAATGATATAATTAGTAGTTTCATATATAATAATTAACATATTTTTAAGCATAAGTTTAAACGTAAACGTATAAGAAATAATTTTAAAAAAAAAATAAGCATACGCATGTGATGTGAAATAAGAAATAACGAATATTTAAAATTATAAATAATTAATATTGAAGTTTTAAAAATTATAAAATATATATTTTAAAATAAGATAAACTGAAATCTTAATATAATTTATTAAGTTTTAAAAAATTATTAGAATAAGAAGATCTATATTTTGATATTTAGTTATTTAAAATTATTATTATTAATACGATAGAGTTTTGATATTTAATAGGAAAGAAAAAGAATAAAATTATTGAGAATATGTGAATGACATGTGACATTAAAAAAATTATTTATTATATAGTAGATATAGATCTCTATTTAAAAACTAGATGGTGCTACCCGTGATTTGCGACGGGACGTTTCAATTATTGCTCTTTGAGAATTTTGTAGGATCAAAAGTAAGTTGTAGGTTAACTGGATTTTGCCATATACAACAATATAGCGTCATATTATCTAATAAGGTTGGATTTTGCCCTGTACACAGGGGCGGACTTAAGGCATAGCTTTGGGGTTCGTCCGACACCCATGATTTTTTTTGCAGTATAGTATATATTCGAGTTTTTCAGAACCGAACCCTAAGAAATTTCATCACCGAACCCCATGAAATCTTGATAATGACCGAAGCAGGGGGAGTTTTATGTTGAAGCAATGAAAGAAAATGATCTTTATGATGTTTCATGGAGTTAGTAGAAAAGAAAGAAAATAAAGAGAAGAAAGAGGAAGAAGATGATAAATGTTTGGAGGAAGATATGAATTAAATATAATAAATATAATAGTAAATGAATGACTTTGAGTTCTTCAAAATGTCAGAAAAAAAGTGAAGGAAGTAATGACTCAATTTGATAATTAAACAATTACTAATATTATAACCAATTTAAAATGTAATCTCTAAATCTCGAATTTTTTTGATAAATGAAATCAAGGATTATATGTATAAAAATTCAAAGTATAACACAGTGCTCATTATTTATATTTTTGAATTTTTACATCAATTATAAAGATGACGCATTTTTCTAATATACAAACATAATAAGGTTTAGACTTATTATTAGTTATTATACAAACATAATAAGATTGCGATACTGATTACTCTAATAAAGCTTAAAACCATAACCCAATTTAAGTTTTTGTAACACTCGACAACTCAACACACAATAATCTAGATCATTCTTAAAAAATGATAACCATAGAGCAACTTATTTTTTATAAATTTTGTTTTTATCTTTTTCTTATGTGACCGACCCGACTAGACTTGTATCGGGTAAAAAAAATTAATATTTACCGATAAATAATGTATTCTTAAAAATTCCCGACCCCCATGAAAAAAATTTCTGGGTTCGCCACTGCCTGTACAACAATATAGCATTATATTATTTAATTAAGGTAAACTGGATCAGTATGCTTGTCTTTGTTTAGTTTAAAATCTGTCTACACAAATAATACCACATTTTTTCCACCACATTTTTTCCATATGTAAACATCACGCTTAATGACAATAACTATGTTTGAAGTCACATGTACCAAATGGCATAAAAGAAATTCAAAAGCAAATAATTGTGTATATAAATACCCTTACCTAGCTATATCAACAATCTATCTACACAAATAATAATACCATGGTATTTTCATATGTAAACATCCAACTTAATAATAACTATATTTGAAGTGAAATTTACCAAATGACATAAACTAAATCCAAAAGAAAATAACCACAATACTAATCAGACTTCATTTAAAACACTACCCGTGTATTGTAGATTTAAGGTATGAATCTCTCACCTTTGTCTGTAGGATTGGCTCCAGCATACATTGTTGCACAAATCCGTTGACAACCTGAAATCAACTCATAGACAACTTACAAATTAGCATACATAAAATAATACCCTTTTAGAGTAGTTAACTCAAACACCTACGATATTCTACATGAATTAATAGCTTAATAGTTAATTCAATTCATTTTTATCCCACTAATAAGAATCC
Source organism: Deinandra increscens subsp. villosa (assembly GCA_039602395.1). NCBI lineage: Eukaryota > Viridiplantae > Streptophyta > Magnoliopsida > Asterales > Asteraceae > Deinandra > Deinandra increscens. Next base: position 94,129,732 of record JBCNJP010000023.1, on the reverse strand, counting down.
AATATGTCATTGCTTGATCTACAAATTTCATCAAACATTGGCATTAATTAAAAGTTTTGAATGAACTTTTGATCTCTTATCATATGGTGGAGTTGATATACCTTTATCTTTCAATGTGGAGATTAATGGTTCAAATCCAACTTGGCACAAAAAAAAATGAATGAAAAATTATAGTGGGTTAGAGGTTTTACCACAGTAGGCCTTTGAGCGGTGGGTTTCCTCTGGGATGAATGAGGTGTCGGGTCACCACACTTTCAGATTACTGGGTGGAAGGGAGAACCATTTGGTATTAAGGAACCCCGAGTGACCGAAGATCTGCTGTTCAAAAAAAATTAAACTTTCGTATTTCTTGATTTATATATTTGATCAAACACCTAGTGGGCATATCAACAATTAAAATATTGTTGTTCGATGCTAGGGTTTCCTATGACGCCGACTGGGAAATTCCTAAAACAAGGAGATGGAAACGACAATCCGAACAAGGAAATGGGCGGAGCAATCGGGGTTCAAATGCATGGACGTCATACTACTTCACTAATTTCCCTGATGAATGTTCTGTTACAGATCTTCAGCAGGCTTTCGATCAACATGGGACTGTCATGGACGTCTTCATTGCAAAGAAAAGAAATAGCGAGGGAGAAAGATTTGGTTTTGTTAAGTTTGCCAGAGTCTTTGACAAAGAGAGGATAGAATCGGGTCTCAACTCGATCAAGGAAGGGCATCACAAGCTTTCTGTAAATCTTGAAAGATTTGATAGGTTTGGTCTCCCGGTGGGGAAGGGTGATCAAAATCGTAGGGAGAATTATAGGAGAATCCCGGGTTCTGGCCATCTAGGGTCCTCTAGCTTTGTCCATGCTGGTAAATCCTATATGGCGGCGGCTGCACCTCTTAACCCTATTTTTAAGAAGGAAAAAGTCATCGTTGTGTCGGGGGATGAGTCGGAGGCATGTGTGAAGTGGAAGTTCGTTTATCTGATTGGTATTCTTAAGGATCTTGTCACCCTTCAGAATATTCATAAGATTCTAAAAGCTCTGGGGGTGAGGTGTGATCTAAAGCATGTCGGGGGCCTATGTATTATGTTATCTTTCGGGTCTGTGGTTGAGGCTGAGAAATTTTTACTGGATGAAGAAGTTTGGATGGTATTCATGAAGCGGTTAACGGTCTGGAAGGGACAGTTGATCCCCTATGAAAGGATCGCATGGATCGAAATTTCTGGCCTCCCTTTGAATCTCTGGGACGGCAAGATATTTAACATGATTGGAGATCGTTTCGGGGTGGTGTTGGAGAAATCTATGGCGGTCCATAAGGACATGAATCTAGTATCTGGAGTGGTAGCTATAAGTAGGGGTGTTCATCGAATCGAATTCGATTTATTCGAATTGTTCGAATCGAATTATTCGAATTTTGAATTTCAAAAACCAAATTCGAATTCGATTAAAACCAGTCGAATGGAATCGAATAATCATAGTCGAATACGAATCTATTCGAACAAATTCGAATAAGATAAATTTTTAGTTTCATAAAATTATATATATATATATATATATATATATATATATATATATATATATATATATATATCAATAACCTTTCTTTAACAATTCTAATATAACTCTAAAATAGTTCCAAACATATCCAAAAATTCAAAACGATAGGCCTCAAACAAGTCCAAAAAGATAATTGAATTAAGGACAAAACAAATATGAAATTACTAGATAAAAAACTAAAACAACAAGGCTAAGTCAAGCAACCAACAAGTCCAAATAAGCCAAAAATAAGCTAAGCGAACAACCAAATTAGCCCTTCCAAACAACCCTAAACTTATTAAAAACATGAAGGAATTAGTCATAAAACACTCCCCAACCAACAACTCCAAATCATACATAAATCAACGCATATACTTTGAGCTTATGTTAAATACTTAAGTAGTGAGCCAATAATACTAAAATATTTATATATAAAAAATATATAACATATATATATATAATATTTATTTCTTATTCGAATTGAATCGAATTTGGAAAGTCAAATTTGAATTCGATTCGAATTCGACTTAATTAATCGAATCGAATTAGGATTCGATTCGAATAAATCGAATAAGGAATTCGAATTTCTTATTCGAATTCGAATCGAGTCGAATTTCGAATTATTCGAACCGGATTCGAATAATGAACACCCCTAGCTACAAGGACAGATGAACGTAATCCGATACATGAAAATATTTCCATTGTTTGGAAGGATAAGGTCTTCCGATGCAGCGTCAACGAAATTAAAGAGAATTGGTCCCCTGATTTCATCGAGGAAGCTTATTCTTCTTCGATTTCTACTAACGTGGATAATTTTGAAGTAAAGGATGACATTGATGGTGACGCCAATGGTGATAGCCGCATGCCTAAGCTTTCTTCTGGGGGTGGGACCGATGTCTTGGTTAGTGAGGTACATGGGGAGGTTCATCAGCCGATTACTGAAGAGGGCACTGGACGTAATGAGGGTGTTTCTCAGGTAGCAGGAGTTCGGGTTAGCCCTATCGATTTAGAAATGGTCAGCAGTCCCAAGAAAAATGGAGCTCCTTGTGATACTCAGCATGTTGCAGTGGTGGGGTCAACGTCTATGGGCTCTCTGAATACTGGGCTTATTTCTTCCTCTCGCTCCGGGCCCGTTTCAAATAAAGATGTTCATGTTGTGTCAAAAAAAAGACCCAGGATTAAAACACCTGGTGCTAGCCCTGATTCTGGTAGTGGCTCCTCTACTGACAGGATGAATGGTCATGGTAAGAAAAGTTCTACCAAATCAAGACGCAGGAGGAAGAATCCGAAAGCAGTGGTCCATACGGTGTCTGTTAAAGATGTGGAAGAGGGAGAAATTCGTATTTTCTCCTCTGATCATGATCAATTGGTTGCGAAGGAAGTTCAGGATACCATGAACCTCGCCGCTCGCATTGACGCTGGAATTGAAGGGTTTGAGCAGCAGGTCGGCGAAATTATTGAAGGTGAAGGGGTCAAGCAATTTTCCTAATGGATTTTGTCTCAATTAACTCACGTGGGATGGGGGATCGTAAAGTGTGGGGGATTAATTGTCTCAAAAGGAAATTCAAATGTCGCTTTGTTTGCATACAAGAAACTCTTTGTCGTTCAAACGATCGGCTTCCAATCGATCGTTTGTGGGGAAGAGGTAAGGTTGGTTTTGAATCTGTCGAGTCTTGTGGGAGATCTGGGGGTATTTTGAGCTTATAGGATCCGGGCTGTTTCTCGTTGGTCTCATGTCACAAAAACAGAAACTTCCTGGTGACTAGCGGCTTCCTAATTGGGTGTAATTCTCCAATAAATGTAATTAACGTTTACGCTCCGCAAGGTGCAGCGGAGAAACGTGTTCTATGGTTGGAGTTGTTGGGGCTGTTGAATTCTATGACCGGCTTCAAAATTTTATTGGGTGACTTCAATGAGGTTCGGTGTCCAGAGGATCGTATGGGGTCTGAGTTTAATTCGGGTGGAGCAAGGTGCTTTAATGAATTCATTTACGAGGCCAATCTTAGAAAATTTACGTACTCTGGTGGTGTTGGTCGGAATTTTAGTAAACTAGACCGTATCCTAGTTTGCGACGAGTTCTGGAGGAAGTGGCCGGCTACGACTCTTACGGCGTTACCACGATGTTGGTCAGATCATAGCCCTCTTATCCTCAAAACAACTACTTTTGATTATGGTGCGACACCGTTTCGGTTCTACACTTCTTGGCTTCACAAACCGAACCTTGATGCGGTTGTCCATGAAGCGATTTCTAGTATTGTTGCCTTTCCTAACGAAGCTCCCGACTTACTGTTGAGTAGGAAGCTACGCAAGATAAAGGATGGAGTCAAAGTGTGGAAATTGAATTTAATACAAGAAGAAAATAAAGTGATAGATGATCTAGAATTGGCATGCTGCTCCTTTGAATCTAGAGCCGAGGCTGGCACTCTATCTGAGGTACAAATCAAATCGCTAGGTCAAATTTCCAGAATGTTCTAGGTCGTTCAGTAGGCGTAATGGGTTGCTGGAATTCTCTACAAAATACTACAAACTTCTACACTAAAAGGGGATGTCGAGAACTCTCTAGATTATTCTTAAACAAGCTTTAAAGATCAAGACTGTTGCAAGGAAGATTTTAGAATTCAAAACATTAGATATTATCTATAGAATGATCTAGATCATCCTCACTAGTATAAATAGAGGAAGTGTGGCTCATTTGTAGGTACTCAAACAACTCTTACAAGTTTGTGTACACAAACTTGTAAACACTCTTGTAATATTTTCTTCTTACCAATACAAAGCCATCTTTATATTGAAAGCTTGCAACTTCTGCTATACTCGCTTTGAATCGTTACTAGTTTTGGTCAAAGGTTAAACTTAGATCAAGTTTAAGTGTCGCACGTGAGTCAAGAACGATAACTCTGTGACATTAAGCACCCTATGGTTGTGTTTAAACATGTTTATGTTATTGTTTACACATGGAATACTGATTAGGCAATCCGAGTTTTGATTGGATTAGTTTGTACACCCGATTATGCAGAACCCTAGTTTTACCTTAAAACATGTATACAAATTCTAATAGGTGTGGTCATTGTCTTAGGGCGGGGTGGTAAGGTATGTGATCCCATCAAGGAATGTATATGAGTTATGTAGAACCCTAGTTTTTATCTTAAAACATGTATACAAATTCTAATAGGTGTGGTCGTTGTCTTAGGGCGGGGTGGTAAAGTATGTGATCCCATCAAGGAAGGTATATGAGGAATAGGATCGAGATATAGTTATTAAAAGAAAATGTCTCTTTGGTAAAATATGACGTAACGGTAAAATGGACTATATCGATGGTCGGGTCAAGGAAAATGTATCTACAAAACGTTTATGGGTAACTAAGAAAAATGAAATGGGTGGAGTGGGGATGTAGTTTGTGAGGTTGGGTACCGGAAATATTAGGGTAGCATCCACAATCAAAGACACGTAACCAATTATTAGCGTGTGAAGAGGTTCTATCCAAAATGTAGGTGGTAAGGTATGTGTTCCTCATCTAGTAAAGTATATGAGAGGGTGGAGATATAGTTATCAAAAGGAAATGTGTCTTTGTCAAATACAATATGATAAGAAAATGGACTATATTAGTGGTCAGGTCAAGGCAAAGGTATTAGGTATCTACGAAACTTTATGGGTAACTCTGAAAAAGGAATAGGTGGTGTGGGGATGTAGTTTGTGATGTTGGATACTAGAGGTATTAGGGTAGCATGCGCAACAAAAAACACGTAAATGACTACTTGTGGGTTGGTGACGATATATAAAAAGGATGGGTGTTTGGTATTTAAGTCATTGGTGGTAAAATATTATTTAGGTGGGTGATTGTGTGTAAAGCTTCCATTCAAAAAGCAAGTAGAAGGTGGGATTGAATGATATATATGGACGGAATAATATTGTATAGACGTCGAATCTTCCCTCCCACTTTATCGTTTTGTAGTGATGTTTGAGGACATGAAAAACGAAGAGAACATAGTTATATATTGCCAAAAGGTTTTAAATTCGTTATTCTCAACTCACCTCAACGTCACGTTAAAAGGTCTTGATGGTTCGATCAAATTCGGTGTTTACAAGTTAGAAAGAATTTGATGAACTGTAAAAAGGTTTCTTATTGGGTAACTGGAATGGTATGTTTTTTACTAATACTCTATCCTATAGAGAACCATGATACAACTGAAGCTTGTGATTTGAAATATTTGTGTCTCCATGTTGCATAACATGTGACTGGTGCCGGGAATCAGCTAGACCATGCTTCACTTGTACAACAAATAAGCTTCGACTATAAAAAGCAAATATTAACTACTACATAAATACAAAAGTTGATTTAACCTTGTTATATTGTTGTTCTAAAGTTCTTTATGTATTTCACTGTAATGACAACCCAAACAAAGAATAGATGTTTATTGGGTCAAGTGGATGTATCTTTGTGTAGATTTCATTTTAGTACAATAATAGATAAAGTAGTTAAATACATACTTGTCTTTTATTTACTGATAACCAAATCGAGTTTCAAAACTCACACCGTTGTTTTAAGGTATTTAAAAACTCTTCTCGTTGTCATTCGTAAATGTGAGTATATACACATTCATCTTCCTATATTCTTCATTATACTTCGAAAACATGATTCCGGCAAAGCATGTGCTTAGAGCATTCACGGTAGGATCTATATCCTTATCCTTATAATTTATCTAAAAATCTCATTTTTTATATTTAACTCTCACTTTATAAAAACTCATACATTAGGTTCTTTATCCTTATCTCCATATAAGGATTTGGTAAATATAAGGATTTATTTAAGAGATTGGTAAAAATATAAAGATAATAAGGATAAAGATTTTGATGCAATGATAAAAATAAAAATAAAAAAGTTAAAATTTTAGGATAAAGATAAATTTAAAGATTCTACTGTGAATGCTCTTACATACATAACCTACAACGATCAAAACAATTTGTTAGATTTAGTCACAATTTTATAACTGAAATAGGTAAATTATAGATTACCATTGACTTGTATTTCTTTCTTATATAAATCTTTTGAATTACTTCCAAGTATAATATGACTACTTAATTGCTCGTAACTGATTTCTACAAAATAAAACAATTAAGGTAAGATGAGACACTGATTTTGATAATCTTTAAAAGAATTGTTCAGACTTATAGATCTTATCTGGTAACTCAGCTCATTCCCAAAGTAGAATAAAAATATTCTATTGCTGGTTTCGTCAATAAAACTTTGTCGGAGACACTACTGCGAAAACCATTCTTAAGCAAAAAGGTGGAGAACCTGGTATACCATGCACGGGGTGCCTGCTTGAGCCCATATAACGAACGTTTTAACCTGGAGACAAAAGTAGGAGCACGAGGATCAACGAACCCCAGTGGCTGATGCATATAAACCGTCTCAGCTAAATCCTCGTGTAAGAAAGCATTCTTAACATCGAGTTGGTGAATAGGCCAGTCTCGTGAGATGGCTAAAGATAAAACCGTACGAATAGTAGCCGGTTTAACCACCAGACTAAAGGTCTCCAAGCAATCAATGCCAATTGTCTGTGACTTACCGTTAACCACAAGCCTCGCTTTATAGCGTTCAAGGGAGCCATCAGATTTAAATTTATGGCGGAACAACCATATGCAACTAATAATTGGTTGTCCGGGAAGCCGGGGAACCAATTCCCATGTATCATTACCCTGCAAAGCCTGAAATTCATTGGTCATAGCTCGTTTCCAGTTGGGATCGGACAATGCTTTGGTATATGAGGTTGGTACGGGAGAAATGGGTGGTGAGATGTTGGCATGAAGATTGAGGCGGGTAACGGGCTTGAAAATACCGGCTCTAGCACGCGTGGTCATAGGATGGATATAATAGTTTCTGTAATTGGTTGATTCTCATTGATAATACAATGGCAATATATAGATACAATATTTACGCAACGCACCCTGAACTATAAAAAGTACATACAAATGTACTAACTAATACTATGTTCCTCACGAGAAAGGTTTGTTCATAAGAAAACCTAAACGACGTGTATGTACCAATCCAGGTCGTATAAGGTCCAGACAAATAAACTCCAATCATATACTCCAATCAGTGGTACGAGGTAAGCCAAACGACATGTATTGCTCCATACAGGTCGTATAAGTTCCAATCATTTGTAATCATTTGTAGTCAGGTTTGCAGTGATAAATACAGCAAAACGAGACGTATTGCTCTATACAAGTCATTTAGGGTTTTTTCTAAGTTGTAATTAATGTCGAGCGTGTACACTACGACCTGTATCGTACTATACAGGTCGTATATGGCGGTGTCCAGAAATTTCTTCCGATGTCTAGAGAAAAGGGCTTATAATTATACTATTAAGATGGTAGGAATAATAGTAGCATGTCATTGGTCCATGTGACACTCATAGGTGACTAACATGTGGCAACATAATCTATTTTTTTTAATCAAAACGTAACGCATTTAGCACAATAGTTAATGTTGTAATTAGTACAATTTTTGATACTTAGAGCATTTGATTTCTGATTTTAACATCGTCATGTAATCTTTTTGTATTTCCATTTTTACATTGTGTTATGACAATGTAGCTATTTTGTGTATTCGTGCTATTTTCGTATCAATGAACATATATTAATAATTTACTAAAAAAATAAAGACCTTTATTTTATTTTATTTTATTATTCTTACCTAGTTTCCACTCTCATCTTTTTAATTTAGTCTAAACTAATCAATATCTCTAAGTGATATTCCTTAGGGTGAGCGGTATGTAGCGGTAAACACAAATCGACAATCCCCCTTCTTTCGGCAAAATCATCGACGACCACACCTCCCCTTTCGGCAAACACAAATCGGCAAACTTTGGGGTTTAAATCGGTGACTTTTTGCCGATTGTTGCCGAATAGTTTGTGTGTTGTGTGGTCATCCGCTCTTCAAACTTCGTCTAAAAAATTTGCCTAAACATACCCTCCACAAAACACCCCCCCCCCCCCCTCCTATTCCTTATATAAAACAAAGTTAAATGGTGTGATGCCTTGTGGTTATTTAGTGAATGTCACGTGTCGTACATAAAAAAAATATGTTTTATCTATTTGTTTCTTATCGGACAAATTTAACATAAGATTTGGTGATTTACTAGGTAGGTATAGTCGTGTATGTTTAACAAGGTGTTTTATGCATAGTCATTTAGCATTAATTTAATTTATTATTTTTTATTTTCAACCAAATGAATTTAACAAGTGAATTTATAAAATGATAGGTAGAAACATGTAACATAGTTTAGATCATAGACTCAAAATATTAAGCGCTTAGATCATTACATATTTTTTATTTTAATTTTTCTTACATGACGTTGTAGCAATGTAACCGTGGAAAATAGGCCGAGTAAATAACCATATACTCTGGATTGTGACTTTCCACTAGAAGACCAATAAACTAACCAGAAAAAAGGATTCATCTCTCACAAGTCACAAATCTGCCACCCAAATTCTCCCCCAGATCCGCCGCCGATCCCAATCCTCAACGCAAAATCCTCCCGGATCTTCACCATGGCGGCGACACGGCGGCTCCGAGACCTCCAATCTCATCCCGGCAACAAAATCTGCGTCGATTGCTCCCAAAAAAACCCTCAGTGGGCCTCCGTTTCCTACGGCATCTTCATGTGCCTAGAATGCTCCGGCAAGCACCGCGGCCTCGGCGTCCACATCTCCTTCGTCCGATCTGTCACAATGGACTCGTGGTCCGAGATCCAGCTCCGGAAAATGGAGTCCGGCGGCAACGATAAGCTCAACAGCTTCTTCTCGAAGTACGGGATCGCGAAGGAGACGGATATCGTCGCGAAGTATAATACAAATGCTGCTTCGGTTTATAGAGACAGGATCCAAACCCTAGCGGAAGGTAAATCGTGGCAGGATCCACCGGTTGTGAAGGAGAGCTCGATTAGATCCGGCGGGAGTAGGAAGCCGCCGACGCCGCCGTTGACGGCGGCCACCGGTGGTGGTTGGGATAGTGATTGGGGAGATAACGGTTTTGATGAAGGAGGATTTCGATCGGGGGATAATGATAATATGAGGAGGAATCAGAGCGCCGGAGATTTTAGAACCGGCGGTGGTAGTAGCAATAGGATGCCGGCGAGGTCTAGATCTACGGATAATATTTATACGCGGTCTCAATTGGAGGCATCTGCGGCGGGGAAAGAGGGATTTTTCGCGAGGAAAATGGCGGAGAATGAGTCAAGGCCGGAGGGATTGCCGCCGGCGCAGGGAGGGAAGTATGTCGGGTTTGGATCGAGTCCGAATCCGGTGCCAAGGAACAATGCACAAGGGGATGTTCTATCTCAGGTACACTTATTTTGAAAATGCTTCTATTTTGTTAGGTTTTTACTTCTTTTATGTGTCAAATTTACAATTCCATGAATCTGGTTGTTGATCAATTGCAATTGGTCGAACTGAGCTCCAACATAAACTCCAGCTCTTTTCAGTTCGGCTTGATTCGAGCTTTTAGCGAGATGATCTTGATTAGCTCATGAACGGAAAAAGTTTGTGTCTTGGATGATTATGCAAACATAGATCACCTATCAAAATATGCTACTACTGTCTACTGATAGTATGCTATTACATAGATCTACTTAGTCTGAAATATTGAATAGCAACACAACACTTCTAAATGCGCAATGACAACTTTATAACTTATTTATTTACATTTAATCAAGACACAAATCTTAAACAAATGAGGATATAATCTCTGTTGGAATCACCACCTTCATGTTCTTGTATCACACACCTTTCTAGAAAAAAGCACAAGGCCTTTAGGTCTCGAAAGCTGAGGGGTAAGAGCTTTACTTATGCAAGGCATTGCTCTATGTAAACCAAATAAGCTTTATGTACCCCAGAAGATGCATTTGTCTCATCTCTTTTACAATCATCTGTCAAGTAAACCATTAATATTTCTTCATCGCCCTGAGGCATTTCCCAAATTACCTCACACCCCTGGCCTGCTTTTTATAACCACACACACACACACACACTTATGGCTATATTTGTCTATGTTTGATTGGTTACTAATAGATGTTTTATGCAGGGATTTGGTATGTTATCTGTTGTTGCTGCATCTGCTGCCAGTGTTGTCCAAGCTGGCACAAAGGAACTCACAACAAAGGTCTTTTGGTTTAACATCTTTTGTATTCCATTTCTGCATAATTCTTTGTAAAATTTGTAGTTTTCTTTTTTGAAAAGAACAACATTTTGCTGACATATATATCATTAATACTTACCTTCAATACTACTTTTTTCTATTTCTGTTTTCTATATAAATACTAGTAAACTTTGAAACCAAATTCACTTGTACACAATTTTCCGTACAGGTGAGAGACGGGGGCTATGATCATAGAGTGAATGAAACCGTCAACGTTGTGACTGCAAAAACAACAGAAATTGGACAAAAAACATGGGGGCTCATGAAAGGTGTTATGGCATTCGCTTCCCAAAAAGTCGAAGAGTACGCCAACGAAAATCCTACATTGAAGAGTGACAACTGGCGAGCAAATGAAACACAGGGTAACGGTTTTTACCAGGAGTTTGGGCGTTCTACTGGAAATTCCAATCCTACCCCTACATCTGGCGGGAATGGTACTGCAGTCGGCTCGAAATCAGTGGATTCGGGCTCTTGGGATGATTGGGATAATGATGGCTATAGAAAACAGTCATCCATCTCGGTGACTAAAACCAGTAACGGTGATGACTGGGCTGGGTGGGAATGAAGTTAAAGATGACCCGTATGACAGTCTCTACAAGTCCGAAGGTAAAACCGCAACAGGAAAGTCAGATGGAAATTGGTCCGGAGCCGGCTTTGTCTAAAGGTTAGTTCATTTTTCACCCTTCAAAATTCGTTTTATAAAAAAAAATCTTCTCATGTAAAATGTTTATATTGTGTTTACTATATGGGCTAATTGCCGAACAAAATGAACCAAATTTCATTGTTTTCTGGTTGAAATTTAGATTCTTTTTTATTCTGGTTATGTGCTTTTGATTTAAACTATCTGTTTCCATTTAAACTATTCTTTTTAGTCTGTTAACATAGTTGATATTTTATTTGTTTGAACGGCCCATATGTGATATTTAGACTCTCTTTATTCTTTTTTAATTTTAAGTTTTCGTAGTCCGTTCAACCGGTAAGAATGGCCGGTTCAGACTATGTAGAATTGTAGATGGTTTTTGTCTGACTTGCCGGTCCGGTTTTGAATGTTAGATTTTTTAAATGTATCCGGTACTCAACTCCGCCCCGTTCAACTGGAGGGAATTTTCCAGGGTTTTAAGATGATGATCGATTCATCAAGACATCAGGAAGAAGACGTGCACCACGGTGTTGATCCGCAAGGAGGGTTGATTAATATGTGTGATGTGCTAGATGTAAATCAAGGGTCTATAGTATTTAAATTAAAAATAGATGCATTTTTATTAGAAGACAAAAGTTTACAATAATCAGAAGTTGAATAATTCGATCAATAATAATTCAGTTGATTTATTTGAGAAGAGATGAGTGTGGATGTCCAACTAAAAGACACCTAGCAAACAATAATTAAGATGAGGGTTGTCGAGCTGCCTTTTAACAAATCGGTTGAGGCAACTCAGAATCAATCAAACTCGGTCCAATTTGGAGCAACTTTGTCCAACTCGAAAAAATTGGTACAAAAGTTTTTCAAAAAATTCACAAATTATATTTTTTTTTAAAAAAAAACTAGTATATATAAATTTAAACGTTTATTAAATGTAAATAAAGCTTTGTCAAACTCAAGAAAATACGATCTAACCTTGTTCGTGAATTAACTAGCGAGTGTTCTCCACCTCCCGAATACTCATAACTCTCCAATCGACCGACCGGGTAACGCTTAACAATTTTTACAAGATCTAGAGTAACCAATTATGTATGCATGTTTCAAACCTTAATATTTTTAAATTATAACAAAAGTCGCCATGGGAAAACTTAAGATCGAAAGGTCACAAGTTCGATCCTTAAGTCCAACAGGTTTTACGACCTGATCAAAAGGTCACAAGTTCGATCCCTAAGCCCAATAGGTTTTACCACCTGATCGCTCACGGAGATGGGTTTTTCCTAGAATAAGCTCAACAACTACTACTATTTGGGGCTCTCATAGCCCGTAGGGAACTCCGTTTGCCCAGTATGGTTCCTGCGGAGGTCGGGACATTGTTTGTTGGATGTTAAGAAAAATCTATGCATGTTTCATCAAATACCATAACTAAGTCTCATCCCGTCTACGAGAATTTTCAAATCTGAAACCTTAAAGCCTAGTCCCCATATGTTTCGAGTTTAAATTCACATTGAAGAGAATAGATATCGAATCTATCAACGCTGGACCTTTTGCGGACCGAGTCAGGCCCACACTCTATATATTTTTACGGGTCAAGCCCAAAGCGACACAAACCGTAATACATACGCATTCAACCATCTTAGTACAGCACACCCGCTCCACCAACAAAGATGAGGGTGAGCATCTCTTGTGCTATTGGGCTATAGCAAGAAGCTGATGAACAGACACAAACTCACATAACAAAGCAATACAGCCTTGACAGGTTCCGTTCCGTCCGGTCCTGGTTCCAATAATTTCTATTTAATTGGTTTCAGGCCAGTTCAAGCGAAACCGAAAAAGAACCTGAAAACCTAAACTTTAATCGTTTGTTATTCGGTTCTGCTTGGCAGAATATTGACACCAGTTCTTCAAATTGTGTTCATCTACATAAAAAGGCCAATCAATTGTTTGTGTTTGTCTTTATGTTTGGTTCTATCGGCAGAACATCGATACTATCAGCCTCTGGTTCATTAACATCAGCACCTGCTTTGAGTATTATCATAATCACCAAATGGCAGTAGTATCAAACATGGCATCAGTATAGATCTATCATCTAAGTGATGAATTTGGAATTTTAATCCAAACTTTTGATCAGGTAAAGCGGACCGATAAAACCCAAGACCGACCCGACCATAAAGGTCCAGGTCCTCAGTCCTTGACACATGATCAAAAATTTCTTGAAACTCCTAAAAACAAACGGTAGACAATTTTCACATGATCTCAGAATTATTATTATCAAAAACCAGAAACCGAAACCAAAATCTAAGGATGCGTTTGGTTGTGGAAACGTTTTCTAGTTTTCCTTTCAGTTTTCTAGAAAATGAAATGGGTTTTCCATCTCTAGAAAACATATGGAAATTTTTAAAAACGCATTCTAAACCAAAAGATGGGGTTTTCATTTTCCAAAATAGAAATCTGAAAAACGAAAACGAAAAATAGAAACCAAAAAAAAAAATGTTTTCCAATTTTAGTTTAAAAGTTAGAAAACACCGTTTTCTGTTTTCCTGAATTTTTTTTATGAAAAACTACAATTTGAACGCGTTTTCTGTTTTTCATATTTTCTTGGAAAACAGAAATGGAAAACAGGGTGTGTTTTCCACAACCAAACGCAACCTAAGGTTCTCAAGCCCGGATCAGTATTGCAGAAGGATGACATCATTGACAGATTACAGCATAGTAAAATCTAAGGTGGCGTTTGGTTCACGGAATGTAATGTAATTGGAATTGTAATATTTTCCTTTTAAAGTTGTGCTTAAGTTGAGTAAGGAAGGGGCTTGAAATACAATGAATTCCTTTACTCAATGGAATTTAGAAATCCTGTCACTTTAACGAAGTGAAAGTTACATGACCTCTAAATTCCATTGATTAAAGGAATTCATTGTATTCCAAACTCCTTCCTTACCCAACTTAAGCACAACTTTAAAAGGAAAACTTTACAATTCTAATTACATTACATTCCGTGAACCAAACACCACCTAAGTGTCGGCCAGGATTACCGAAACGTATTTAGCCCAATGGTACCTAGTGTTTAGTCTCACCCACATGATGCATGTTCAAATCCCACAAAACGGGTAATAGGTGGATTTTAATGGTGTGTTTGTTGTTTAAAAAGAAGTGTTGGCCAGGATTCGGGTCAATCTCTTCAAAAGAAAAAACCATCAACACATCATATATTCAACTCATGCATTATAACAAACACATGTCAAACGAAATACCACAATCAACCCGATCCGAACCCGACTTCACCTGCAGAGTGATTACTCCAAGCTTGCTAAACTTATAATGGGACAGGTCTGGTTACCATAGTCGACCAAAGTGAATTGCTTTTTCATTCATCAAAAGACTAACTTTCTGTTTCTAAAAGCCTATACTATGAGGGAATCGTGCCTAAATAATAAATATTTTTAACCGAAAACCCGAAAATCTAAAAGCACGATTTCCCGCTAACCAACCAGAAAAAGTTACAAACTTGAAGGAGCTCATGCTATACAATGTTACCATCTATGTGCAAAATGTCATACCTTTCAAGAATCGAATATCTGGACCCCCATCTTTCGGCTCCTAATCACCATCGTTCCAGATACGCCAAGTTAGTGATTTCATTTTTGTTTTTGTTTCTTAAATCGAAAGGAAAATGTCAGCTCGTTGGGGTCACCATCAATGTTGCACTGCCCCAATCAGCTCAAGAAGCAAACTCATCAACACTCGAATTCATTCCTACCCGATGTCACTAAACTCCATAGATAACAAACAATCTTCAAGGCCTGAAGTAAAGTGGAGATCGTAATTATGAGGCACCAAATCGAAACACTCTTGGTCCGTTTCCAACGTTGGAAAATCATCCATCACGGCATCTGGAATAGACGCTTCTATTTCAAATCTTGAGGATAAATCACTCGGAAATATTGATGGTGGCTGCAAATTCGGCTCGTTTAAATCCATGACAGATTTTCTTGATTTGGATTTAGAATGCTTTAATGGTGTCTCAGAATTTGAAAGCTTGTGCTTTCCCGATAGTTGAGATTTTGTTGGTGGTCGGGATTTCACATCGATTATCGAGAATGGTGATGGTGGTAAGGCTAAACTGCTCTCAACTGCAATTCTGGATGCATCCCTGTACAAAATTGTTAAAAGTTAAAAATGTTATATTGTAACTGAATACTTCAACTATAAGCACTTTAGAGTTCGCAAATTCGACCAATTTATTAAGTTGTGTTTTACCTCAAACAGACAAAGTCAAAGATTGCAAAAGATCACAAAGATTGCATTTGGTGGGCTTGTAGTCTTATGTGTGCCTTTAGTCTAGGCTACTTACTACTTTAGCCTTAGAATTTCCAAGTCTGTGGGTATGTTTGTTTGTTTGTGTTTAATCTCACACGGGGCAAGCCAAAGATTTCAAAAGGTGATCAACCATGGTTAAAACTGAAAAGGTTGCTAAAAGGCTATTTCTATTGCACACAACCCCCAAAACTATTTTGATTCAAAGATTCATATTATTATAGTAATAATCTAGATTAATCATATAATCAACACATTATTTAACTATAAAAAAGCAAAAATGGTAGGATAAGAAAAAGTGTTCTCGGGTCAGACCAACACGAACCCGCCCGTTTCAAGCCATACCTAAAGTAACATGTTACCCAACCCGACCTAACCACTCATCTTGCCATCTCTAAACGTTATTTCAAACCATATACGTGAAAAATGGTCAATTTAGATAACTCATATTGCCAAATATAGGGGTAATAAAGTAATTTGACAAGTGGGATTTACTGAGTATAATGATGATGAAAGTAATTTGACAAGTAGGCGTACCTGAAACGGCATTCAACGGTGTCTTTAGATGACCTAAAATAATTATTCCCACCACTGTGTTCAGACGGCATTGGTTCCGTGTCATTTATAGACACAGATAAGGCAGGTGGCAACTGACCACTTTGTACATCAGCTCGGCCCGAAGGAAACTCTAAAATAACCGCCAGCTCACCAGCATCACGAGAACTAGGCCTTTCAATGGCAGTTGAAGCTCTGTCCTCTTTAGGTGTATTTTGAGAATTGTCGAGTGCATCGGCTACTAATCTACTCATCGGACTTAGGTTGGTAAAATTCATTTTTTGTGATTGTGGTCTCATCGGGTCTCGAGAAGTATGATTTACACCTGTTATATGAAACATTCCACTTCTTAGAGACAACGGGCTTTTCCCTTGACCATAACGAGTGGTTGACCTCCACACAGATGTAAGGAGGTAACAGAAATGTTGTTGAAGAGTGTATGCTTGATCGGGCTGTTCAGACACAATATCCAACAACATTTTCGCATGCTCCTGTAATTATGAAACATATCATCGTTATACCGAATTATAGAACGAGAAGTGAGTATAACTTACATATACAAATACACTAGTAGTCAAAATGGGTTAGGTCAAAAAATGATTATTGAATGTTGACCCATTTCATTTTTAGCTGTCTTTACTTTTGACAAGTTTGACGTATTTTGGAAAACAGTATGTCAATGCACACAACTAGGGACGAAGATCACGCTAGACTCATCGATTAACCTATGAGTGGGCATCTAGTGGTCTGCCCTAAGAAAACTGATTAACCGACCAGACAGGCCCGAGACTGACCCAAAACAGACAAAATTGGTCCACTCCTGGATGCTCGTTTTTCATCTTATTCAGTTTCAGTCTCGGCCAGGCCCAGGCCAATTTTGGTCCTTGACCCATTATACCCCACACAACCTACTAATTAAATTTATAAAAAAAAAAGATTCTACTATTATCGTAGTCAAACATTATCTTTAATGATACTTAACACAAATTAATTCAGAAAAGTTCAAAATTTCAGACAAAAAAGTGTTACACGAAAACCCATCCCCAACCCGTTTTGACCTCTTAAGACACCCACATGCAGGATCTGACTTACCTCGGATACTCTGAGAAGAGCTTTGCCACTTGATTTTTCATTATGAATATTATTATCAGAAGCAGACAACACGTATTTCTGAACAAGTTCCCGATACCTCTCACAGCAATGGACAGGATGGCGAACGATTCCTCTATAAAACCCACCAGCTGTCATTCCATACAAAACGTCACTAGCCAAACTCCAATTTACACCGTATTCATGTACAATTGCACAAAGAACGGCATCTTCTGATGATAGCCAAGAATCTGGTATGGGAAAACAATCGTTCGGCCAAATACTTCCCTTTTTTAACTTCTCAAGTCTTATAGTCATTACTCGTTTTACAGGCATTGAAGCGAATGATATTTTGAGTCCCACTTTGCTTCTGTGGATCGGCTTATGATCTACTTCACGATTATTATTATTACTTCCACTTAATTTCAAATCTTTTGGTGGTTCATCTTGCGGGCTGAGTACAGAATTTGAATCCAATTCTAACGGCCTAGGTTCGTAAATCTTCTTCACTTTTTTGGATTTCTTGGAAACCTTGACTTCAATGTCGTCTACTGGTTTTTTGCGTTTCTTCACAAAAACTAATTCTTCATCAAGATCATCATCATCATAATCATCAACTTCATTTGGTGACTCGATGTATGTGGTTTTTGTTTCAGAAGATAAAGCTTCTTTTTTAAGAGATTTGAACTTTGTTTTCTTTGTCTTTTTCTTTGACTTCGGTTTCTTGACAACCGTTTCAATCCTGGTCCAATTGAAAGATAAATATCCGGATCAGAAAAATTCTAATTAATTCATAGTTAAGAGGTGTGGGTAGCAAGTAAATCGGTCCATTTAGGTTGTGTTTCATCATGCTAACGTGTCAAATTGGTAAACAAAAAGGGTTTGAGAGTCAAATGGGTTGAACAGGTTTTGGCTGAATTTTCTCCTTAAAGTGTAACTTTTAATGCATCATACATAAACAAACAAACAAACAAACATACCAGGTAAAAATCCCACTCAGGCAGTAGGGTGAGATAAAAATAGATCATCATTACAACAACTTAACTTCGGTAATTCTTATTTGACAAACTAATTATTTTATATAAAAAAAATGAACTTTTAGGACAAGATGTACCACGTGTCAACCCAACCTAATTCTAGTCGAAGCAAAAGCTTCATATTTGACCTGAACATGTTTCAACCCATGACCCACACCAGTTGCCACCTCTAAAGTGGTTAACAAAAAACATTTTAGCATTTTTGTGTATAACTTTGAATCAAAATGTCAATAAGTAAATCCTTTTAAAATTAACTCTTACTTCATAGAGTCAGATTCTGCAAGTTCCCTCTCCTTCTCTCTAGCTTCCATTTCACGTTCTTCCATCAACTAAATGATATAAAAATGGGTTAATATCAGCATGTTGAACAAGGAGAACATATAGACACAATTATACCCTTAAAAGATTAAAGTGAAATGTCCCACCTGATGTTCAGCCAATATTTTTACTTGCTCCTGGTATACCTTCGTTGCAAACTCAGAATCCCATCCTGATAACACATATAAAACCAAAATGTTAAAAAGTCATTTATGAGTGTACATGCATCGTACGTTCTTATTTCAAAAGCAAAACGTAATATGCATTCTCGGTTTTATTTCACAAGCAAAATGTAGTTGCTAAAAAGTTAAAACTAGGGGTAGTTAGGTAAATTTACATTTATCTCAACAACCAGCTTTCTTAATGCTACTCTGACTAATTATGTAACCCTAAATAACAAAGATCATAAAAAGTGTTAGCGGGTCAGCCTAACCTCAGCCCAACCAGTTTGGACCCACATCCCTTTTGACCCATTATCAACCTACCAACCACCCATTTTACCAACTCTAGATTACATTAAAAATGAGAATTTTGTAACCGATGACATCACAAATAAGAAAAGTAACTCACTTTCATAGACTATCGGCTCCTCGTCTTCATCGCCTTCTGCTTCCATATCCTCTTTTAATTTCTCAATATGATCCAACTCCCATTCAGTTTGCTCAAACCGATCTTGCGTCTCTATCAGCTTGTTATCAACAATTGGGTCCCACAGTTCAAGAAACCGTACTGCATATCGATCAATGGGCCGAAGTTGACTCTCGAAAGACGAAATCTCATTTCCCGAGACTACAGCCATCTGTTTAACATCATCCATCATGTCCACATCATCATCATCATCAACTCTAACCAAATCCATGCCCTTGTCTTCGTTCGGATCGACCCACTTTGGCGTTTGCAGGTTTTCTTCTACTGGTACTGTACCATCATCTTCATTCAAAAGCTCATCATCTTCAAGTTTCACAATGGCATCTTCTGTAAATTCTTGGTTATCAACCGCCTCTTCTTGTTCAACTTTCTTTAAAGCCATGTAATCGGCTTCATCTTCTGCCTGCTTCAATGCAGCCTCAACATCAGCATTAGACACTGGTGGGTTGACGTCAACCTCGCTGGTCAAACCCTTCTCTTTCCGCATATTACTTGCAGAAACCGTTTTGTGACCAGAAAATAGTTCCAATGGATCAAGTTTCTTGAAGAACTCTGTGTTATACTCCCCACTCTGAATTACCAAATCATCAAGAGCCCGTTTCTGTTTGGCCTTTTTTAAAATATTTTCTTCAATTGTGCTTTCACTTATTAATCGGTAAATATGTACTTCACGTGTTTGCCCGATTCTATGACACCTATCTTGGGCTTGCTGGTCCATTGCAGGATTCCAATCACTATCATAAAATATAACTGTATCCGCACCAACAAGATTAATACCAACACCACCACTTCGTGTAGACAAAATGAAAAGAAAATACTTCGGGTTCGTATTGAACCGTTGCATTAAAGTTTGCCTCTCTTCGGGCTGGGTCGACCCATCTAACCGCATGTACGTGTATCCGTATATATTTATAAAAGCTTCCAAGACATCAAGCATCTTTGTCATTTGAGTGAATATTAATGCTCGATTGCCTTCTGATTTTAGTCTTCTAAGCAAAACCGCAAGCTCTTGTAGCTTTCCACAATCAAATTGTATCAACCGCCTATCAGGAAAATAAACTTGTCTTCTGACAATAGCGGGTCGAATAGGTGTTAATAATGGTGACAATATCTTTGAACATTTAGACTTGTAAGTTTGCTCTATAAACACTGAAGTCCCTGATTTGCTGCACCACCCTATGGGTTGTGGTGCCCGCGCTGCCGGAATAGCAAACATGAAACTCTCGACTTGGTCAACCATCTTCTCAAACCGCTCAACCGGAGACAAAACTAGCTCTGCGAACTTAGACGAGTTCAAAATTGGCTTTGAAAAAGAGACAATATCCCGTAAGTTTGTTGAATAAACAGGCTTTTTCTTGCACCTTACAGAATTCCACCACGCAATTGATTCAGCACGTTCTTTCATTTCTTTAAGTCTCTCATCATGAAGTGCCTTCTGAATTTCTTCAAAGATATTAAACCCACTTGACCTTTTTCCAAATTTGATTTCACTTCCAATTTCTTCTGCACGTTTTTCAATTAATCTCGAGGGTGTTTCGATAGCTTTTACTTCATCATTCTCCCAAGATGTCATGTGAAAATCAAGATGGGTGAATACAAAGCCTAATCCACTAAGGTCAACAGTTGAAAAAGGACCTACATTAAGAACTGAGCAAACAGAAGAACAGAACTGAATTTCAATCCCTTTCATGTCATAAGAACTAATAATGGGACGCCCTTCAAATAAATCTGGATGATTGCAAACTTTTCTAAGTTGCATTATAACACTAATCATTCCAAAAAAATTGGAACTTGCGAGAGTAGCTTGTGTTTCTGAGCTGGCAATAAAGTCTTCATAAAGATTTCTTTGTCTCCTTGACAGTCTACAGTAAATAACATGCTCATGTTTACCAGGTAACTGTTTCTCAACATCCCGTTTTAGTCTTCTTAGTATAAAGGGACGAAGGACGTTATGCAACCGATCAACTACTTCTTTATTAACTTTTTCTTGACCTTCAACCATACCAGATATCGGATTACTAAACCAATCTTTAAACTCTTGATGAGATTGAAAAACATGTGGCATCAAGAAATGCATTAACGACCATAACTCCATTAAATCATTCTGAAGAGGTGTGCCGGTTAAAAGAATTCGCCTTTTCGAGTTAAAATTCAAAAGGGTTTGCCATCTTTGAGATTTCCAGTTCTTTATAAGATGGGCTTCATCCAAAATCAAATATTTCCATTTCTTTCTCTTGAAAATCTTCGAATCTTGAATAACGAGTCTGTAAGTCGTTATGCAGACATGAAAAGAATTCTGCTTCATCCACCCCTGTCTTTTATGTTTCCTTTCTTTTGCACTTCCAAAATAAGTCAAGATTTTAAAAGCAGGACACCATTTTAGAAACTCGGTTTCCCAATTAAGCATGACACTTGTGGGTACAACAATGAGATGTGGGCCCCATATCCCCTTTTCACAGGCCAGGTGTGCAAGCAATGCAATTGTCATAATTGTTTTCCCAAGGCCCATTTCGTCTGCCAGAATCCCATTTAGTCTTTTTTCATACATTGTCACGAGCCAATCTAACCCAATATGTTGATATTCACGAAGAGAAAATTTTAGTAAAAAAGGATGCTTTGTTCGGACTTTTGTTGTCAAAAAGGTATTTCCTGTTGGCTGTGCTGACCTGGCAGCGGCGGCAGCGTCAGCAATTCTGTCTTCATTATCCTCATCCTCATCAACCATATGATCTTGTTTGTCTTCTTTCTCTGGATGGATTTCAACTACATCCATGGAAACATGTTGAGCATCAACTTTGATTTCCTTTTGTCTTGAAGAATCAGACAAATTTTCAGATTCAGACTCTGAATCATTAGTGTCATGATCCTATCAAAAATAAGATGTGACAAAAAGAAAATGAAGTTAGAATATAGCAGGAATTTTTAAATAATAATTTGTCACACGTTGTCAACATACCTGTCTATACCTTGCAAGCAAAGCCTCTATTGGAATTTCACTTTCTTTTTGCAATAATGCAATCTGCAAAAAAATAGTTCAGATTCATAAAATTTCATCTCAAACTTCTGACCTGATTATTAAAATCCTATTATTTAGACCCTAATTGGTCACAGTATGAAAGATCCAATAGGAATTTGACAGTAAGATAAAATCTCAAAGTCAAAGTCAAATAAAAATCAATCTATTCACCTCATCTACTGAATCATCAGATTCAGCCTTTGCTAGTTCTTCTTCCTCCAACATGGTTGTTTCATCATCCTAAATGTAAAAAAAAAAAGATACATACAAGATAAATAACGGTTGAATAGCAATGCAAGAAATATAAATGTATACACACAAAAACACAGTATATCATATATACCTTATCATCTCCGTTTGTAAGTACAAAGTCGCCATCCTAAAAAAAATAACATGGAATTTTAAGAATATCTTTATGTGTATATGAATGTATTTCAAGTGAGTATAAGTAATCATCTTACATTTTCATCATTCAAGTCCAACTCCAAATATGTTTTTTGCCCCTGATGAAGACGTTTTCTTTTTCTAACATAATGTTCCTTGATTTCTAAATGATTTTTTTGGGGAACTGATAATGTATCACCATTACTTTCAACCTGTAATTAGGGTAAGAAACATATATCACAATCATTGGTGAACTTACTTCATTATTTCACATTTATACCCATAATGAAGACCTACAACTTACACAATGACGACTCTCTTTCCTTAATCCATGGTCAGAAGTTTCATCTCCATTACCTGCAGTAGTCCAAAACAAAGCCAGTCTTTCAACCGTTCATATGTAAACGTTACATTTTGGGTTGTGTTTCAATGATAACAGGTAAACCCGATAAACGTAAAATGTCAGCTAAATACGAAACCAGTCAAACGGGTTCTTGATCAGTAAATATATCACATCAAAATAGCCTAACGTGTAATCAAATAAAAACATCCAAAATTACCATATTTTAGAAAAATTATTACAACGTTAACATTGTAGTTTCTGTTATAATAGCTAGTGCAATGGGTAATAGATATTCCACAAAATAGAAAAAGAAGACAAACAGTTTAGTCCAACCCAGCCTGAGCAGTTTTGACCTGATATTTTGACATGTTACCCAACACACCCGGATTCATGTGACTTACACTGAGAAACGTCCTCTTGGGCCTGATTTAGTTCAGCTACATCTTCAGTCTTTCCTGGAGAATAACTTGTACTGGCTGAGGATATTCGATGATTAGAATTTCATGTGTAAATAAACAAAAATTACAAGTCAGAACTTTTTGCACGGTGGCAATTTCGATCCATTTACTTATGCTTTACGACTATTGACTAGGTCGATTAGCTATAACATGTCAAACAAAAAAATTCACCCGAAGTGCAGTTTTAATGCACAAAACCTCCTAGATGATTATACTGTTACTGAAATAATTAAATATGGTGAACCTATTTGACTTATTTTGACACACTATTAAGTAGTTATTTATAAAAAAATTTAAAAAAAAAAGGTTGAACACGTGTTTTGGGTCAACCTGGCTTGTTAAAAATGAATTGATTTGCCATATCTAGTACAGAAGAGGGTCAAAGGGACTAACCTTCACCAACGGCATAACGTTTAAGTAACTCTTCAAGGGGTAAATCTGCTTCATTTTGCAAAGATGCTAATTCCTCTCGCCTCTCATCTTCTGTTATTAAGGCTTCATCTTCCTCAATTGTATGCTCATCATCTTCCTAAAGCAACAAGGAAATTAGATATTTGAGCTCAATTTCAGCTCATAAGCAGTTCATAATGGATTTGGAAACTTGATCGATGACAATCTTGAATTTTAATTACAAGTTCTCCTAGAAATAGGTTCAGCAACATTTGGAAATTTACAAGGCTTTTTAAACCCTAGGAGAGCTGCTATTTGCTAAAAGTCCCACACTGCTCTATACAAAGTAAAACATACTAAATGCATTGCAGTATGCATTGAGAAAGATAAAAGTGTGAGTTTACATATTCAATGCCTTTGAGTTGCTTTTGTGTTGCTTTTATTTATAAAAGTTGAAAGAAACTATTGATAGACTGATAACTCTTAGAAGAAGACAAACGTTTTCTATTTGTATTGATTAACTTAAAAGTTCTAAGAATAACAAGAGAAAAAAACTGTTATTTTTAAGATGTATGCATTATTTAAAAAGTAAAGAAGATGAGCACTATTTAAATGCATTCTTTGTGTTTGTTAGTGTATTTTTTACCGTGAAAATTCCTTGTATAGTTGTGTATATGTATGATTTTAATTATCGCCATATGATGCAAGATGCTTCTTGTCTTAAAGTAACATGTGCCGGGTGTGTGTGTCCGCACAATAATAAGATGGTTTTCTAACAATTAAAAAGAAAGTGAGCAAGTACTTACGGGTTCATTTTCAGACTTATAGTCTTCATCATTTTCTAAAATAGTTGACTGGGACTCTGCAAAAAGGAGAAAGAGATGTTATATAAACAAAGGGCCCTCCAAAAATAACAAACATGAAATATTTATAACTTAAAGATAACAATTTCTTCATACCAAGATTCGGTTCAGTACACCCATTGACATCCGTTTGATCTTTATATTCAATGGCTGGTAGTTCCTGCACTGAAGATGCAAGTATATGCTGTCTAGGAGACGAATCAACAAGATTTTCTGCCAGCATTGTCGAATACCTGTTGATCATCATTGTTAAATGAAGCAATGAAAAAAGTTAAAAAGAAAACGATGGAACATATATATAAGTAGGACAGAGCCAGAAATGGGTGGGGCGGGTAACGGGTGAAGACAGGCTCCAATCAAAAAGGGTAATTCTAAAAGAAACTGAAGCAAATCGGTTCGGCCGGAACAACTTTATTTAATAAGTGTATAGATAACTAGTTTTGAAATATGATTATGAGATTTTATGCCCTAAATACACACTTAGGCAACTTCTGATCCGTCCAACTCATTTGACCAGTATTAATTTCTTTTATTTTACCAGTTAGGCTCATTGGAGAAACAATTAACCAATTCATAAGTAAATTTTTACCTTTCTGTTTGCCCTAGAAGAAATTCAAGCTGCTTATCAAGTGCTTTTTTCTTCTTCTGATCAAGTTCTAACCGATGCTTGTATAGCACCTGCAATGACATGATATTGTATGGAACATAAAAATACATATCCAAATTATAAAGTAAATAACATATCCCCATGCATTAAATTATAAAAATAGCTTGCCAGCTTCTCAATTTTTGTCCAAAATTTCTTCACGTCCTTGGAGATATTCAGCGCAACTTTTTTCATCCGGAGCTCTTCCTCCTAACCGTTGAAAATTACGAATATTAAATTCATATCAGCTTAAAACTCTCAAAAAGTAGAATTTTAAATTTATTTGCAACCAACCTTCAGTTTTCTTTCTCCTCTTGTAGCCTGATCCACCATACCTTTGCTGGCTCTTATGGCAGTCTTCTTTGCCAGAGCCAATTTCCATTTTCTCTCTGATTCAAAGTCCTGATAGAAAAAAAGAAAAAACATTTTGTATGAAATATTTAAACCTTTGCAAAAATAAACAATACAAGATTCAGTATAAAACGATATCATACCTTTGATAACCATACCATCTCTTCTATGAGATGATCCCAATGTGTTCTAGGGCGTTGTGGTTCTTTGGGTGGTTCAAGTGCCTACAAAACCATTCAAAATAAGAAAAAATGAATAAAACATGTGTCTTTAGAACATATAATAGGGCGGGTCACAATTATAAATGTATACACAAGTACAAGTTTCCCATTGCTTAATATTTTCATATTAAAGTGAGTATATTTCTACTAAAAATATAAAGATAGCTTGATTTATCTACAATTTCTATACACATTTGTCATCCTAATGCATGTTTCTTCAGGGGTGTTTGGATGTGATGTAGGAGATAATGGCACTGAGTAATCAGAATCAAATAATTAGTTGTAAGAAAATGCATAGTTGTCAAAGGCTCCCCACTGCGCGCCTAGGCCAGGCAGTCAAAACGCATTGTGTCTATGCATATGGTCCGGGCGAGATTACAGGGACAGATTCGGACCAAATCCTATGAATTCCAACAAAATTCAGCTGTCCGGGCGAGATTACAGGGACAGATTCGGACCAAATCCTATGAATTCCAACAAAATTCAGCTCATTCCAGCCAAGTTGGTCTGGAACCAGCCTAGAACCCCTAAATTCGCATCTTTATGTTATGTGCCTTGCTTATCTCGGATTCTTGGGCCCTCGCTTTTTAAGCACCTTGTGCCTAGGCCCAAGGCTCACCCTTTGAACCTTGAGCCTTTGACAACTACAACAAAATGTGATGTAGAAGACAATGTTTGATTCTACTGAAATTGTAATGATCACTTTTAGTTTTGTTGACTGTTTGAAAAAATGCAGGTTCCGTAAGAAGGTGATCTACACTTTATAAGCAAGTTTAATTTTGATAATCAATTGAACTGCAGCTACAATGAAACATATATTTCAATACCATTTCCGGGCCCTAAACTATCATGTAACATATGCAGAAGTAGATTACGGATACCTAAACACTAACAACCAACTATTAATGTTACCTTTTGCCGCTTAGCCCTCGACTCATGATCAAGTTTAGACCTTGGACCTTTGGAGGCCATTATCTCCACAACTATTCAAGACATTACATCAATGATTCTGCATAAAACACAACAACTAATCAATCATTTACCTTCTTCATTTTCTCACAATCAATTAGCATAAACAAAGTCTAGAAACAAATGCAAAATCATTTCAATGTAGTTTAGCTGCAGAAAAACATAATTACACAAAAAATGCACAAAAATTCCACCATAAATTTACTAAAACTCAAAGCTAGAACACATAATCTCGTCATAAACAAAAATTGCATGCATGAATACACAGATAAGATGTACGAATGTATTCGAGAGCTCACCAGTTGTAGAACACGAACACGAACAAGAAGGCGGAAAACGGAGTCGATCTATAACGGAAAAACGGCAACTCAACGAGCAAAATCAGCTGAGTTTTCGGAGTTTTAGGGTTTCGGAGACGGAGAAGGAGGAGTGGTTTTAGCGGTGACGAGAAGTTTCAGATCCGGTAAATTTACGAATTTTGAATTAATTTATATAAATTAAAGGAAATAATTTGGGGGAAAAGGGAAGAGAAGGAGTCTGTGAATCTTGGTTTGATGAGGATGGATTTTTAGGGCAAAAGACGCAATCGGAGGATTTAACGGACGGAGATTGACGGAGTAAAATCTTGACGGCTCAACAGCTTTTGATTTTATTATTAAAAAGGGGGAATAATCCATTTACTAAAGAGTTCTAAACGTAAACAATATCCCAACTTCCACAAATACCCTTAAATCATAAGATTTGTTACCAAAAATCATGACGATGAGAGAAAGGCTCGAAACTAAAAAATCATGAATTTGAACTTCGAGCTCAACAAGTTTGCCTAGTGAACTCTCTGTGTGAGTTGCAGCTTTATTTGTTAGTCGTTCACAAAATCATAAGATTTGTTATTTAATATTTTTATATTTAACCTTTTGTGAAGATGTTAATTTACGGGTCATGTATGGTAATGTTATGACTCGATATTTATGAACATGAACGTAGTTTTCAAAAGACTTAGTTTTCGTATTCAAAAAGTCTAACGGCGCACAGCTTGTTGCATTTTTACAAAGTTAATTTAAGGGTACATAATATAGGTCTTAAGTGGATAGAGATGTGGTAAAATGGTGTCTTCTCACAAGGTTTTGAATTCATATTTTGCAAAAAAACATATGTGATGATTTAGCTCTTTAAAAAATAATAATAGTAATTATAATATTGATTTAGGACCAAGTTTTAGAATGCAAACTGATTGTTTAAAAGACATATATACCCATAAATTTTTGACATAATTTAAAACAACAAAAAAAATGATAAGATTTTATGTTAACAAGCTTAACTCGTTTTAAAGCCCATCGTGTTTGAGTTAATATGTCTCACCTTTTAGGGTCTTAATAAACTTAAGTACATCGAACCATTAACTCGTTTAAGATTAAAGTTGAAGTAGTGTATAAGTGTATATAAGTTTAATCCGACAACCGGTTAACTTGTTTATAACTTTTTTTCCCAATTTCACCATTAGTCGTTTTGAAATGCTAGCTTCTTTAAATAAATAGGTTATGTTGGTTCCTGTTAACTTCATAATTTTATGTGTGTTGCATTGTAAAGGTTACGTTGGTTCCTGTTAACTTCTTTAAATAAATAGTATTGCATTGTATATGATATGTCTCGCATGGTTACATCTGCGTTCATAACTTTTTCTTTGTTTTTCTTCGATTCCAAGGGCATATTTGGTTCACACAATCCATGGGATTTTGGATTAAATTTGAATAAATTCCTTCAAAATTGGTGTTTGGTTGACACAAAGTGAAAAGGGAAATGGAATGTTTTCCTTCAACCATGGAATTTCAACTTTGCTCCACAAATATGAATGAATTGTAAACATTCAATTGGAATGTTAAATGATTACTAAAATACCATCTTCATCAACATCCAACCATCATAAATCAAACGAACAAAATTTAAACGTATAAAGACAAAAAATGAATTTCATGTTCTTGAACATATAATATATGACCAAATCAAACCCATGGTTGTTCAAATTTAACATATAAAACCCAAAAGTGAAATTCAAAAACTTGAACAAATTAAATGTGGGAAAATCTAACCAATGGTTGTTCAAGTCGAACAAATCAAAACCTAAACATAAACGAAATTAACGTTCTTGAACATATCATACCTGAACAAACTACATCCATGGCTATTCAAATCGAACATGAAAATAGATACAAATCGGTGAATTACAAAATGTAAATCTACTTCAGATTTGGTATTGAATAACAAAGTTGCCATGGACTATCGATGGAGTTAAACACACTGGATATTCGAATATCGTCCGTTGATTTAAGTTACTGTATGTCACAACGTGACGAAGACGTATAATAAAGCTGCCATGGATATTCGATTTTGTCTTTATTTTTTAGACGGGGTTAAATAAACTGACTTTTTTTATTCGGTTGTAAGTTACTTGATGAAGATGAAGACCAGAGAATTTTTTTTTTAAAGAATTAGGTTAGATGATAATTCTGTCTTTCTATCTTTAAAACATTCCAATTCCATTTAAAATTTACAAACCAGACACAATCCAAAAATTTGATGGAATTAATTATATTTTCCGTAAATTTCGATTCCTTTAAAACATTCAAATTTCATCATAAACGTTCTACGAACCAAACACCCAAAGACATATTTAAGCTTTTATCATTACTATCTATGTAAAAAACATTTGGTTAGTTATAGTGCTCTTTTTTTTATTCAACTCTTGTAGATATGTAGGATTTGTGTCGAATAAGTTAAAAATAATCAAGTAGCTTTGCTGGTTTGATTGGCCCTTGTAGAGGTGCACATATAGTTTAAGGCAGTTAACCAACTTTTAAAAAACTGATTGGTTGTCTGTCAACAAATAACAACTGCTTCGTTGATCAACATGTCTTATCTAACCTACTATCCCTAACATATATGACCGGTTAGTTTACTAACCGAACCAGTTAACAGAAAACTGGTCCAAAAACCGTTTTTTTAACATATTTTAATATTTTATAGATTATAAAAATTTAGCTTAACAATTTATAACTTCTCTTGCTTTCAACTTTACAAACCTAAAAACATAATGGTAGGTAGCAAAAACTATTCAATGTTTGATATATTTATATATTATACAATCAAATTTTAAAGATGAATAGTAGACTTTTTGTTTTTTAAACTTTGGCCACGTGACTTTGATACTTTGATGATTTCTACCCTAAACTTTTACGATTTGTTTTTTTTTCCTTTTTAATGAAATAGTAAACTTTTAGTTTTCATAGTTTGGCCACACTGTTTCATACTCTTACGTTTTGTACCGTTTAACTTTTAAAGTTTTTTTTTTTTAAAGTTTTGCTGTCTTCTATTTTGGCCGCAAAACTTTTAACTTTTCTACTTTCGTTTTTAGTATATTTTTATAGTTTCATACTTTCGCTACAAGACTGTTAGACTTTTACGTTTTATATCCCTTAAGTTTTTTACCCTCTAACTTTTAAACTTTTTTTTTGTTTTAAGTTTTGTTGTCTGAAACTTTTAACTTTTATACTTTCGTTTTTAGTATACTTTTATAGTTTTATACTTTCACCACAATACTTTTAGGCTTTTACGTTTTATACCACTTAACTTAGTATATTTTTATAGTTTCACCACAAGACTTTTAGACTTTGACGTTTTATACTCCTTAATTTTTTATTCCTCTAACTTTTAAAGTTTTTTTTTGTTTTAAGTTTTTTTGTCTTCTATTTTGGGTACGAAACTTATAACTTTTCTACTTTTGCTTTTAATATACTTCTATCGTTTTATACTTTCACTACGAGACTTTTAAACTTTTACGTTTTATACCACTTAACTTTTTTTTACTTTTGTTCAGTATACAAATTCAAACCCGCAGCAACGCGCGAGGTGGGTAAACATCTCGTTGAAATATAAAATAATATACATTAATGATAATGTACGTTACAGTTCGCTACATACATGGAAATACAATAACTTTAGTTAATGGTGGATAGCAACGAAATGTTAACTCAAATATTGGAAGGGCAAACTTTAAGCATGTTGAGGCTAATGCAAAATCGAAAGAATTGAGAAGAAAGAAATTTGATAGTCGGGGTATTCTTTTTAAACGGAAGTTGGACACAACATTGATTCGTGCACCTTCGACAAACAAAACAATTTATATTTAAAGTCCACTTATAGAGAGTACCCCGATAAGCAAAGATTCGTTCCTCTCCAATTATTTCAGCTTGGAATTTGTAAGCCTTAACATGTTAAAGTCTGTCCTTTCGACATTGAGTTAATCTTTCATTGCCATCTACCATGACCTTCTTCTAAATTGCCTCATTGCCTTGACCTCGAAGCTTAATGTATTAGAATATGACGATGCAGAGTGGCTTTGAAATTAGGTTTGAATAACACAATACATTTTTTTTTCATCGAGCTATTTCGATACCATATGACTTCACAATAATCATAGTTAACCCAAATCTCATGCATCCTTCTTGTGGGTATGACCCTCACGATGGTTTGTACGTTCCAAACAACGTTATCTCCCATCTTGATCATTTATCTCCCATCTTGATCATTTTTGGCGTTTTTAAAGTGTTTATAGAGTTTAGAGAAGCGGCGTGATAAAGCTAATACAACCACCATCTACTTATACATGTTTATAGGAGTAAAAAGGCCAAAACACTCGAGCAAC
The DNA here is from genome assembly GCA_039602395.1 of Deinandra increscens subsp. villosa. NCBI lineage: Eukaryota > Viridiplantae > Streptophyta > Magnoliopsida > Asterales > Asteraceae > Deinandra > Deinandra increscens. The sequence continues at coordinate 94,098,069 of JBCNJP010000023.1, read as the reverse complement.
TTTTGATATAAAACCCCTCGCTAACTAGGACCCTCACAAAGAGGTTATCTTCAAACTAATGCAATATTTTTGGTAACAAAAGTCTATCAAGAAAGTTGTAGTTAGACCAAACGTAGTGGGAGTGAAGGGGAGAACTTGGCGTCCTATAGCGCCCCAAATCATCCCTAGGGAAGCTGTGAGGGAAAACGGGTTCATTGTTTTGGTGATGACGCCTCCCCCTCTCTCTTTGATTAATTTTTTTTTTTTTACTGGATGAATTATTTTGAGTGTTATTTAATAATTAGAGAGACGTTATGAGGCTTTATGACTACACCAACTTATATCATAGAACCCCTCGCTAACTAGAACGTCACGTGTTAAAATACCCAAGGGAGGAGGTTATGACTACATATAACCTTTATGAGGGGTTAACAGTCAATACACCATACCTGAAGGGGCCGAAAGTATATAACCGAAAATGCGTCTGTATGCCATATGCTTAGCATATGCAATCGGATCATCTAGGGCTCGAAATCGATTTCTTCTCCGCTGAAATCACCGACTCACGGCCGTCGTCCGGCGGCGATCCACTTCCACACCTGAATTCGTAAGTTCTTCGTGTCAATCTACAGCTCCATCACTTAATTTCGTTCACCATCTCTAGATTGCGAGCATTTCGCTGCAAATATCATACGATTAGACTCCGATTGGTTTGAAATTCGTCTCGATTGCGGCCTATTTCTATCCCTAGGGTTTTTGTTGATTACGATTTGATTACGATGTCGGTAACGGCGGGTGTTAGCGATACTGTTATAGCGATTAGGGATAAACTTAGAGGTAAAATAGGGCAAACGAAAGTGAAGCGATATTGGCCTGGTAAAGCTCCTGAGTGGGCAGATGATGGCGATGAAGAAGGTGATATGCAAATTGCGAGATCTGTCGCCTTGGAGAAAGCTTTTCCTACCAGAGAAGATTCTCATATTGTGAAACGAGATGATCGAAGGCTCCGTCGTTTGGCGGAGAATCGGTTGGATGATAAGGAAGAGGTTAGAGCGGATCATCGGAGGATTAGACAAGCAGAGATTATTTCGACGGAGGAGGAAGAGCAGAGGAGGCAGGAGAGGCTTGATTTTGAGGAGGATGATGAGGATGCTTTGGATGAAAGGAGAAGGAGAATTAGGGAGAAGTTGCTTCAAAGGGAACAAGAGGAAGCTGCAATGATTCCCGAAGAAGAAGAGGAGGAGGAAGAAGAGGAAGAGGAGGAATCGTCTGAGTACGAAACTGATTCGGAGGATGAACAGATGGGTATGGCTATGGTGAAGCCTGTTTTTGTACCGAAATCGGAAAGAGATACGATTGCTGAACGTGAGAAGATTGAAGCGGAAGAACGTGCGGTTGAGGAGTTGGTAAAAAGACGTGTGGAGGAGAGAAAAGTGGAGACGAAACAGATTGTTGTCGAGGAGATACGTAAAGATATGCAGATTCAAAAGAATTTGGAAGCGGAGGCGGATATTGCTGATGTGGAAACAGATGACGAGTTGAACGAAGCTGAAGAATATGAAGCGTGGAAGGCTCGAGAGATTGCAAGAATTAAAAGAGATAGAGATGACCGTGATGCGATGGTGAAAGAGAGAGAAGAGATTGAAAGGGTTAGAAATATGACCGAAGAAGAGAGGAGGGAATGGGAGAGAAAGAACCCTAAACCTGCTGCTGCACCGAAACAGAAATGGAGGTTTATGCAGAAATATTATCACAAGGGTGCTTTCTTTCAAGAAGATCCTGATGATAGGGCTGGAACTGTTGGTGCTGATGGTATTTTTCACCGTGATTACTCTGCACCAACTGGAGAAGACAAAATGGACAAGTCTATTTTACCGAAAGTTATGCAGGTTAAGCACTTTGGTCGTAGTGGAAGAACAAAATGGACTCACCTTGTTAATGAAGATACCACCGACTGGAATAATCCGTACGTATATTATCCTTTTCCACTCTGTATCTTACTGCATTTATCATTTCCTTTTACATTTTGTATCATCTTGCATTAATCATTCAGGCATGCATTTGAGTCCAATCTATCGAAATATAGACTCCCTCAAACTTTTCTTTTGAAACATGTAATGTGTTAGTATATGATCATTAGTTTGGCTTTAAAAAAGGCAAGGTGCTCTGAGGCTTTTAGGTCCCAAAATCCAAGACATGAGGCGAGAGCTTCACGTGCTCTGAGACCTTCTTCTATGCACAACCAAATAAACTTCTTGTACAACAAAAAGATGCATATTTCTTCTCGTTTACATAACTGCTTTTAATCAAGCACACCATTCATGTTCTCTTCATGGCTTTGGTGGATTTTACGTATTATCCTCCTTAAGACCATAATCTTGATCCACATGTGCAATTAATGCCTCCTGTCACTGAGGCGCTTTTCCGATTGTCTCATGTCCCTGGCATGGAATCTTGGTTTTGGGTTCTAGAAAATTTCATGTTTGTAGATTGGATGGGAAAATTGTAACAGTTTTAGTGTATTGGGACGGATAATCCTGTTATGAACATGCCAATAAAACTCGCAAGCTAAACGATAATGTTTTAATCAGTTGACATTTTAGACATAATCCTCTTAATTCATAGATTGCTTCTGTATTGTTTATAGGTAGTTAATTATATGACATCAGTTGATTAACAGTAAATGAATATGAACTAAATTTAAGCATGTCAAAGAGCTTATGAAGTTTAGAAACTAAAGCCCACTAAAGCTTGTACGACACATGAATCTTAGATACCATATTTAGGAAAGCCCTAATAACCCTTGCTTTTATGTTTTTGCAGGTGGACATACAACGATTCACTTCGGGCAAAATACAACACCAAAATGGCTGGCATGAATGGGCCTATTGCTAAACCTAAAGGGAAAAAGATTAAGGACTGGGAATCTCGTTAAGCCACGAGGGTGCTTGCTTAACTAGTAGAATATGTATGCTTTTTGCACGCGATTATTGGTCTTTTTAATCTGTATTGTTATCTTGCTTGAAGCTAGAATATAATTGTCAATTAGCATAACCTTTATGAGGGATTTCGGATATTTATGTTTCTTGTTGATGGTTCAACCTTCACGTTTTGATCTCTCTGTTAAGAACTTAAGATATGTTGAACATCATTGCAACGTGATCGGATAGAACCTGAACCACAAATTAAAAGTTATGAAACAGAAAAGGGTTTTGTTTAAATAGAGCAAGTTGTTATTTAATCCATTTGTTTAAATCTTGTCCGGAAGACAATGCACTTCAAAAAAGTTACCATTTTGTTCCAGTCCACTTACCGTGTACTATTATTATGTAAGATTTAGGTGCATATTTTTGTCATTTTCAAAAGCACCTTAAAATACATCTAGTTGGTTCTTCTGTGGTGAAGTTTCGCTACGAAACGGTGTGAACTTGAGATCGTGTTCTAGACAATTTTACATGAGTGAGTAGAGACGATCGTCTTTTAGAAAATTTTACTCGTTATGATGTTTTCCTTTGTAATTTTTTAAATATAGTGTGTCATGCCCTTCAAATAAAGTCTATAATTCTAAAATAGTTTTCTTTCCTGTTGGTAGAAAACGACTAGACCATATCAAACTATATATTGATATATATGGGCATGAGTATATCTGTGTGGTTTGGTTGTGTGAGTCTGTCACGTAGGCAATATCTGAATTTACTTGTATGGGTTTGATAGAAGGAGTATGGTGATCTGAGTTAGGTTATTTATTTTTATCAATTTAAACAAAAAAGGAAAAAATTGGGTGACATCATGTGATTGGATGGAGCACACCCCACACCCCATTTCACGCCTTGGCTATTTCCACGCCCACCACTCGCGCAATCCACCCATGTAGGTGGGTGATGGTGTTTGATACTGTAATGCACATTTTTTCTTCTCAAAATTGTCACGTTTATAAACAATGTGATGATAATTTTGACAATATATATTTTTTAAATTGACTAAAATAACCATGCATATATTTTGCAAGATTTCAAGCTATAATATTTTGATTGAAAAATCATCATTTCACCATTAAATTATCTTTAGGACGTTTGTAGTGTAGGAGTTAAACCCCCGTAAAAACCATTAATGCCCGATCACGTCCTCCACCATCGCCTCTCCTTGGGCTTTTTAGCCTCCTGTCGTACTAGCCATGGGCCTTTGCATTCTTTTTCAACCACTCAACTAACTGCATATCAAATAACCACAATTCACATTATCAGTAACCCACCACACATTTTTTTTCATTAGGACATTGTAGTGGTTCTGTGAAACCTCCGTGAAGCCCCAAAACGCCATAGCACACCACCCCCTAGGCGTTTTCCTCCTAGCGTGAATGCCACAGCGGGCGTTAACCTTCATTTATTTATTTTTCTTTTTTTTTCTTTTCTTTTTCACCATGCAAACAATTACACCTCATTTACATCACCATTTACACAATCACTAACCACTACACCACTTTTCCACTTTCATACCACTGTCTGCGTGACATCTTGCGTGACATGCTTTTGAGCTTTGAAGTTTCACACCACTACAAATAACCTTATCACACCACATCCTACGTGATACGTCTAGTCACCGTTATACCACCACACCACTACTGATGACCTTAAAAGAAAGAGTTATATTTAGTGTACACATTGATACAAGAATCTAAAATAACACCATATGATACGAGGGGCATATTAACACAACAAAAGAAGTAGAAGGGCCAAACTAGCCTTTTCTCCAAACTACTCACAATCAAAAGGTCAACGATCATAGTCAATGCCAAATCCCAATCAGCGGTTTCAATTTTCAATCTCTTCTTCTCATCTCTCTCGCATGGCGGACGATAGCGAAAACCTAGAAATCAAAGACTCACCGCCAGTTTCACCATGCGTAAGTCTCCCTCTTCTCTCAATTTAGTCCATTACGTTTCGAATCTAACTGTATATATAGCATCACTATCAATCACGATGTTTTCCACTTTTCCTACAGTATCTGGAGGTGAATTGCAGAAGTTCAAGCAAGATCAGGCGGTTTTCCGTCGGTACGGAGGCCGGATTCGCATTGAATTTGATCAATCGGAAGCTCGATGATGGATTGCCTCTGGCTTTGTATATCGAATCGGTTAAAGAAGGGGAAGAGCCAGTCAGTTTTGGCCCTAATTCTGTTCTTGTGTGTTATGGAGGTGGATGGAAGCTGCAGACGGTTACTGAAGCTGAAGGTACTTGTTCTACACTTCTATTGTATTTAATTTCATAGATTAGATTCAGTTATTCAATTGCAGAAAAGTTCCACATTCATTATCTGTAAACGTTTGAATCTGATCGGAAGATGTTACCGGAATCATCATATCGTTAAGTAAATTAGTAGTTAAATACGAATAGTTTTACGAAATTACGATATTGATTGTGTGAATTGGTACTGATTTCAAGTTTTAGGTTTTCACATAATGATTTTCCATGTTATAACTTTGTGCTTTTTTGGTCTTTAAGGAGGTGCAAGAGCTAGGGCAAGTTTCATGAGAACAACAAACCATGATTCATCTCCACTGGTATGTCTACATTTTAGTATTTATTCAAGATAGCATTATATGTTAATATGTTATACAATATACAAGTTGAAGCAGTGCCATGCCAAATTAGCGATAAATATTTTTTATTCAATTGTGTTCTTGTGGTTGTTTTAGTTATTTATGCCTCATTTGTGTATCATGTGTTTGATTCCATGTTCCTTAGTGTCACTTAGCATCTCCAATAAGGACACCCCCCCCCCCCCAAAAAAAAAAACACCAAAAAACGTGCATTGTCAGCTGCCACATTCGAAAAACTTACGATTTTGAAGAAGACCAAAATTCCACCCAATAAGGAAGCCCAAGAACACCTAAGAACATATCACATCTTCACCATCTTTTTCATTTTTAACCACTCATTTTCTCTCCATAATATATATGTATATAGTACAAGGGGTGCCACCTGTCATTTGGTTTTGGGCATTCTTGTGGAAAACTAGCCACCAAAACCAAGCCCTAAGAACAAGCTACACAATAGTCAGAAACGGGTGATGTGGAAAACCAACCAAAAACGCCCCCAAAAAACGAAAGAATAATGCTTCACTCACAAACTACTTACATATTTGGTTTATAAAACCTAGGTGGACCAACCAAATAAAAGAGAGAATAAAGAAGTTAACATGATTGGTCCACCTATACTATTTTAGAAGTTTGTAAGTTGTTTGCAAGTGTAGCATGTCTCAATATGGAACTGTTCAAAATCTCATGGGAATCAAACCTTAAAAGAAATGCAACAATTTGTTTAAATGAAGATCAATAGAGAAAGCATTTCAAGTATGGAAACTATGATTACAATTATAATCATTGTTAATCAAATGAATTAGAAGTTCAATGCATTCTAAATGCACTTTCGGGAACCCACCCTTTGGGGTCCTGTTTTTACTTTTGACCCTTTTCCGGTATATCTTAATTGTTAAACTTTACCTATTTAGCCTGCTTGAGATCAAATATAATCAGATCAACTTATTTGAACCCCACACTCACATCCACTAGCGAAACTAAATCCTAACTTGACATTTTATAGATAAACAACAACAAACAAACAAACAAACAAGCATACCCAGTAGAATCCCACTCACAACAATAGAGTTTGGGGAGGGTTAGATAAGGGCAAAAACTTACCTCTGTCCTATGGGATAAATATGTTTCTCCTAAAGAAATCTCCCGGTCTGACGTTTTATGGATGTGTTTTCAATCAATTTTCTTTTCTTTTTTCAGGGCTTAGATGAGTTGCATTCAACAAAAGGATTATTACCATCTGTTATAGGTGCCCAGTACATTGCAAAAGTGTTGCTGGCATTTGTCTTCCTTTTTGTGTTCGGGGCAGTTTTCACATTAGCTCTTGAAAATCTTCCGAGGTTTCTTATTTTTATCAACTCTTCCATTTAAGTACATCGATCTTCAATGTATATTACTCCCAACACATTTCTGGTAATTAACTTGTCTAGTTCTGCATATTCAGGTTTCTTATTTTTATCAACTCTATGTATATTACTCCAAACACATTTCTGGTAATTAACTTGTTTAGTTCTGCATATTCCTGTCTCCAAAACTACTGGGATTATTAACTTCTATGTTCTACCTGAAAAAATATAACTAAGAGTTAGTAGTTCTGCATCCGTTGTTTCAAGACAACAAAGCTGAAAAGGTTTACGAATTGAGTGAGCGAGTTTTCTTTGTTTGGGTTTTTATAATTATCGACTTACTAGGAAAGAGGTTTTATGTTGAAGAAACATGGATGCTATACAGATTACATGGCCATGCTTTTGCAAACTTGGGATGGAATTTGATATCAAAGAAACGCGGATGCCCTAGAGTTTTATCCTCTATTGTGTGCATGTGGCAGATGAATGCCGAAAAACTAATGAAGATGGAAGTCTTTGTTCGCTTGAGAAGGTATGTTTTCTTATGATCACCCGTTTTAGATAAATGTTCGTGTAAGGGAAAGATCAATTCAATAAAGTTTTACAACTGATTTTGCATAGAGGTGGCAAGATTTGGGCGGGTTGGGTAACGGGTCAGAATTAGTAAAGTTTTAGTATGGATTGGGTCGTGTTGACCCGAGACAATCTTTGCTCAAACTAACTCAATCCGATTGTTTTTGCGGTTTCTCAAACCTCCTAGTTAGGGGTTTTGCCCAAGTTTGTCGCTAAGATCGGTTGAGACCGGACCTAAACACCCGTGTAAAACAGGCTATGCACCGATGTATGATGATGATACATAGAAGCGCACATTACAACTTTATAAAACGTATGGTTACAACTTTATAAATCATATGGTTAGTTACATGATCCATGATTCGCTCAACAATAACATGTTTGGTTAATTTTACTATGAAATGACTACCCTTACCGCTATAAATAGAAAAGTGTTGAAATCTTAAAACCTATTTGGCTCTTTCTCACCATTGCTCCCCTACCCCACTAGCACTCTGAAAGGAGGTCCGTAAGGCTATGTGTAGTGGTGTGGTGGTATAAGGTGAGAATGGTGACACGTAGGACGTCACGTAGGATGGGTAAAATGGTGAAAAAGTATGTAGCGGGTGAGTGATAGTGTGAATGGTGGTTGTGTAAACATGGTCGTGATAAAATAATACTTAACTGTTAACTATAACTTAAAACTATAATTTATTAAAGAGTTAACTTTCTTTTTGGTCCGTGAGGTTTACCAGTTTTCTCACTTTTAGTTCAATTTTAAATAATAATCAATTTAAGGGCCTCACCTTTGGTTTTTTTTTATTAATTTTGTCACCTTAAAAAATCCATTCAAATTAATCGTTAAAATGAAGGGCATTTATGTTCGAATTAAACTCTAATTAACAACTTAAAAAGCAAGTCGATCAATCTAAAGGTGAATAGAGTTCAAATTGGACATAAATGTCATTCATTTTAATGATTAATTTGGATGCATTTTTGAAGGTGACCAAAATTGAGAAAAAAACCAAAGGTGAGGGCCCTTAAATTGATTATTTTTTAAAATTGGATTAAAAGTGAGAAAAATGGTAAACCTCAGGGACCAAAAGGAAGTTAACTATTTATTAAATATAAAACAAAAATATTATAAACAAATTAACATAAACAAATAAAAGAAATGTATTTAATTCTATTTAATATAAACAAACACACCTAAACAATTGAAGAAATGAAAATACCTTAAAATGTTTTAAGACATTTGAGCTAGAAAAGCCTTGCAACTTTTGATGATTGATAATTGCTAGAGAGTGGTAGGGGGCCAGAGGGTTTAAAGCAAAAAAAAGTGATCTATTTTGTTTTATGTGATCATGATTGTTTGAACAGTGCCCACCTTATCTAAGAAGTGTCTCCGTCTTAATTAGGGTAAAAGTAATACATTCCCCATTTCCCCATTTCCCCAATCCATTTTTGGTGCCACCTCATCATTCCCCACCCCTTCCCATTTTTCCCAAATTTGTGAGTAATGGTTTCCCCATTTCCCCATTTCCCCAATCACTTTTTTATAATAAAATATTTAAAATAAAATATTAATAAAAACAAATACATTTTATAAATAAAAATTAAATCCTAACATTACAAAAAAAAAAACTCCTAAAATTACTTATTTAATCCTAAAATTACTTATTAAATCCTAAACTTACAAATTAAAAAAAAAAACTACTTATAACACGCGAAGAGTTTGGCTCGAATTTTTTGAGCGATGGATTTAGCCTCCTCGCTTTGGTCCTTTTCAACCCTATCGAGCTCACGACACATTTGCTCGCGTTCAAGTATTTCGAGTTCTTTCGTTCGTTGTTCTCGAGCTTGTCGTTGAAGTTCGATCTTTTCCCGTTGATACTCGTTAAACGTTTGAAACTCTTCATGGTAAGCTCCACTCGAAGACGCTTTTCCTTTTCCTTTTGCTTTTTCTTTTGCTAAGCGTTTAGCCTTTTGGGTACCCATCGGAAGTGGTTCTTGGGTTGGGCTCTTGGGAGACGATCCACCTACACCGAGGTTGAGATCGAAAGGAATGGATTGGGCTTGCGATGGACTATCGGTGTTGAAGCTCCGATTTGAATCGGATGTTTTGCTTCTTTTAGAAGCACCTTGGTCGTCACTATAGCAACCATCGTCCACCGTAAATGCCCCTCGCCATTTTTGAGAAACTTTCACCACATCCCAAACCTCCAACTTGTCGAAAGCGCCCTTGTTTTCTAGTTTGAATCGATGATGGGCCGCCCTCATAACGTCTTCTTCGTTTTGCCCACTCTTTCGATTACCCAAAATGTGGATGTAGGTGTTGTTGAACTTGGTGACCTTCTTGTTCATGTCGCCCCACTTCGAGTACAATTGATGCTTGGTGCGAACAAAGGTATGTTCAAAACCCTCTTTGAAGTTGGGTGGAGGATAATGTAACAATTGATGCCAATTTGCGGTAATTTTGTTCCAAAACGATTCCCTACTTTGGGCGTCTCCTAAAATTAAAAAAAAGTAAAAAAAATTTGTTAGTAAACTTTAAAAAATGTTAGTAAACTTTAAAAAAAAAACAAGTTATAAAATATATATTTTACCCGCAATCGAACTCTCCGAGACATCGACCCAACATCTCGCCAACGCCACTTCTTCTTTGACCGTCCAAGGAGTAGGAACCCTTTTTTGTCGGTCGTCGGGTTGAGACGTTTGACCCGTCTTCTTATTTCGTTTGACGGTATGCTTCTTCCTTTTTGTTTGAGCGGGTTGGGTGGGTTGAGTTTCCATGACAATTTCTTCTTGTGAATCGGTTTGGTGGGTTTGGGTGTTTTGGAATTGGGGAAAATCGTCGGTACGAAGATAATCAAATTCCCAACCGGCCGGGGAATCCGCCATCGTCGGTACGTAACCGGCACTTCCAAATGGGTTTTGTTGAGAGGTGGGAGGTTGTTGATCGGAAGGGTTGTAGCTGGAAAAGAAATCGTTGAAGTTCGACATGGTAAAAATTAAAAGGAAGTTGGAGATTTTATAAAATATTGAGAGAGGTTGAAGTTTTTATAAAATTTAGAGAGAAGAAGTAGAAGTTTGGTGTGAAAAGGGGTTGAATGGTGGGGTTTAAATAGGTGGGAGGTGGTAAAAAGTTAAAAAAAAAATTAAATTTTTTTTAAAAAAAGGGAAGTAACCGTTGGTGGGGGGGGGGGGGGGGGCACTCCAACGGCTACCTCCCCGTGTTGTTTTCTTCTCGGCGTCGGTACCCCAGCCCCACTCCCGATCGGTGATCCCGACCACCACGCAGTGGTGTTCCCGAGACCACCGAAGCCACCGAAGACCCCCGATCCCCCCTCTCCCGATCCCATTACTTTCACCCTTAGGGGATGTTTGATTTATCACTTATTCGTCAACACCCCTTATTATTTATCGGGTCAGCGTTTTTTTTCTCTTTCAGTTAGGGCGTTTGATTTCATAAAAAAACACCCCTTATTCGGTCAGTAGCTCCTGATTCGTGTCTAAAACACTCCTTACTCGATTAACCCATGGAAAATCCCTCACTCAGTTAACACTTGGTGGGTAAATGGCCATATTACAAACAACCCCTGAATTAGACTGAAACTTGCAATTCTATTTAGCTCTTTCTACGTAATAATTTTAAAAGCTAAATTATCACGTTTTTAATTCGTAATTCGTAGAATTTGAACCCATATGTTTTTTTCTAATATAAATGTGTTGTGTAAAAAAAGGGTCTGACCTCTAAATAAGAAGGTTAGTGATTTGATCGTTAACTTTTGAAGAAAAAACATGCTGCATATATCCTAGACGTTATTAGGAGACCACTGCAAGTGGTAGAGGTGTAAGCTGGTTAGAGAGGTCATATGTTTAATCGATGATCAAAGTATTTACTTCTAATTTAGAAATAGATTAGTGGATCTGTTCACCGTTGGAGAAATAATATCCATAGACATAAAGTATTATAGAATAACAAATTTGTAATTTACAAATTTACCCCTATCGGGTTTGGATATCAGGCCCACTTGACCCGATATTTAAAAGATAAAAAGGCTTAGTTCATGAAAGTATGAAACCTTAAAAGCTTCTTGTATTTAAAACTAAAAGTTGACTCATGTATGATGTATTGATGTAATTCTTTGTCATGGAAGGATTTAAGATTCTTTTACTGAGATTAGTTCTTTTTCAGTATTCATGTGTCTTTTAACTCAACATAACATTTGAACTTTTTTGGGGTCGGATCGAGTCATAAAAATGTCAAATATATGCCATTGCAATTTGCAATCAATAAAACTAAAAGCTACTATAACCACGAAAATGTTATATGTAGGTTAATAACCATTTAAAACTAATAAGTGAAATAATTAATCGAATTTAATATTTATTTTTTATTTTTATATTTAGACTTTGTTTTTAAAAGCAAACAAACATAAACCATTGGCAACCGAAGACGGCCAAAGACAAACGAACATAGGTCGTTTAAGTGCCTCACTGAATCAACCATTAAATTAAAACCCTAGCTCACGCAAGACAGAGAAAGACTGATTAGAGAAGATGAAGAGAGAGCCAAAAATAAATACAATCAGATAGGAAGAGAGAGAGAGAAACAATAAAAATATAATGCAAAAAGTAGTGAAGAGGCAAGCCGACAAGCAAAACACACGTCCATTTTAAATAACAAGCGTACAACATTAGCTAAAGTACAACTTATATTATGCTCAACTACGCCCTTGAGACTTGTCTCAATGGTTATCCGTCGATGGTAGGAGACCCGGTGGCCATGAGGTCGCGGGATCGATCCTTGAGGTACCCGGTTTTACCCAGTTGGCGGTGGAATATTTCGGGACGGTTCAAACAGATGGTCTCGGTTACCCACATTGTCAGCGTTTTGCGGGTGTCGTGGTTGTGGGTAACATGTTTGCCAGTTGTAACTTTGGCTAACTTGACGTTGATGATGTTTACTATTAAAATAAAAAAAATATATATATGATGCTCAAATGACTTCTACATTATGCTTAATACTTGTACAACATGTAATAAGTAATAACATGTAATAAAGATTGGACAAAAGGTTGGTATTGCTTTATACTTGTACTACATGTAATAAAGATTGGACAAAAGGTTGGTAGATGTATATATCTAATAATGTGTTTTTATTAATGTTGCTAAATCTGTCGTGGTCAAGTTGAACCCTCATACTATACATGTCATGTCAAGAATGACCCACATAATTTAACACAATCACCAATTCACCATCATGTTTTTTATGACATCTACAAAGATAGTAGAACATGCAACGAAAATTCGATCCTCTTAATCGAAAGGGAAAAAACACAAACTAAAATCATGTGATCATATTTGAATGTGAAACCTGTGATTCGAAGACTTACCCACCCGTTAGAGTGGATCGTTTTAGTCTTTCTAAGAAATAACTAGAAACATTCAAAGTCAAAAAAATATTTTTCTAATCGGTGGTTGTTTTTGTCTTGATAAAGTGTGAACATAGCTAAACAGAGTATTTTTTTTTAAGAATTATAAATGAACACATGGTGTATTTCTATATCTAAATCTATATGTTTTATTGACGACGAGAATTGAACTAAGATCACTATCTTTTCTTAAAAAAAAACAGTAGAGATATTATAAAAATTGGTTAAGAAAGTCAATAAAAAAATTTCATCGAAACAAACGGCTTTTTAATCATTTGATCCACCTAATATTGCATTGCAATTCCTATTAACAAACCAAAGATATGAGTACTGGACTATAGAATCAAAATTTTCTTTTGAAGATTCTTAGAGAGATGGGTTTTGGCGAGTCTTGGGTGGAAATGATTAAGGCTTGTCTCGCGTCATCGACCTCATCGGTTCTCCTCAATGGTAGTCCTACAAAAGAGTTTGTGGTGGAGAAGGGTCTTCGACAAGGAGATCCACTTTCTCCTTTTTTATTCATTCTAGCGATGGAAGGTCTTAATGAAATTATCAAAAAAGAGGTTCTAGCGGGGGGTTTTAAGCCGGTGGTGGTGGGAAATAATAATGTGGTTTTATCCCATCTTTGTTACGCCGATGATGTGACCATAGTTAGCGAATGGTCCAAAGCTAATTTTGAAGCATGTTTAAGGATTTTGGATACTTTTGCGGGTATGTCGGGTCTCAAAATTAATATCGCTAAATCAAACCTTATCGGCGTTGGAGTGGAGGGGGAGGATGTTGGTACTCTGGCCCGCTCTAAAGGTTGTCTCGCGGGTGATCTTCCGTTCCGTTATCTTGGTGTTCCGGTTGGTGATAAAATGTCTTCCGTTAAAGCTTGGAAACCCGTCATAGATAAATTCAAGTCTCGGTTGTCCCGGTGGAAAGCTAATCTTTTATCTTTTGGAGGAAGGAAAACTATTATTTCCTCGGTTCTTGGCTCTCTCCCTATTTATTATTTATCCATCTTTAGACCTCCCAAGAATATCATTGCCATCCTTGAGAGCCTTAGGGCAAAATTCTTTTGGGGTGGAGGAGACTCGATTAGGAAAATGCATTGGATTAAATGGGACTATATCCTTGCGGATAAAGATAAAGGGGGTTTGGAAATTGGTAGTATTAGTGCGTTAAATCGCGCACTTGCTTTGAAGTGGAAATGGAGATTCTTGAACGAAAGTTCTAGTTTATGGGTTCGTGTTATTGAATCTATTCACGGGGGTGGGTTGCGGAACTCGTTTTCCGTTCCAAAGGGGGAGGGAGTGTGGAATAATATTTGTAAATCGGTGCACGATCTCCATTCTCGTGGCATAATTCCGGTTAGTTCTTTCAAGAAGGACGTGGGCTTGGGCGATAAGACTAGATTCTGGGTTGACAATTGGATTGGGGAGGAACCATTACTCACTATGTTTCCTCGGTTATTTGCTCTTGAAAACAATAAAAACTGTTTCGTTAGCCATCGGATGTCGGGAGGGGACCGATTGTGGGAGTGGCGAAGACCAATTAGAAGTGGGGTGGAGGAAGCTCAATTCCGTAAGTTGAATGCTCTTTTAAATTCTTCGGTGCGCAACAACAACATTGGAGATTCGTGGAAATGGAATCTAGATGGTAAATCTGAGTTTGAGGTGAAGGCTATCCGTAAGAAGATTGAAGAGGTTGATCTTAATGGTAACTTTCCTCCTACTAGATGGAATAAGTCCGTTCCGATTAAAATTAACATATTTGTTTGGAGGTTATTGATAGATCGTCTTCCGGTACGAAGCAAATTATGTGAGAGAGGCCTCAATATTCCCCATATTAATTGTGTTCTGTGTGATGTCCCCCTTGAGACTAATAGGCACTTATTTGGCGATTGCACGGTTGTTCATCGTCTTTGGAGACGGGCTGGGTCTTGGCTTGATGTTGATGTTCCGCATTGTTGCACCCCGAACGAGATTTTGGCATGGCTTGATGGTAGTGGTTTTACGAAAAAAATCAAGTCGATGATAGAAGGTATCCTTTTTTGCATGTGGTGGGTTGTTTGGCGATTTCGAAATGAGATAGTTCACAACAACAATGACTTATCCTCAACCTCTTTATTTGAGTTGGTGGTGAGGTCTTCGTTTCTTTGGCTATCGGCGAGAGATAAGAAATGTAATATGTCGTGTGTTAACTGGATGCAAAACCCCATTTTGTTCTTGTAATTGCTCTTGGATGGTTAGGATTTTCTAACCATTTTTTTAATATACTTCTCTTTGCCGTTAAAAAAAAAATGAACTTATTACGGAAGGTCCATAAAATCCACAAAGTAGTGAAACATATAGCATCGACCAACACATTTTTCTTAGAAGATAACTTTGAATCGTCTAACAACGACATCATCATGTTCGGGGAACACGGCAAGCTGCAATCGATATCCAACCAAACAACTATCGAATCCCAAGTCTTCTCGGGAATAGTACACGAGCCAAAATTATGAGAAGAAGTTTCCGCCTATGCCCCACATAACGGGAAATGAATATGAGGGTATCCAAACCTTTATGACTCAGATTAAAGCGAGTTCGAATTTTGTTGAGAATGATTATCCATGCAAGAACAGTAACATTTTTTTGGGACGAATCTATTCCATCTCGTAGAAAGAAGACGGATAGGAAGGAGATCGCTATCAATAGCTTTCCTAATCAATCTCACCATAGCTTTCCTAATCTCACCATGAACTCCGACTCACCATCAAAGTTAAAACCCCAAGAGTAACTGTTGACAGAGAAAAAAACGACTTCAAACATTGAATTAAGGTCACAGAGCTGAGACTCTTCAATACCAACGCTAGGAGGATGACACCAACACCAAGACCACTCACCCGCACCAACAACAAGAACACTATCTTAACGTCATAATATTAGTATTATTGAGCTAAAAGCTTGGTTTGGTTTTAAGGAAAAAGTTAATTACAAAAATCATGTATATGGTATGGAAATATGAAATTATTTTTTTAATTCAAGTTATAAATTTATCATTCCATTTTTGTGTTTAACTAAGTTTATTCTTCTTTCCCGGATAGGCTGTTTTTATGTAGGCTTAAGTTATAAGACTGTATAGTGAACCACTCATTTATCCCTCACTCGTAGTCACATCATTAGTTAGATTTCACTCCACTCAATCACTATAATAAACCACGCTACTAGTAAGGGTTAAAATTAAATTTATTTATCATAATATAATATCTTCTATAAACTCTGATGCATACAAAGTAAACTACTAACTACTATGGGTTAAAATTAAAAAATATTTAATTATTATTTAATATTATCTTCTATAAACTCTGATACATACAAAGTACTAAAAATACGTACGATACTGTCTTACTAATAAACTATTTAGAGGAGTAATTATTATAATTTTTAATAAAATAATATCTACTACGATAATGATGAGTTGGTTCTATATAAAACCAATATTTTGCAAAAAACCAAAATACCAAGAAAAAAATTATTTTTTTAAAACTTTTTTATATGTTTCTTTCATGATTTTAAGAATACTGGAAAAAGAAAAACTTAAAAAACATTTTGGAGTTTTTTTAAAAAAATAATATAAAATTCGGATTTTAACTTGAAATTAATAATGCACTATACAACGATAATATAAAATTGGTTTATGGATGTCAATTCTTCGCTTTTTACATTATTCGCATAAACCACGTCCATATTTAAGTTAAGTTTCTTCTTTTTAAGTATTTAATTATAATATATTATGCAATACTATTAGTACTATTGCATGATGCACTAATAAAAAATTACTAAACTTTTTATTTTTTAAATTTTTTACCCATAAATAAAGCTAATAAAATTATAGACTTTTTAGTGAAATTCCTTTTTAAAAATTATTAATATATAAAGAAGTTATAGAGAAAAAAAGGTTAGTTTTTTGGTTTTTTTAGATAATTATTGGTTTTTTTTAGATTTTTTTCCTGATAATGATATAATATTTGACACTAATATATTATCTTCAAAAGGTTTATTAAAATATGAATTCGGTAACAAAACGTTATTTTAAAGAATATGGTTGTTAGTGTTTGAACATAAATGTCAATTATTTACTTTAGTTTTATATTTCATGACATCATGTATCTTTGTTTTCTTTAAACAATTGGTAAACTCTAACAAATTTTCTAATAGTTTCATTGACTAAATTTAAGCTTATTATATTGCTTCACATTATATATATTTAAACCAGATAAATATGTTTATTCATAAAAATAAACAATGGAGTGAAATAAAGACCAATAACATTTTACAAAATTGAAATTTATTGATCGTTGATTACGACCATATTACGAGCCATGTTATTTTATGACTGAAATTAGTGATAATTTTGTGGTCACAAAAATTGCACCCGTTATTTTTAATTTTCTTTCTCACCGTTGTCTTATAGCTAAATTAGGATTGAGATAAGACGGTCATAAATTTTGCGCCTTTTTTTTAACCATTGTTTATGGTTGATCTTTTATTGAAACGAAAAAGTCACACAATTTGCGACCGGTTTTCATTCGAATTTTATTATACTTCTAATTTATTTTTCCACATTTAATTTCCAACTAATTTGCGACGGAAATAAGAAGATCTTAACTTTTGCGGCCGGCTTTTTACCGAAATTTCCATATTACAAATTTTATGACTTATTTTTTTTTGGCCGGTTGGTTGCTATTGCTAATGTAGTTGTATTTTTTCCGTTTTTTTTCGACCACAAAATTTTGTCATAAATAGGAAGGGTATATGTTAAAAGTGTACGGTAGTAACTCTGAGCTTTTCTCTAAATTGTAAGGCTAGTATCGAACGTTAACTCATTAGATAATGCCTCCTATAACGCTCCTACACGGTCCCTCAAGACATTATAGGTTAAAAAATTACAACTCTCGTTATAAATAGCACCATCATTGTGTTTAAATTTGAAATTCTACCGTTGTAAAACAGTAAAGTTTATAGGTTTTTAAAGTTTTACCTTTTTCTTCTATATAAAACCTACTTTCTTTTACATTTTTACCATAAAACTCAATAATTCTTCTCACTATATTTTAAACTTTTCTACCAACAATGTCACAATGATGGACCGAAGAGTACAAGTTCGAGTTAATCGTGTGAATGATGAATGCTAAGGAGGAGACGAAGATGATTAATCCCGATTGTTCCGGAGGTGAAGTTTACTGGGACCACGTAAAAGATTTATATGATGAGAAGCGTATAAACGAATTGATGTATGCCGGCAAGATGGGGTTTTACGATGATCCCATTTCAGCAAATCGTCAATTGGATGAACTAGAAGCGAAATGGGAGAGATTACTCTCGGTTATTTTAAAGTTTGACATCATATAGAGAAGAAGGATGAACTTGTTGGGTTATATGGACTACGATCATGATGCATGGTGTTATCAACGAATCTGTTATTGAATATGAATGGTTGTATGAAAGTCGTTTATTATGTTAGACATTTAAAAGTATTTAAATGAAATATATTACGACTAGTTTTTTTTCTAGCTTTTGTTTTATTTTAAGATTTTTTTATTATCAAATTATGTATTTTGTTTTTATGATTATGTTGGTTTATTTGTTCATTTAAATTATTAAAACAATAATTGTGTAATCGTTTAAGAATGGGTTTTATAACCACATCACTTTTATCCATAAAACCTCATGTTAAGTGGACTGTTACGTGTTACATAAAATTTATATATATAGCTTTATAACTACACATAACCTAATTACTTGAATAAATGTTAAATTCAATTGGTAAAGCATAGTTTCGCATTTTTTTTTTGTCAAGGGTTCGTGCTCGTCAAAGATGAGTTTGTTATAATTAAGTTGACGTTAATTTTTTTATTATATAATATATTTATGGAATAATTAGTTTGACCAAAAATATAAAATGAAAATAGGTAGAGACATGACTTGGAAAAAGATGTGGCTGCCTAGAAATTACTTTGAAATGGCCACTAAAGTCTCTTGGTCCAAGTATAGTCATGGTACTACCACTTTACCATTGAATAATCAATGAAGTGGACCGACCACTTAAACAAGTGAAAGTGAAGTGACGACAATTTATCAAATTAAGTTTTATTTTCACATTTATGTCTATTTTTATAAGATGTGAGTCTCTAAATAATAAATGAGAACAAACCATGTAATATAAAAAATTTATGTGTGTTATTTTGAGATTAGTCCAAATTGTAAAGATGCAAGTCTAACAAAAATACTTACGATATATTTTAAAAGTATATCAGTAAGTGTATATGTAAAAAAACGTTAGAGAGCGTCTATACTTATTTTTAAATTTTCATTATCTTTAACGTAGTCGGTATGAGATTATCATCCGTTGTCTTTAGCATTATCTTTAATTAAAATAACATTTATTGATTTTAAAATTTAATAATTAATAAAATAGTTATAACAATATAAAAAGAATAATTCGATGTGTATCTCAAATTAGAGTAAGTTGGTAATTGTATATTTTCTCTCTCTAAACTTGTAAATTACATACTTAAAAAGTATAGTAATTATGTATTAAAAATTTATATTCTTGAAGTAATATGTAATTTTGCTCCAAATTAAAGGGACTTATGCAATTCATTGTGAGTTCAAATATATATGTCATATTTAATCAATAAATCGAGTTAGTTTTAGAGAAGGGATTTAGGTCGGATTCTTTAGATCCATTTTTTCCTCCGGTGAATCAAATTTATAATAAGAGAGTAGAGAAATAATAGAATACATCTGTAAAAAATTTACAAGTTCAAATTAGTATTTATAGGCGGTAATTTTAATTTTTTTTTTACCGTTGGTAATGATCAAAGAACAATATACACTAGATATGTTTAGATTGTCCTCGTTATAACATAGTCATGTTAGTCCTCCGTCTTAATACAGTTACTTGATCATGTTGCATTTTATGTGGATTACACGAATCTACAAACACTTTAATCTAAGCTAGACACAAATTAACAACCCTAACCCTAATTTGAATACCATAAAACTTACTTTTGCATTTGTTCGTCTAGTTTCTGTACAAAATATTTTGCATTATTTTTCTTGAACATGTATACAAGATAAATAACTTTTTTTTTAAAGTAGTTATTGACGATTACATGTAAAGGGGTGATGCAATTTCGTTGTCATTTACGATATATGAAATATCAAGCGGTTTTACTTATTTATTTAATTAGTTTTTTTGTTTGTTTTTTTCTTTGATACTTCCAAGTCATTTAAGTGTTTCTTCTTTTCCTTTTATAGAAGTGGGGCATTGACAAAGGTGTTCAAGTAATTAAACTGACTTTTTTTTTTTAACGGCGATTTCATTAGACAAATCAAACTAGCAAGACGTTAGGAAGGAACAAACAAGAACAAACAAAACGGAGATGGGACTACATATTAAAATTGTCCCACTCTTTAAACGACTTGACTAAGAAATACTTTTATTATAATTATTTTTAAAAATATTTAAATTAAGCAGTGGTATCTTTTATTGAAAGTATTATATTATTTTAGAAAATACATGTTATTAATTTAAAAAAATAAATTCTTAGCACTTAATTTCATGTGAAAACTTTTGAAGTGTGAACTTGTTTTTCAAAGATTACCCACTCAACAATAAATGAATAAAGTAATACCAAAAGGAGACACAATCATATTTTTTTCTAAACGGTTAACTAAAATATCTATTAAATCTACTTATATATTTTGGTTATCATTGACTTTTCAAAGTTTTTTTTTTAACGAAACTCACATGTTCTTTTTTTTTTTTTGTTAACGGCTCATATGTTCTAATCTTCCTTTTAAATCTATACTAATTTAAACCCTTAACCATTCAAGAGATACTATTCGTTGCACCCTCCTTCGAATTATAGATAATTATTAGTCAAACCTTTTGATTTTATTTTGGTATATTTAAACCAATATTTTTTTTTAAAAAAAGTTGTTTTTACATAAAATCACAAAAATGTTTTATAAAGAATATATTGTTTAAAAACCGTTAAAAAA
This sequence comes from Deinandra increscens subsp. villosa, assembly GCA_039602395.1. Taxonomy (NCBI): domain Eukaryota; kingdom Viridiplantae; phylum Streptophyta; class Magnoliopsida; order Asterales; family Asteraceae; genus Deinandra; species Deinandra increscens. The sequence goes on along the minus strand of JBCNJP010000023.1, from coordinate 94,077,116 downwards.
TGTATGAAAAACGTTTAAAAAAACCGAGCGTTCTTTTAAATCAAACTTTTTACTGTTTAAAAAAACGGTTAAAAGCGTTTTCTTGAACGATTTTTTTTAAACTTTAAAAAAAGCTGTAAAAATGAAAAAAAAACTGTTAAAAACATTTTTAAAAACAACATTGTTAATAATTGTTTTTAAACAGTTTTAAAAATGATTATCGTTTTTTAATTACAAAATAAGACTGTTCAAAAAAACTTTTTTTTTGTTGTTTAAAAACATTCTTTTTAAATTGTTAATTTTTTTTTTATAAAAAACTTTTAAAAGGCGTTTAAAAAAACCCGTTTAAAATGTTTTTTTTTTCTAAATTGAAAAACTAAAAACGTTTAAAAAACTATTGAAAAAACATTTAAAAAAAAGAACTGTTATCAAAACGTTTTTTGGAACTGTTAGTAAAACGTTCTTTTTCAAACATTTTTAAAAAATGACTATCGTTTTTGTTATTTTGTTTAAAGAAATTGTTTTTAATATAAACTATCTTTATAAAAATAATTTTATAGGGGTGGAATATGACAGCTTTTAAAATAAAATCTAGGGGGGAGTGCAACAAGTAACTAGGGGTACGAATAACCTATTCTTTCAAGAAATAACAAGGGTATGTTTGGCTATTCGATAGAAAATGATTTATTAACTTATTGGTTTTTTAAAAAGTCAATAATTCAAAAATAATATTTGGGAAACTCAAAAACGCTTTTCATTTTAGTTTTTTGTAGAGACCTAAAAAATAATTTTAAAAAGCCAGAAAAACCTGATTTTTGAAGTGTTTTAGAGTAATTACTAAGGTTGTTGCTTTGCAACTCACGCTGTTTAATAAAACTAAGATAATTTACAAAGACTTTATAAATCTCTGTTTATATACTAATTAAATAACTTGAAGAACAAGTTAATCCTATTCTAATTTAGAAACCTAAATAAAAAACTATGCATATTAACCCCTTAACTAACAAATAATTACGGTGTTAGTCTAACAAAATAGCCTCTTACATAAAAATAAAGTTAGGTACATCAGATCATGAAAGCTATTAGGGTCAAGTTAGGGACCTCCTATCCGTATACCCCATAGTCTAAACTTACACCCATATACGAAACATATAGAGGTATACGTCTCGTATAGGGTACAAATCAGTACAAGGTTGTCCAGACGAGTGTGTTATACAAGGACGTATAGCCTTATACGGGGAGCTATACAGGGAGCTTTACGGGGGTGTATAGCCCTATACGGGAGTGTATAACGCCGAAATAACAGAATTTCCTAAAAAGAAAGGAGGATAAGATTCATCATTCATGTCTTTTTTTCCTATACAGGACGTATAGACCTGTACATCCGTATAAGAACGTAAATTTTGAATGTTAAGGTGACCGTAAAGTTAATGCCCGTGAATGCCTAATTTGAACATGATGGATTTTACCTTTTCTTTGTTTACTTTTTGTAGAACATAATTTGTATATAATGTTTGTTTTTTTTTTTTAATATGTATACGTGGAAAACATATAAATAAAAAGTAATACATTTATTGATGATTTACATGTAAACGAGTGATGTAATTTCCTTCCAAATTATATATCAAGCAATTTCTTATTATGTGTTTAGCCTCTCTTTTCTTTATTATTTACTAGGTTAGTCACCCGTGTATTACACGGGCTGAATATAAATTTATAATTTTATAATATTAGATAAATACAAAAAAAATATAATGATCATGAAATTTGAAACTTATGATTATATGAAATTCTTATAATATATTAAATAATAGTTTAATACATTTAAGGAATTTATTATGTTTGAAGTTCTTGATTACTCTCCACAAAAACACTAAAATTATTAAGTAAATTAATCAAATTTATGTGAATTTTAAAAAATTTAGTTTTGATAAAAATGGTAATTAGTCTTAATTGATGATTTACTAAATTGGTAATTCAATGTGAGCTTGACATGTGACGATGGTGATGTGGACCCTTTATAAATGAGACATGTGGCATAAATTTTATTGCTTTATTAAGATTAAGATGTAATACGTCCTCTGTGAAAAAAATTAAAAATCAAACCAGAATTAGAAAAACCGAGAACACCGAACTGAAAATAACCAAACCCGAAAAAAAGCCAAAGAAAAAAACCGGAAAAACCAAAAGTTTAGTTTGGTTTCGGTTTCATGTAGATTAAGAACTGAACCGAACCGAAAAATCGAACTAATAAAAAATTAAACCGAACCGAGGGGCCTACATGAATTAGTATTTTAGAAGGGTCATTATATATGTATTTTTTTGTAGATTTGATAATCAAGAAGGAAAAAACACAAAGCGTTTACCATCGAAGACGATGAAGATTGTGGTGTATATCTTTAGTGTTAAGAACTTCTAAATTTAAAACCACTTTGTATTCGTATGGTTACACGTGTCACCTGCTACTTTTGTTTTTTTGAATTTCATGGTTATGCCGGTACTTGGTTATTGCTATTATCTATTTATCTTCTAAGATTAGATATTTAAAGTTTAAAATCATATTAACCACATATTAAAAAGAAAACCGAATCCAAACCAAGACCAAAGAAAGCTGAAAAAATCGAACAGAAAAGAATTGAAATCAATTGTTTTTTAGGAACCAAAAAATTCGTTTTTCGATTCGGTTAGAGAAAAAACCGAACCATGCTCACCCCTATCTTGAGAACTTCCAAGTCATTTAACTTGTGTTGTTATTGTAAGATTTTAAGATAATATTTACAATGTATAGCAATATCTACTTCCATTCACAGTATTAATTTTAATGTGTGTATGTATGTATACATTTGTATATGTATGTATATATATGTATTGTTACACATATGCAAGCCTTTCCTCTATTCAAAAGGATAGAGATGTCGCTTTCAGAAAAACTCATGACTCTAAAACCTATGTGGAAGTGAGAAAAGTGAAATTTGTAACTTGGGGCTCGACACCTGAAAACAAATAAACACCAAAAGAGGGTGCAAAACTAAAAAGCTAAGCCCATAACATTAATACACAACACATTTTAAACAGTATAAAAAAATATAAAACTAAGAAACACATAACATACATAAGCCACAATAAAAAGAAAATCTAAGTCTCTACGATGATGCTAAGAGATAATCTCCACTGGCGCAACTTTTAAGGGGCGGGAGGAGGCGTCCGTCCCCCCGAATTTTTTTTTGCGATGTAGGGGTATATAATTTTCATGTAGAAAATTTCGATATACTCTGGTTTCGACCCCCCATTTACCCAAAAATTAGCATTAGGAATTTTTTTTTAGATCCGACCCCCCACTTGATATTTTCAAACTTCGCCACTGATAATCTGGGCTCCCGCCCCCTCCTTAGATGTCCTTAACCTTTATCATACGTCTCCACGTAGTCCTATCCTCGACCATATCCTCAGGAAGGTGCAAGTTTAGCAAATTATGTCCAATCAACTCATCCCATGTTAGTATAGGTCTCCTTCTTCTCTTTCTCCCATCGACGGTGATAATATCCACACATCAAACTGGCGCTGTCAAATGTCTCATTTTCCCACAGACCGTGTTACTGTAAGTATTATAAATCACATAAGGCTATTATAAAGTTTATATAGAATTACTACAAAATGTACATATTATTATAATATTTACAATATCACGATAATAACATTGTGTTATTTTTGTAAAATGTTATTGTGTATTTGTAATACTTATAACTATACGATAAATAGCACCGTGTTTTCTTTTTATTTATAATAGCCCTGTTACATATCATATTTTTTTAAACTTTTTAAAAAATGTAATTAATAAATATATATAACAATATTATACGCATATTAACAATAAAAATTCTTAACTTTATAGTGTATATTCTAAAAAAGATATAAAGTATACAAAAGCTATTTTAGTTTTAAAAAGATGATGAAACTAATATAGGGAGAGGATCATTTGAGAACTAGTTTGATTTGAGAACTAATTTGATTTGGGAACTAAAAAGAACTAATTTGAGCCACAAGTTTATTTACATGTATCACCCCTCTCATGAATTGTAGTGGTCCCCTCTGAAATTTGTGATTGAGATTTAGTTCTCAAAGTTGTCAAAACAAAAAGTTCTCATTTGAACCTAACCCAACTAATATAATTATTAAAGAAAATCAACAATACACATGTCAATTGTTTTTTTAGTTTTTACGATTTATACAATAACAGAGGTTTGTATTTGACCATATCCATATACCCATACATGTATTAGTGTATGTAATTGGGTAAAACTATTATTGGAGTCTAAAGGCCACCCAAGCTTAATTATATTCAAATGCCCAATCAACTCATATCCTCAGGGAGGTGTAAGTTTAATAAATTATGCCCAATCAACTCATCCCATGTTAGTATAGGTCTCCTTCTCCTCTTTCTCCCATTGACGGTGATGATATCCACATATCAAACTGGCGCTGTCAACTGTCTCATTTTACAACAGATCGTGTTACTGTAAGTATTTTAAATCACATAAGGCTATTATAAAGTTTATATAGAATTACTACAAAATTTACATATTTTTATAATATTTACAGTATCACGATAATAACATTGTGTTATTTTTATAAAATATTATTGTGTATTTGTAATACTTATAGCTATACGATAAATAACACCGTGTTTTCTTTTTATTTATAATAGCACTGTTACATATCATATTTTTGTAAACTTTTTTAAAAATGTAATTAATAAATATATATAACAATATTATACGCATATATATTAACGATATAAATTCTTAACTTTATAGTGTATTTTCTAAAAAAAGATATAAAGTATACAAAAGCTATTTTAGTTTTAAAAAAGATGATGAAACTAATATAATTATTAAAGAAAATCAACAATACACATGTCAATTGTTTTTTAGTTTTTACGATTTATACAATAAAAGAGGTTTGTATTTGACCATATCCATATACCCATACATGTATTTGTGTATGTAATTGGGTAAAACTATTATTGGAGTCTAAAGGTCACCCAAGCTTAATTATATTCAAATGCAAAACTTCTAAAAATTATTTTATTAAAAATATTGTGTTTTGTGACAATATAATTTTATTATTTTTGACACATTAGTAATTAAAAAAAATGTATAGTTAAATCAAATGAGATTTTAGCTTATTTGTCCATTACTAAACACTATTTGGTTTGTTACATTTTCTACTATTTTTGACTTGTTTGCAACAAACTTCGATGTTGTTATGCTAATTAGATGATAAGTTTGGTCCTTAAAAAAAGATGATAAGTTTGTTACACATAAATAAGTGTTTCACCTTTTAAGATATATGATTGGTATATACCAAATTAAGTAACCACAAGCCTACTCCTACTTAACAATTAATGTAAAATCCAAACAAATATTCGCCAATAATCTTTTAATCAATGCTTAATTTCATATGAAAACTTTGTACTTGTATTTCTTGAGTAAAGTCATGGCAAGCTCATGGTTTCTTGCAAAGATTCTAACTCATTCAACGTATGTAAATGCAGGGGCGGCCTTGAGCAAAGGTAGGGTGGAACACCGTCCAAGATCCGGCTTTCTCATGGCCCGAAATTTCAAAATTTTTCTTATGTGATTATATAATATATATTATTTTGCTAGGCATTTTTGCATAGTCACGTAACGTGAAAGCTTAAGTGCGCATCCGTTTCTAAACCCAAGGACCCGGGTTTGATCCTTCGACCATGCAATTTTTTAGAACAAAAATTTGAAGCGAATTTTAGTAAACTAATGTAAATAACAAGTTTTGAATTTTTAAGTTCTAACATATATATAAAGGAATTAAAGAATAAGTAATTATCAATTGAACTAAAATCAGATTTTTTAAAATTACAACTTTAATCCTTTAACTATTGAAATTACAGTTAGAGTTCCCTAAAACCTCTCAAACAGTCAACACCACGTCTCATGAGATTTTGACGAACCACATAGACATTTCATGAATTTTGGTAAATATTCAACCGAGTCCTCCACTAGTTTTTCCATTTCCAAATATAAAAATTTATACGTAAAATACAATGAATATTCATTTCATCACGGGCCCCACACTAACTCACTCACACACCCAAATAACGTGCTTATATAAAGACCTCACCTCAATACCTAACAAACTCACTCCACCACATAACAAACCCTAACAAACAAACAACCACCCACCACACACTCCACATGGCGGTAAATAACACTACGTTAACCTTCACCGTCCGGCGCCGTTCGCCGGAGCTCATCGCTCCGGCGAAACCAACGCCGCGAGAACTCAAACCTCTCTCCGACATTGACGACCAGGAAGGCCTCCGGTTCCACATCCCGGTGATCCAGTTTTACCGCCACGATCCGAAGTTAAAAAACCGGGATCCGGCGAGTGTGATCCGGGAGGCGCTGGCGAACGTGCTGGTGTTCTACTACCCGTTCGCCGGAAGGTTGAGGGAAGGTCCGGCGAGGAAGCTGATGGTGGATTGCTCCGGCGAGGGGGTGGTGTTTATCGAGGCGCAGGCGGATGTGACGTTGGAGGAGTTCGGAGATGCGCTTCAGCCGCCGTTTCCGTGTTTGGAAGAGTTGATTTATGATGTTCCCGGATCTGGAGGGGTTCTCGACTCGCCATTGCTCCTGATTCAGGTGAAATTCTCCGGCGAACTTTCAACTTTTTTTTATATTTTACTTAAAAAGCTCGCGGTTTGAAGCTTACTCGTGGCTCGACTTGAAAAAGCTCGAAATATAAAAGATTAAAAAAGTCTATTTTCAAACGAGTCAAGTCAAGTCGGCTCGTTTTATAACCGAGCCGAGGCTTGACTCGGCTCATTGGCTTACTAGTTATAAGCTTGTTTAACTTTAACTTTGAGCCCGAGAACTGAGTCTAGTCGGCTTTTTGAATTTTGAGTTTGAGCTCAAACCTCACCCTGACTTGACTCGGTTTGACTCATTTAAAACCCTTCATATATATTTTTGTTATAATAAAGTTGAGGTGAAAAAATATAATTTATACTTTATGGTTTATAGAAATGATTTTAGAACTGGATTTAAAAACTAGATAACTTTGTAAAAGTTGTAGAAATTAAACAATATATATCTTATCTAATGTCTGACATATATATTCATATTTATAGGGGTTGAATCGAGTAATAAGTTGATTCGGTTAAAATGAATGGAAACCATTAAAACTTTGCCACGTCGTACAATTAAGAAAAATAATAATTTTAGTTTTTTTTTTAATATAAATTCAGTACACTTTTTTTAAAAACTTAAAACTATATAAAAAGTGGACGAAACTTAAAAAATTACAAAGAACCTCTTAGTTTCCTCTTATTTTATTTTACTTAAATCTCAATTATTGATTTATAAAATTAATTAAGATGATATTTTACTATTGTTTTTTTGACAAAATATATTTTATGTGTATTTAACTTAACCCCTGTAATATGACAAAACTTAAATGAATAAACGAAGAATGGAATTTTAAACTAATAATATTAAAATACGGTTAATACACCAATTAGTCAGACCGGTTAAAAACAACGGTCTAAAACGACAATGAACCAGTTAAGCATCGGATTAGAAGTCTAACTGATCCGACCAGTTGATTTCCTCAAGTTTTCAAAGATTGTTTCATTTAATAATTCTATTTTAATTAATAATACTATATATAATGGGTAGAAAATTATTTATACACGTATATATGCAATCAAACAATAAAAATCAGTTTTTATAAAGATCATAACCTAACAGTTAGTTTTTTAATAGCTTATGTTTTTGGTCATGCTTTGGTCATTTAGTTATTTTGCTCACATCTAATTGAATATACTGTCTCGATCTTCAATTACTTTAACTGATTTTTAATTAACTTTTATTAATAGGTAACAAGATTATTATGTGGGGGTTTTATTTTTGGTTTACGACTGAACCACTCCATGAGTGATGCACCGGGGCTCGTTCAATTCATGACAGCATTAGGTGAAATGGCACAAGGTGCATCAAAGCCTTCAACTTTGCCTGTGTGGCAAAGGGACTTGCTTTTTGCACGAAACCCGCCACATGTCACATGTACTCATCACGAGTACGATGAGGTGGAAGACACCAAGGGTACGATAATCCCACTAGATGACATGGCACACCGATCTTTTTTCTTTGGACCCGCTGAGATGTTAGCATTACGTAAGTTTGTTCCATCATACCTTAAAAAGTGCTCTACCTTTGAGGTGCTAACAGCCTGCCTCTGGCGTTGTCGTACCATCGCGCTCCAACCTGATCCTGAGGAAGAAATGCGCATCATTTGCATTGTGAACGCACGTGCCAAGTTCAATCCTCCTCTTCCGGTTGGATACTATGGAAATGGTTTCGCCTTCCCGGTCGCCATTTCCACGGCCAAAGATCTATCTACCAAACCATTAGCGCATGCATTGGAGCTTGTGATGAAGGCTAAAAATGATGTCAATGAAGAATACATGAGATCTGTAGCTGACTTAATGGTAACCAAGGGACGACCTCACTTTACCGTCGTTCGAAGCTACCTTGTATCAGACGTGACTCGAGCTGGATTTGACCTAGTTGACTTTGGCTGGGGAAAAGCGGCTTATGGCGGACCCGCCAAAGGCGGAGTAGGTGCTATCCCAGGTGTTGCTAGTTTCTACATCCCTTTTACGAACCATAAGGGCGAGTCAGGAATCGTGGTACCCATATGCTTGCCAACCGCATCGATGGAGACGTTTGTCAATGAGCTAAATAACATGTTGGCACAAGACAACAAGAGTCAAGTACTCCAAGAGCATAGTTCATATGTTCTTTCCCGACTATGAATATTTTCACATCTTTAATTCAATATATTTGACAATATATATTATATATAATTATGTAAGATATGTATCATTAAGAGGTTGTAAGCGTCTATGTATTTGTTGTATTGTATGATTTTCTAAAGAATATTCGTGAGTAAAATAAATAAGTTATCTTTTTTTGATATGATTTAGAATTTCTCTAAGGCCCAACTGCCCAAGGTTAGGCTTTATACCACTATCCTTTTTAAAAAGAAACGTTTCATAAATAGTGTAGATATTGTAATTTATTATTTGATATAAAGGCTTGCAAATGGATGTCCGATAATGGGCCTGCAAATGAGTGATCTGCCCAAGGGACATGTGGTCCGATAGTTTAAAGTCCCCCAATTCAATTTAGGGCCTCATTTTGAGCCCATAGAAGCATCTGGTACACACGGGCATCGAAGCTTTTTAAAATACAACGTGCAACTTTTTCGTCATTTCCAAATATACCATCACGACGATTTTCCTTTTTGGCTTTTTGATATTTAAATTCAAGTCGTCATAACTTCATATGCCTCGCTTTCCGTAAACAAAATAGGTTTTGAAATGTTTAATTTTCAACGGTTTTATTATTTTTATTAGAATTCTTTTTAAGTGTTGGATTTAATACGAAATCACCTTGCAGATTCGTCCTGCTCCAAAGAGTGAGTTATGACCCACTAGGCCACTATTACTATCCTATTATTCAGAAAGGAAGTGGGGAGGAACAATAGATCATGTGAAAAAATTGGTGTTCTACGTGGGCTTATGCATGCATGCATTCTGTTTCAACTTTTTTATCCTCTGTCTTTTGTTATATATTTGTTATCCTTTGTTAGTCTCAACATAGCTAATACATTCATCTCTTGAACAAAAAATAAACATAACACACTCATCCTTTTGTATAGATGTCGCGAACGGAGATATCTAGACGTCACGCGCCAATGAAATCCCCTTATTATTATTAACAATTAACAAAGTTAAATTAATGTGAACAGTTCCTCGTTTTGTGCCATTTCTTATGATGTATGTACCACTATCTTTTATGAACAATGTTTACTGCGTTATATCGTGTGATACACGTCATGCAAGATACTCTTAATAGTTCCCCATTTTTCATCGCGCTGATCTTCCTTCTTCCTTTATGAGTTTGGATTTTGTTCTAGTAAAGGGGGGTCTTAATTTGCTAAGAAGATTTTGTTTGTTGTGTTGGCGTGAAGAAAGACACTCGGAATTCGGTTCGATTCGAAATTGAGCAGTTTAAAATTAGGTTAGAAATCTCAAATTCGAAATCGATTCGATTCGACGTCTAATATTGAATTTCGAATCGAATTAGAATATGAGATTTTCCATTCGATTCGATTCAAAATTCGAATTAGAAATAATTATATATATATATATACACACACACACACACACACACACATATATATATATATATATATATATATATATAGGGAAAAGATAAATTAGATACCACCTTGAGTTGGGGAATCGTTGGAACCCGGTCAAAAACGCGGTAAAAAAATTATTTTTTTTTCTGAATCTTTTTATGGTGGTTCTTTATGTTATAAACTACCCTTAAATGAAAAAAAAATCAAAAAACCGCCTAGTAGATTTTCAGTTACGAAAAAAGTTATATCTGTAACTTTTATCCATATATTTGCAGTTACGCAAAAGTTACATGTGTAACCTAGACATTTTTGATATTTTTTTAAAAAAAATCTAGTAGGCGGTTATTTTTTTTCATTTAAGAGTAGTTTATAACATAAACTACCACCATACAAAAATTAAGAGAAAAAAACATTTTTTTAACCGCGTTTTTGACCGGGTTCCAACGATTCTCCAACTCAAAGTGGGTTCCAAAATACCCCAACCCTATATATATATATATATATATATATATATATATATATATATTTATATAAATATAATATTCATAAAAATATTTTAAATTAGTTTACTTATTATAATTCACGCCCTATTTCAAAAGTTTTAAAATTTTAGATCTTTAAAATATACCTTGAAAGTTGAAATGTTTCATTTGTATTCACGATTTCATTTCATCAGAAAATTTTAGATTTTAAATCTTTTGGATGTTTATTAGTTTTATACGTATATAGATTCGTATTTTTTTTACTATAATTATTTAAGTTTTTAGTAGCTTTGAAAATAAAATTAAAACAGTTTCAAATTTTTTTAATATTAGGATTTGATTCGTATTCGATTTGAGTTCGAAAACTGAATTTGAATCTAATCGAATTTCAAATTGAATTTCTATTTCGAATCCAATTTCGAATCCAGGTTTTATAAATTGAAATTCAATTCGATTCAGATTACTCGACTATTCAAAATTCGATATTAGCAACTCATCAAAGCATTGTAGCCCACGTGAATGAATCTTATTGTTTTCATAAGATGTTCCACAATTTAGTGTAAATTACAATCTTACAACTACAAATTTTATACACTTACAAAGTCTTTTTCTTCACAATAGCAAACGTGAGTTTGCACTTTCTTTTTGTTTAAGAGAAAAATATGTTATATTTTCATGCATAAATTAACACACATCAAGTACACTAGAGCTGTCATCGCCAACCAAAGATAAAACAAAGCTAGAAACTACCGCCAACAATCGAAGCTTAAGAGCCAAACAATCGTATAAGCGGTTAAGATTGAGGAATATTAACGATTTAGACAAAGAGAGACCTACAGCCTGTCTCTCGGTGAGGGATTTAGAGAGAGGAAATGAGAAGCCATGAAGAGAGAGAGAAATGCCAGTCGTTTAAAGGTGTAAAGAGAGGGGTGAGAAAAATAACAAACGTTTAATTAATGCTTAATTTCATATGAAAACTTTGAACTTGTATTTCATATTTGGATCATTGATGGGGGTATTACCCACCCACCCGATCATCTCCAATCCACATTAGGAGAAAACTCACCGTAGTTGGACCCCCATTTATTTATTTTTTATTACATGTGGGACTTGAAACCAAAACATCTTATTTTTAATGTTTTTAGGTATCTCACATTTGCCAATTGAACTATAGAGTAGTATTTCATGAGTAAAGTCATCGCAGGTTGTTGATGATTTCTTGCAAAGATTCTAACTCATTCAACATAAATAACATAGAGTGAGTTATTCTTAATCACCATCACTAAAACACCATCCATTATTTTTAATATCAATTGTTGGGAATTCCCGAGACCGACTAGTTCGAGATTTGGTTAGATGAAACTCAACGTACCACTTACCGTTTGACCGTTCGCACAACACGGTGAAGTTCATGACTCGAGACTCTCATTAACCGAATACATGGCAAAGTGACTTTATTATTTATTGTAACATTATGTATTTGTCACTAGTTACTAGTTGTTGGTTATTTACTAGTTTGCCATTGTTAGGTTAATATATATAGTCTTTCTCATGTGAAAGACTAAGTATGCATGTATGCTTGAGTGAGAGAGCTTAGACATGAAACTTTGAAGTTGTGTGGGTTCATGAACACTTGTTCATGAACCTATAGCATGTGTGGGATAGGTAAACATGTAATCATTCGACTCCATATATGATTTCACTTATCTTCATCTTGTTTATCACTACTTCTATTTTATCCTCATCATCATCATCACATCTCAAACACCCAAGTAGAAGATCCGGTTCGTAATGTTCTTCCGGGTGTTTATATTTGTTCTACAAAGACGAAGCTCACAAAGCCTCCGATCCGCTTCTGCTGTGCCATCGGGGTTTGGCTTGGCTCACCGACCCCGGTTTCTACAATTGGTATCAGAGCCATGGTCGAGAAAACGCAACCAAACGGTTGGTTTTTTCAAACTTTGTGTTATCTTGCTTGTTTTTGTAACAAATAGAGATGCTTTATCTTTTGTTCTTGAAAGGTTTTTGAACTCCCTTGTTTGTTCAAAACCTTATTTTTCTGCTATGTCTTAAAATGTTTTGGGTTTTTGTGTTTGAATCTTCAACACAAAAGAAAGTTTATGCTTGAGTTTCAAGAACTCAAACTCCTCCCAAAGTTTGCATTTTTCCAGATCTTCAACGATAAGGTTTTCTTTTGGTCAAATCATTTTGATTATTTTTTTTTAAAAGAGTATGGGAATTTACTTTATTGAAAAATCCATCCCTACTTTACGTTACTTACTTTGCACTTGATTTTCTTTTATGACAACTTGTGGCAAGGATAAGTCAACATCACTCTTACCCACATGGGCATGTCAGTAAAAGTCACTATCACTTCCCTTTCCCAACCTAAACACTCGATCGACAAACAATGTATCTTTCTCTCTCCTCATCGAAACTCATAACAACTTTTAGACAAACAAGAGTTAACAGGTTATGGATGATTATGAAGAAGATCAATGTTAATGGAAACTGGTTTGTGATGGGTTGACAACAAATTTGAGTTCCACGTTTCTTGAGGTTGTTGCTACTCGAAGATGGTGTCTAGGGTTCATGCTCGTCGTGATCTGGGTCTTCAAGATGACGAGGGTGACGGTGATTATGGGTGAACAAATGTTCTAAGTGCTGGGTTTATATTCAAAGTAACGACATTTTTACTGATTCGTGTTGGCTTGACGTAGAAGATCACGTTGGTGATGATATTGGGTTTACGATGAAACTTTCTGGGTTGATATTCTTCACGATGGGTTTTTCGTGTGAAAGAGATGATGGCGACAATACTAGGGTTGCGTATGTATGGAGACAACAAATGTAGCAGTTTGACTTTTCTCTTCCTGTTTGTCGTGACCTGGTAGAGTAGAAAGCAGAAGAAAAGTATAAACCTACCTCCTGTCTATTTTTTTGTTCAGTCCTGTCTCCATCAAACATGGTGCAACTTTCTCTCTCTCATCGTCGTGAAGGAACCCTAACCGAAAGAAGAAGAGCTTCCATGTGAACCTCTCTTTCGTATTAAACCCATCGGAAAAACGAGCTTTCCATGAGAACTCCATGCTTGCTTCCTGAAGAACCTGCCCACCGGAATAGTTCCGGAGTAAATCTAAAGTTCCGAAGTAATCAGTTTGTTCTGAGGGAACCAGTTAGTCCGGAACTCTCAGTAGCTTCCGAGTAACCCTGAGTTCTGAGGGAACTACTCGTAGAGGAGGAAACAGTTCCGGAGTAATCAGTTGTTCCGGAGGAATTCGAAAACTTCCGGAGTAACACAAAATCTTCCGGAGTAACATGTTTGTTCCGAGGGAACTTTTCAGGGGGAGAAAAATTGTTCCGGAGTAACCTGTTACTCTTCAGGGGAAGACGAAAAAGTTCCGGAGGAACCTAAAAAGTTCCGAGGGAACTTCAGAACTGGATCTGCTCGCCGGAATTTGCATCCGTCCAAATCTCTGGTCGCCGGAAATAGCCTCAGGGTCGTCGGCTTACTGTTTCCGCTCAGGTCAGAATCACCAGAGATGTTACTCGGTTGTGTTTGTTGGGAATTCCCGAGACCGACGAGTTCGAGATTTGGTGTGATGAAACTCAACGTACCACTTACCGTTTGACCGTTCGCACAACACGGTGAAGATCATGACTCGAAGACTCTCATTAACCGACGACTTGGCATTAGTGACTTTATTATTTATTGGTGTATCATTTATTTGTCACTACTAGTTGTTTATTTACTAGATTGCCCCTAGTCATTGTTAGGTTAGTATATATAGTCTTTCTCATGTGAAAGACTAGGTATGTATGTATGCTTGAGTGAGAGAGCTTAGACATGTTTCTTTGAAGTTGTGTGGGTTCATGAACTCTTGTTCATGAACCTATAGCATGTGTGGGATAGGTAAACATGTAATCATTCGACTCCATATATGATTTCACTTATCTTCATCTTGTTTATCACTACTTCTATTTTATCCTCATCATCATCATCACATCTCAAACACCAAAGTAGAAGATCCGGTCCGTAATGTTCTTCCGGGTGTTCATATTTGTTCTACAAAGACGAAGCTCACAAAGTCACCGATCCGCTTCCGCTGTGCCATCGGGGTTTGGCTTGGCTCACCGACCCCGGTTTCTACAATTGGTATCAGAGCCATGGTCGAAGAAAACGCAACAATTTGGTTGGTTTCTTCAACTTTGTGTTATCTTGCTTGTTTTTGTAACAAATAGAGATGTTTTTATTTTTGAACTTTGGGTTTTGTGTTGAAATTGTCACACAAATATAATATGAGTCTTGAGTTTCTTCAAACTCATCCCAAGTGTTCATGTGTTTTCCCAGATCTTCAAGCTTGAAGATTATTAAGTTAGTCATTTATTTGATTGATTTAATTGGAAAACAAATTAAAACCCAAAAAGGTGAATAGTGAAAGAAGTATTGCCCATACTTACCTCACTGACTTTTGTAAAAGTAGCAACTCTACTTCACCTTTTTGTCAACCACCCTAATATTTTTCTCTCTCCTCTTACACACATCACCTAAACACTCAATCTTTATTCAACTCAAGAGCAGGTTTTATTTTAGTTGATTATTAGTGTTTATGTTAATTTATTTTAACAAGTGATGAAGAACAAAAAATCATGAGGCTGCAGCTCGTTATTTAGATTTTTACGGGTTCTTAATCGAGAGAAAATGGGTTATTTCAACATGTTGACATCCGGGTTTTATCAGTGAGTTCGTGATTCGGGTTTCCGTCATGATATATGACGAGGATGACGGTGATTATTTGGTCGATGTTGTTCAAAGACGGTCGCTGTTCGAGATGGGTTTACGGGCGTTGTTACGAAGATGTCGAAGAGTAGTTGTAATCTTGGTTTCACAAATTCAATAATATTTGATTTTGTGGCTATGGGTTAAAGAAAATAGAATGAAAAATCTTCTATTTTTTTTTTGTCGTGTATTGTGAGAAAGGACAAGACAAAATAGCATGGTTACTATTTTGCTTTCTGCTAATGCATGGGATTACAAACAAAAGAAGTATTCAAGTCAGCTCCTTGTCTCCATCTTTTGTACATTACAGAGTACTTTCTCTCTCTTCATCGTGAATCAACTTTCTCAACGTACGTGTTCCGGCAGAACACTAAAGCTTACATTCTGGTTCAACTTAGTTCCGTGAGAACTCGCGCTTCCGAGAGAACTCCTCCAACAGAACAGTCCGATAGAATCAGTTCCGAGGGAAAGAAGCATGTTCCGGAGTAACGAAAAAGTTCCGGAGTAAACTTTTTCCTCCGAGGGAAACAAAAGTTCCGGAGTAATCTGTTCACTCCGAGGGAACCACTTCAGCCGAACTCGAAAGCTCCGGAGCAACTTGTATATTCCGGAGTAACATGAAAGTTCCGAAGTAACCATGGCTTTCCGGGAGAACCCGTCATACTCTCGTTTCCGAGTCTTCACAGTTCCGAGGGAACTTTTCTGGGTGAGAAAAATGTTCCGGAGCAACTCGAAATGTTCCGAGGGAAGGTAAAACAGCCCCTTGTTCCAAGTTAACTAGTTCCGGAGGAACTCAAAAGTTCCGGAGGAACTCGAAATCCTCCGAGGGAACTTGAACTCATAAGTTCCGGAGGAACTTGAAACCTCCGGAGTAACACTCTTGGTCACCGATCCTTGTCTCAGCTCATCTTCAGCTCGCCGGTAAACGGCTCCGGTGGCCGCCGACGATAGAGGCGGGTACGGCTGCTGCAGTGTCTTGCCTGTGTTTCATTTAGGGCACAAGAAGACTAGCTGGTCAGTTTAAATGATCCGAACTGAGCCTGCTCATAGACAATTTTCTGTTGGGCTTTTGTTCAAGAGACTTGATTATGGGCCAGCATATCCTCAAATTCGTTTGGGCCTGTTAGTCTATATATTGGGCTGATTTAAACAAGGGAATGGGTTGGAACAATTTGGAGGCTGCGATTTGGGTGTGTTTATTGCAGAAAATTACTTCTAGTCTAACGGGGTGTAAGCCGTTAAATCCTTCACAACAAATGGTGTACAAACATGGTACACTTGTAGATTACAAATTATTTTTCTTTATGATACTTGCTTCGTTATAAGCAGACGTGTTTAGAAGTCGGTTCTACATTGAAGAAAATATGCTAGTTTGGATTTTTTCTACATTGAAGAATTTGTTTGCGATCGTTGGATTAAGTTCTAATTCTCGAAGAGTCCTTGAGCCATCGTTGATATGGTAAAAACAAAGGCAAAGTTGGAACCAATGACTTGTTGAGGTAATTTATTTGAAGTGGTACTATCTTTGAAGTGATGCATCGGTTTGGTATTCTTGGCAAGTATTTTCAAGACGGTTGAATTATGGGATTAATTCTCTAATTTTTCTTTGATCCTTTATCTTGTTTACCTTTAACTACACTGAGGATGATGGTGGCATCCTTAAACATAGTGTGCATGTTATAAGTGGTAAACACCCTATAGTGCCTCGCGGAAAAGGCCGGAAGAATCAAAACTCTTCATCGTAGGGGGAGCTTCACAAAGGGGAGAAGAAAAGTGAAAGATTTGAAACCGTTCGAAGATTGTTTTGAAGTCAAGTTGCAAGAATACAAGAGAACCGATTGTCACAAGAGTTGAGTTGTTTATCCGTTTGTTCATCAACCAAATAGGGGGAGATTGTTGGGAATTCCCGAGACCGACGAGTTCGAGATTTGGTGTGATGAAACTCAACGTACCACTTACCGTTTGACCGTTCGCACAACACGGTGAAGATCATGACTCGAAGACTCTCATTAACCGACGACTTGGCATTAGTGACTTTATTATTTATTGGTGTATCATTTATTTGTCACTACTAGTTGTTTATTTACTAGATTGCCCCTAGTCATTGTTAGGTTAGTATATATAGTCTTTCTCATGTGAAAGACTAGGTATGTATGTATGCTTGAGTGAGAGAGCTTAGACATGTTTCTTTGAAGTTGTGTGGGTTCATGAACTCTTGTTCATGAACCTATAGCATGAGTGGTGTAGGTAAACTTGTAATCGTTCAACTTCATCAATGATTATTTCTACATTATCTCGTTTATCACTACTTCTATTTTATCCTCATCATCATCATCACATCTCAAACACCCAAGTAGAAGATCCGGTCCGTAATGTTCTTCCGGGTGTTTATATTTGTTCTACAAAGACGAAGCTCACAAAGTCACCGATCCGCTTCCGCTGTGCCATCGGGGTTTGGCTTGGCTCACCGACCACTACACTGAGGATGATGGTGGCATCCTTAAACATAGTGTGCATGTTATAAGTGGTAAACACCCTATAGTGCCTCGCGGAAAAGGCCGGAAGAATCAAAACTCTTCATCGTAGGGGGAGCTTCACAAAGGGGAGAAGAAAAGTGAAAGATTTGAAATCGTTTGAAGATTGTTTTGAAGTCATGTTGCTAGAATACAAGGGAACCGATTGTCACAAGAGTTGAGTTATTTATCCGTTTGTTCATCTACCAAATAGGGGGAGATTGTTGGGAATTCCCGAGACCGACGAGTTCGAGATTTGGTGTGATGAAACTCAACGTACCACTTACCGTTTGACCGTTCGCACAACACGGTGAAGATCATGACTCGAAGACTCTCATTAACCGACGACTTGGCATTAGTGACTTTATTATTTATTGGTGTATCATTTATTTGTCACTACTAGTTGTTTATTTACTAGATTGCCCCTAGTCATTGTTAGGTTAGTATATATAGTCTTTCTCATGTGAAAGACTAGGCATGTATGTATGCTTGAGTGAGAGAGCTTAGACATGTTTCTTTGAAGTTGTGTGGGTTCATGAACTCTTGTTCATGAACCTATAGCATGTGTGGGATAGGTAAACATGTAATCATTCGACTCCATATATGATTTCACTTATCTTCATCTTGTTTATCACTACTTCTATTTTATCCTCATCATCATCATCACATCTCAAACACCCAAGTAGAAGATCCGGTCCGTAATGTTCTTCCGGGTGTTTATATTTGTTCTACAAAGACGAAGCTCACAAAGTCACCGATCCGCTTCCGCTGTGCCATCGGGGTTTGGCTTGGCTCACCGACCCCGGTTTCTACAATTGGTATCAGAGCCATGGTCGAAGAAAACGCAACGATTCGGTTGGTTTCTTCAACTTTGTGTCATTTTGCTTGTCGATGTAACAAATAGAGATGTTTTTATCTTTTGAACTTTGGGTTTTGTGTTAGAAATAGTCACACATATAAAAGATGAGTTCTTGAGTTCTTTCAAACTCACCCAATTGTTCATGTGTTTTCCCAGTGATCTTCATGTTTGAAGATTGTTAATTTGTCATTTGTTTGATTAAATTAATTGGAAAACAAAATTAAAACTCAAAAAGGTGAATAGTGAAAGAGTAGTATCCCATGCTTATTTCACTGACTTTTGGAAAAGTAACCACTCTACTTCACCTTTTTGTCAACCACCCTAATTTGTTTCTCTCTCCTCTTACACACATCACCTAAACACTCAACCTCCCTTCAATCAATTTAGCAGATTTTTTCATTGATTATTGTTAGTGTTTATGTTAAATTATTTTAACAAGTGATGAAGAACAAAAAAAAAAAAAAACTACGAGACTGCAGCTCGTTATCTTGGTTTTTACGGGTTCTTATCTGAGAGAAAAAGGGTTATTTCAATTTGTTGACATCCGGGTTTTTATTAACGAGTTCGAGATTCGGGTTTCCGTCAAGCTATATGTCGAGGGTAACGGTGATATTGGGACGACATGAATCTGGTTTTATGCTAAGTCGGTTCGAAATAACTCTCAACGTTGGTGGTAATCTGGGTTCTCTCCAAGTTAATGATGTGAGTCAAATAATTCATGTAGAAATTGTTCCATCATTTTTGTCGTGGCTTGTAGGAAAAGAAAGAAAGAAGCATGTTGACTTTCTCCTTTTGTCATGACATGTTGAAGATAAGCCAAACCATAGTTTCTGCAATTTTTTTTTGTTGTTTGTCTTGTCTACATCAACTTGTACTACATAGCACTTTCTCTCTCCTCGTGAATCAACCGGAATGAACCTCCATGTCCGGCAAAACCTTTTCATCCGGTTGAACATCATTCCGAGAAGATTGGTCGGTGTTATCCGAGAGAACCAAACTCGTCCGAAAGAACCACATCACCGGAAGAACATCACTTCCGAGGGAACTTGTTTTTCGTGTAACTTGATGAAGTTCCGAGGTAATCAGTTTGTTCCGGAGGAACCAGAAAACTTCCGGAGTAAAATAGTTTTCTCCGTGGGAACTGAAATAGTTCCGAGGGAACTTGCTTATTCCGAAAAAGCCAGAAAAGAAGACTTCCGAGGGAACTGGTTTTGTTCCGGAGCAACCCTTAGTCGCGATTTCATTCCGAGGTCAGTTCCGGAGGAACTCGAATTGTTCCGGAGGAACCCCTTGGTCGCCAACTTGTTCCGGAGTAACTCGAAAAGTTCCGGAGGAACTCTAAAACCTCCGGAGGAACTCCCTTAAGTCGTCGATACTCGCATCTGCTCAGGTGGCTGGCGGCTAAGAGAAAGGTTGCTGCTGCTTCTTCATGTGTCTTGTATTTAGGGCACAAGGAGACATCTTATGTTTCTACAGGTTAAGAGAAGACGAGATGGGCTACTGATCATAATTAAATCGATTTGGGCCTGCACTTGTTTATCTCTGATGGGCTGCTATTTATTTAATTCGTTTGGGCTTGGTTAACTCTTTTGCTGGGCTACGAATATAATCAGTTGGGGCCTGCTCATTATTAACCTGTTTGGGCCAGACCTGAAATGAAGACAGAATTGGGCACTGTGTGCTACTGTTTTATTGCAGAAAATTACTACAAGTCTAACGGATTGCAAACCGTTAAATCCAACGCAACAAATTGGTGTACAAACAAGGTACACTTGTAGAAATCAAACTAATTTTCTTTTTGATACTTGCTTCGTTATAAGCAGACGTGTTTAGAAGTCGGGTGAATATTGAAGAAAATTTGTTAGTTTGAAAGTTTTTCTACATTGAAGATATTTGTTTGCGAAAGTTGGATTAAGTTCTAATTTTTGAAGAGTCCTTGAGCCATCGTTGTTATGGTAAAAACAAAGGCAAAGTTGGAGCTTGTGACTTGTTGAGGTAATTTATTTGAAGTGGTATTATCTTTGGGTGATGCATCGGTTTGGTATTTTTGGCAAGTATTTTCAAGACGGTTGAATTATGGGATTAATTCTCTAATTTTTCTTTGATCCTTTATCTTGTTTACCTTTAACTACACTGAGGATGATGGTGGCATCCTTAAACATAGTGTGCATGTTATAAGTGGTAAACACCCTATAGTGCCTCGCGGAAAAGGCCGGAAGAATCAAAACTCTTCATCGTAGGGGGAGCTTCACAAAGGGGAGAAGAAAAGTGAAAGATTTGAAACCGTTCGAAGATTGTTTTGAAGTCAAGTTGCAAGAATACAAGAGAACCGATTGTCACAAGAGTTGAGTTGTTTATCCGTTTGTTCATCAACCAAATAGGGGGAGATTGTTGGGAATTCCCGAGACCGACGAGTTCGAGATTTGGTGTGATGAAACTCAACGTACCACTTACCGTTTGACCGTTCGCACAACACGGTGAAGATCATGACTCGAAGACTCTCATTAACCGACGACTTGGCATTAGTGACTTTATTATTTATTGGTGTATCATTTATTTGTCACTACTAGTTGTTTATTTACTAGATTGCCCCTAGTCATTGTTAGGTTAGTATATATAGTCTTTCTCATGTGAAAGACTAGGTATGTATGTATGCTTGAGTGAGAGAGCTTAGACATGTTTCTTTGAAGTTGTGTGGGTTCATGAACTCTTGTTCATGAACCTATAGCATGTGTGGGATAGGTAAACATGTAATCATTCGACTCCATATATGATTTCACTTATCTTCATCTTGTTTATCACTACTTCTATTTTATCCTCATCATCATCATCACATCTCAAACACCAAAGTAGAAGATCCGGTCCGTAATGTTCTTCCGGGTGTTCATATTTGTTCTACAAAGACGAAGCTCACAAAGTCACCGATCCGCTTCCGCTGTGCCATCGGGGTTTGGCTTGGCTCACCGACCCCGGTTTCTACAGTGTTTCAGTTCCCGGAGAAGCCACTGGCCGGAAACCCAGTCGCCGGATGTACGGGGTTCGCCAGAAAAACGGGTTTCGCCGGAAAATCGATTCTGGAAATGATTATTTCTGTTGTATCCACCCGAAGCAACCGTCAAAGCTGCAAAAATCCATATCAACTCTTCTATCTTTCTTCAACAGTTTTGTGCAATCTCGAGAACCCGATGTTTCTCGCATTTCAGGTATACCGAAACTATACTTCCGTATCAGATTTACTTCGCTTTAGCAGACGTGTTATGAGGTGAAAATGATTTGGGGTTGTGCACAAGTTTGGGTTAAATTGTTACAGAAATGAGTTGCTGCTGTTTGGGTTTAGAAGTTATTATATTTGTTGATATTTGCATGACTAGTTTGCTACTGATTGGGTTTGATTGATACAACAAAACATAGCAAATCAAGAACATGCCTTACTTTCTTTGCTAGTGAATGCAAAAGTCTAGGGGGAGAATTTATGAGACTTTGTGCATGCCTTTGAAGAGTCCTTGAGCCATAACAGATTTATGGTAAAAACGAAGGCAAGGTTTCTAGTTGAAAGAGGCAATTTATTTGAAGTGGTACTATCTTTGAAGTGAAGCATCGGTTTGGTATTCACAAGACGGTTTAATTATGGAATTGAATCTCAAATTTATCCTTGATCCTTTATCTTGTTTACCTTTAACTACACTTAGGATGATGCTGGCATCCTTAAACATAGTGTGCATGTTATTTGTGGTAAACACCCTAACGGGCCTTTTATTGCTTTGGGGCTAGAAGAAGAACAATTCTTTATCTTAGAGGGAGCTTCACAAAGGAGAATGGTTAAATGAAAGACTTGAAACCGTATGAAGATTTTCTTGAAGTCAAGTTGCAAGAATATAAGGGAACCGATTGTCACAAGAGTTGAGTTATTTATCCGTTTGTTCATCTACCAAATAGGGGGAGATTGTTGGGAATTCCCGAGACCGACTAGTTCGAGATTTGGTTAGATGAAACTCAACGTACCACTTACCGTTTGACCGTTCGCACAACACGGTGAAGTTCATGACTCGAGACTCTCATTAACCGAATACATGGCAAAGTGACTTTATTATTTATTGTAACATTATGTATTTGTCACTAGTTACTAGTTGTTGGTTATTTACTAGTTTGCCATTGTTAGGTTAGTATATATAGTCTTTCTCATGTGAAAGACTAAGTATGCATGTATGCTTGAGTGAGAGAGCTTAGACATGAAACTTTGAAGTTGTGTGGGTTCATGAACACTTGTTCATGAACCTATAGCATGTGTGGGATAGGTAAACATGTAATCATTCGACTCCATATATGATTTCACTTATCTTCATCTTGTTTATCACTACTTCTATTTTATCCTCATCATCATCATCACATCTCAAACACCCAAGTAGAAGATCCGGTTCGTAATGTTCTTCCGGGTGTTTATATTTGTTCTACAAAGACGAAGCTCACAAAGCCTCCGATCCGCTTCCGCTGTGCCATCGGGGTTTGGCTTGGCTCACCGACCCCGGTTTCTACATCAATTATTTTCTTAGTTCATTAACGATTAATAACATCTAATATATAAATCTAAAAAAAAACTATTATTTATAACATGTTGTACTTATTTAAACTGTATAGTATATGAGTTTCTAATATACATTTTTCATACTAAGTGTATGAAGTAACCAGGACGCGTCACATGTACTTTAGAAAAATGATAGAATTGTCCGTGTGCGGATAAAGTAAATTATTACACAAGTTAAGTGATAATCACCTAAACTTATTGATTATCACGCAACCTATATTTTTATAAATATGCCTAGATAGTAATACAATAATTATGCAGTTGATATGGATAATCACGCAAGTTATATAAATAATCATGCAAAGTATATGAATACTTTCACAGAGATAATCATTCAAGTTATACGAGAACATATAGAAAGTTTAAAAATATATATAATTTAAAAAAATTATAGAATACTATACTTACATTAAAGAAAACTAAATGCTGAGTTTTATTGTGTAATTTAAGAAAAAAATGATGATGCATAAAAACTTATAGAAGTTTTAAAAAGTTTGATGGAACTTGAAAAAAATCAATAATTGTAAGCCAATATAACTAACTTTACCCTTGCAACTCTTTTCACGTTTGGAATTTCTTTTTTTTTTAATCTAAATTAAAACTTAACTAAATCTGAATCATTCATTTCTCAAATTAATGTTTTATATGTGTTCTTACAAGTCACACGTAAAACAAACCTTGTATTTGATATTTTACTTATATAATATTATCATTTTTTTAACGGCAATGTGTTTAGGATCACTGACGGGAGCCTTTTAAACCAACCACCCGATCATATCCAAGGCCAACGCCAGTTCAAGAGGCAACCCCACGTCAAATATCGGGACTGGATACCCTGGGCCTAGTCGGTGGGGATAAAACCCCCATGGACCCTCCTCGCGTTAGCTGGGGGAGCCCCGGGGAGCCAGCGCAATAACAGGCATCAAATGAACCCTGCATCTTAAAATCGCTGTCCCCAACACTCGAACCTGTGAGCTTTGATACACAAGTAAGAGTGGTGTCCATTAGCGTAAATTCCCAAAGACTAATATTACTAAATAATATAAAATACATAAAATTTAAAATTAATTCATTTTGGTAAAAACTCAACGTGGTCCTCCATTAGTTTTTCCCAACATAAAAAATCTACATGTAAACACAATGAACATTCATTTCATAGCGGGTCCCACACAAAACTCACTCACACATCCAAATAACGTGCTTATATAAAGACCTCACCTCAATACCTAACAAACTCACTCCACCACATAACAAACCCTAACAAACAAACAAACAAACAAACACCACACACTCCACATGGCGGTAAATAACACTCCGTTAACCTTCACCGTCCGGCGCCGTTCGCCGGAGCTCATCGCTCCGGCGAAACCAACGCCGCGAGAACTCAAACCTCTCTCCGACATTGACGATCAGGAAGGCCTCCGGTTCCACATCCCGGAGATCCAGTTTTACCGCCACGATCCGAAGTTAAAAAACCGGGATCCGGCGAGTGTGATCCGGGAGGCGCTGGCGAACGTGCTGGTGTTCTACTACCCGTTCGCCGGAAGGTTGAGGGAAGGTCCGGCGAGGAAGCTGATGGTGGATTGCTCCGGCGAGGGGGTGGTGTTTATCGAGGCGGAGGCGGATGTGACGTTGAAGGAGTTCGGAGATGCCCTTTATCCGCCGTTTCCGTGTTTGGAAGAGTTGATTTATGATGTTCCCGGATCTGGAGGGGTTCTCGACTCGCCGTTGCTCCTGATTCAGGTGAAGGGCTGTTCGAAAAGCTCCCTCGTGGCTCGGCTTGAAAAAGCTCGAAATATAAAAGCTTAAAAAAGTCCATTTTCAAACAAGTCAAGTCGAGTCGGCTCATTTTATAACCGAGCAGAGGCTTGACTCAGCTCGTTGGCTCACCAGTAGTTTAACTTTAACTTTGAGCTCGAACTGAGCCTAGTCAGCTCTTTGAATTTTGAGTATGAGCTCAAGCCTCACCCTAACTTGACTCGGCTCGACTCATTTAAAGATCTTCATATATTATTGTTATAATAAAGTTGAGGTGAAAAAATATAATTTATATATTATAGTTTATAGAAATGATTTTAGAACTGGATTTAAAATTTAAAAACTAGATAACTTTGTAAAAGTTGTAAAAAATTAAACAATATATATCTTATCTAATGTTTGATATGTATATTTACATGGTTGGATTAAGTAATAAGTTGATTTTTGTTAAAATGAATAGAAACTAATAAAACTTTGACACGTGGTTTAATTAAGAAAAAAAAGTTTTTTAGTTTTTTTTATATAAATAATTTTAGTATAATTTTTTGAAAACTGCACAATTATCACAAACTAATATAATTTTTTAAAAGGAAAAACTAATTTTAGTTTTTCTTATTAATATTATATACTCAAATTATAGGAAGAAAAATGTTCGATTTTATAATGTGATTTCTATAAAATATAATATTGTACAAAAAAGTTGTGAACATTTAAAAAAAAAGTGGAGAAAACTTAAACAATTGCAAAAGAGCCTCTTAGTTTTCTTTGATTTTATTGAACTTAGATCTCAACCAACCGTTGATTTAAAAAGTTATTGGATGTGATATTTTTATTTTGTTTTCAGATAAAATATGTTTTTTATGTTTTTAGTAGATTTAACCCTTGTATTGAATAAAGAAGAATGGAATTTTAAATTAATAATGTTGAAATGCGGTTCATTTCACCATTCAGACCGATTCAAATAAAAAACGGTATAACATGAGTATGAACCGGTTAAGCATCCGATTTCGTGAAGTTTTAAAAGATTGTTTCAATAAATAATTCTTTCAATTAGTAATTCTAAATATAATAGGTAGAAAATTATAGTAACCATTTTAAACATACGTACCGTCTCTCTTCAATTACATTAATTGATTTTTAATTAACTTTTATTAATAGGTAACAAGATTATTATGTGGGGGTTTTATTTTTGGTTTACGACTGAACCACACCATGAGTGATGCACCGGGCCTCGTTCAATTCATGACAGCATTAGGTGAAATGGCACAAGGTGCATCAAAGCCTTCAACTATGCCTGTGTGGCAAAGGGACTTGCTTTTTGCACGAAACCCGCCACATATCACATGTACTCATCACGAGTACGATGAGGTGGAAGACACCAAGGGTACGATAATCCCACTAGATGACATGGCACACCGATCTTTTTTCTTTGGACCCGCTGAGATGTTAGCATTACGTAAGTTTGTTCCATCATACCTTAAAAAGTGCTCCACCTTTGAGGTGCTAACAGCCTGCCTCTGGCGTTGTCGTACCATCGCCCTCCAACCCGACCCTGAGGAAGAAATGCGCATCATTTGCATTGTGAACGCACGTGCCAAGTTCAATCCTCCTCTCCCGGTTGGATACTATGGAAATGGTTTCGCCTTCCCAGTCGCCATTTCCACTGCCAAAGATCTATCTACCAAACCATTATCGCATGCATTGGAGCTTGTGATGAAGGCCAAAAATGATGTCAATGAAGAATACATGAGATCTGTAGTTGACTTAATGGTAACTAAGGGACGACCCCACTTCACCGCCGTTCGAAGCTACCTTGTATCAGACGTGACTCGAGCTGGATTTGAGTTAGTTGACTTTGGATGGGGAAAGCCGGCATATGGCGGACCCGCCAAAGGTGGAGTAGGACCTATCCCAAGTCTTGCTAGTTTCTACATCCCTTTTACGAACCACAAGGGCGAGTCAGGAATCGTGGTACCCATATGCTTGCCAACTGCATTGATGGAGACGTTTGTCAACGAGCTAAATAACATGTTGGCACAAGAAAACAAGAGTCAAGTACTCCAAGAGCATAGTTCACATGTTCTTTCCCGACTATAAATATTTTCACATTTTCAATTCAATATATGTGACAATATATATTATATATAATTATGTAAGATATGTATCATTAAGAGGTTGTAAGCGTCTATGTATTTGTTGTATTGTATGATTTTCTAAAGAATATATGTGACTAAAATAAATAAGTTATATTTTTTTGATATGATTTGGAATTTCTTTAAGGCCAAGGTTAGACTTTATTTCACTATCCTATGTAAAACGAAACGTTTCATAAATAGTGTAGATATTGTAATTTATTATTTGATATATAGGTTTGCAAATGGATGTCCGATAGTGGGCCTGCAAATGAGTGATCAGCCCAACGGACATGTGGTCCGATAGTTTAAAGTATGTGGCTAGAGGTGCAAAACCGAAAAAATCGATTCCTGGGTAGGAATCGGTTTCAAATTGATTTTCGAATTGATACGAATCGATTTGGGCCGAATCGATTTCCGAATTGGTACGAATTGAATCGATTCCAACCAATTCGAGGTTTCAGCACAGGAATCGATTCGACCAGAATCGATTCGACCAGAATCGATTCCAAATCGATTCCTCCCAAATCGATTCCAATCGATTCCTCCCAACTCACATATATACGTTAATCTAGTCGTTGCCAACGGCTATAGAGCCGTTATATAGCCGTTTGGAGTGGTTTTTTTTCCCCAGCATTTTGACCCTATAACTTTGTATATATACCCCCATTTTCAATTACAAACATTACCCCCGCTTCTCTAACTCTCAAAAACACTTAAACACACAAAAACATCTACCTTTGTGTCGGTTTAAGTTTGAACAAGTTGGGATTGTCATATTTAATCTTTAAAATTCAATAAAAATGTGTTCTTTTTTAGTTTTGTATGAAGTTTAAAAAAAATTAAAAATACGAACGAATTGGTAGGAATCGATTCTTGGTAGGAATCGATTTCAATTCGGAATCGAATCGATTCCTACCAATTCAGGAATTTATGCCAGAAATCGATTCCTGAATCGAATCGATTCGGTCAAGAATCGATTTTGACCAGAATTGATTTGGTCAGGAATCGATTCCTGAACCGAATCGATTCGTGTTTCGAATTGATTTTTGCACCTCTATATGTGGCATCTGATACACACGGGCACCGAAGCTTTTTAAATACAACGTGCAACCTTTTCGTCATTTTCAAATATAACATCATGACATTTTTTCTTATATGCTAAATCGAATTCGATTTATGCGAATTGTTCGAATCGAATTATTCGAACTTTAAACTTCTAAAACCATATTCGAATTCGATTAAAACCAGTCGAATGCGAATCGAATAATCATAGTCAAATTCGAATCGAATTCGAATTTATTCGAATAAGAGAAATCTTTAATTCCATAAAATTAACTTTTTATTAACTTTTTTATAACAATCCAAAAATAACATTAAAATAGTTCCAAACATATCCAAAACGATAGGTACCAAACAAGTCTGAGGCGATAATAGAACTAACGACAAAACAAGTATCAATGTACTAGATAAAAAAACCAAAACAACAAGCCAAAGTCAAGCAAACGACATCTCCAAATAAACAAAAAAATAAGCTAGGCGAACAACCAAAATACCTCTTCCAAAGAATACTAAAATGGACTTATATTAAATGTAAGCACAAGAATACTAAAATATTGATATATAATTTACATAATATATATATAATTATATATATATATGTTAAATATATAAAAAATATATATTTATATCTTATTCGAATTATTCCAATCGAATTTTGAAAATCAAATTCGAATTCGATTCGAATTCGACTTAATTAATCGAATTGAATTAGGATTCGATTCGAATAAATCGAATAAGGAATTCGAATTCGAATCGAGTCGATTTTCGAATTATTCGAACGGGATTCGAATAATGAACACCCCTATACTGTTTGACAATTAAAGTCAAGTAGTCATAACCTCACACGTCTCGTTTTACTTAAACAAAATAGATTTTAAAATATTTAATTTTCGACCGGTTTTTTTTATTACATTACTTTTTAAGTGTTGGATTTAATACGAAACCACCATGCAGATTCGTCCCGCCCCAACACGAGTTATGACCCAGTACTACTATCAAGGGGGAAGCTTTTAAGGGGCCAAACCGGGCCCCGGATCGGTCCGTTTTTTTCGCTCCGTAGTATAAATTTATACTCGTTTGGTCCGAAAAAAATTATATACTTAGTCCGCCCTATCCGTCTTTAAACTGGCCTGACCCCCATTTCGGCCCAAGATTCGCCCCTAACTACTATCCTATTTAGAAAGGGAGTGGCAAGGAACAATAGATCTAATGTAAAAGAATTGGTGTTTTACGTGGGCTTAAGGGTAATCCCAATACCCTTCTATCTCCTTTTATCATTTTTTAACAACTCAGCGCCATGTTACTACCCGACATTCCTCACACTTTTACTTCCAATACCTACACCACACCACCTTCACTTTTTTATTATTAAAAAAATAAAAAAAGAAGAGAGAGATAGAGAAAAAGAGGGAAAGGAGGAAAGAAGGAGGTTGCAATGCTCGGGGACCGAACTTTCCATTTTGATGATCTAGGAACCCTCCCCTAATGGTGTCACCGAGATGTAGAAATCCAACTCAGCCTCCCCGAGATGCTCGGGGGAGGCATTGCTATACATGCATTTTGTTTCACCTTTTTTATCCTTTGCCTTTTGTTATATATTTGTTATCCTTTGTTAGTCTCAACATAGCTAATACATTCATCTCTCGAACAATAAATAAACATAACACACTCATCCTTTTGTACAGATGTCACGAACGGGGATATCTAGGCGTCACGCGCCACTGGAATCCTCTTATTATTATTAACAACTAAACAAAGTTAAGTTAATGTGAACAGTTCCTCGTTTTGTGCCATTTCTTATGATGTATGTACAACTATCTTTTATGAACAATGTTTACTGCGTTATACCGTGTGACACACGTCATGCAAGATACTCTGAATAGTTCCCCGTTTTTCATCACGCTTATCTTCCTTCTTCCTTTATGAGTTAAGAAGATTTTGTTTGTTGCGTTGGCGTGAAGAAAGACACTCGGAATTCGGTTCGATTCGAAAATGAGCTGTTCAAAATTAGGTTAGAAATCTCAAATTCGAAATCGATTCGATTCGACGTCTAATATCGAATTTCGAATCGAATTAGAATTTGAGATTTTTCATTCGATTCGATTCAAATTTCGAACTAGAAATAATTATATATATATTTATATAAATATAATATTCATAAAAATATTTTAAATTAGTTTAACTTATTATAATTCACGCCCTATTTCAAAAGTTTTAAAATTTTAGATCTTTAAAATATACCATGAAAGTTGAAATGTTTTATTTGTATTCACGATTCCATTTCACCAAAAATATAAATTTTAAATCTTTTGGATGTTTATTAGTTTTATACATATATAAATTTGTATTTTTTACTATAATAATTTAAGTTTTTAGTAGTTTTTTGAAAGTAAAATTAAAACATGCTTTTTTTGGTTCAATTAATTTTTTTTATTAGGATTCGATTCGTATTCGATTTGAATTCGAAAACTGAATTTGAATCTAATCGAATTTCAAAATGAATTTCTATTTCAAATCCAGGTTTCAAAAATTAGAATTCGATTCGGTTCGAATTACTCGAGTATTTAAAATTTGATATTAGCAACCCATCAAAACACTCTAGCCCACGTGAATGAATCTTATTGTTTTCATATGATGTTCCACAATTTAGTGTAAATTACAATCTTACAACTACAAATTTTAAACACTTAAAAGTCTTTTTTCTTCACAATAGCAAACGTGAGTTTGCACTTTCTTTTTATTTTCCTGTTTTTAACGGAAAATCAAACAAAACAAAAATATTTAGTTTTACAAACTTTTTAGTTCGAGTTGATAATTTAGAAACTAATAAATCATAACAAGATGTATGGAGTTTGATTCGTTAATCGTTATAGCTCATATTTAACTTAATAGTGTTTGAGCTCATTTTCTTCAACCAACTAAATTTAGATATAAACTAATTAACCATCAATTCTCGAACGTATATATATATATATTAATAACTCGTTTAATTGGGAAAAATATGTTGTATTTTCATGTATAAATTAACACACATCAAGTATACCGGAGCCGTCATCGCCAACCAAAGATAAAACAAAGCTACAAACTACTGCTAGCAATCGAAGCTTAAGAGCCAAACAATCGTATAAGCGGTTAAGATTGGGGAATATTAACGATTTAGACAAAGAAAGACCTACAGCCTGCCTCTCGGTGAGGGGTTTAGAGAGAGGAAATGAGAAGCCATGAAGAGAGAGAGAAATGCCAGTCGTTTAATGGTGTAAAGAAAGAGGTGAGAGAAAGAACACACATGTGTAAATAGAGAGATGAGAAAATGCGCCTGTAAATAAGGAGAGAGATGAAAGAATACGTGTATAAAGATAGTGATGTGCCAGATTAAATACGCATGTAAAGAGAGTGAGATGCTAACAAAGCATCATATTACACATGTCAGGATATGAGAGCGAAAGACGTTATGAACATTACAATTATAAAGTACATGCAAGATTTCACAAATTTAATTTAATATATAAACAAAAAGATGTTAAAGTTGCTAATCTGAGTCAACGAAAAATTCTCATTTTGTATATTGAGTTTGGGTTTAACAATTTCTAAAGGAGGTGTACCTTGCTCATAATATGTAAAAACATGCCGTAAATTTTGTATTATGGTGCTGATCATTTTCAAGTCAAATTTCATTTAGTTTTCCTTATAGATCCGTGATTTAGAGGTTCTTAATAGTCTCATTAGTCGTGATGGCGATTTGAGGTTTATTTGATTGAAAAGCATGTTTTTGATATGTGGCTTGAATTTAATTAGTTTGGGTAGATTAAGAGATGCCGGTGGTGTAAGGGTAATATTTGCTACTCTTTATGAGTTGATACTCATTTGATGTACCTAAGGAAATAATACATGTCTCGAATGTTATAACGTATAAGTGAAAGTATGTCCGAAAACGTATGTGTCAATCTAAGTAAAACAAAAATCATCTTAGCCACGTACTATGCACCCTTATGAGTTTTTATATGTTATGTTATTCCTATAGTTCCGTTACAAGATAAGAGTATCAAGTTATAAGTTGATATGTTTTAAGATACAATCGATGTGTTACAAGATAAACGTTTATATGTTTACAAAGTGTATATGATTTTGTTATTCGCCCATGGAGTATATTGTTTATACTCAGACCTATTTGTGTGTTCTTGTTTCTATGCATATCAGGTTATTGATTGCTGGGTATGACACATGAAACAGTGTTCAAGAGATAAATTTTTTTTATATATGTATCGAATAAGTTCCATGTATTTATTTTAAATATTGTAATGTTTAAATTAATTTTTTTTTGAACGGCCAACGAAAATGTTTACACACAGTCAAACTACCAAGACGGTAGAAGCAAGTGTACAACGCCAAAATTAGAAGAGTGAACCACCACACCAAAATTCAAAATCAACCAATTCTAAAGCAACACCAATCTCGCCATTGGAACTCCAACCTTGATCTGTTTTTGAGCCAAAGGAATCCAACTTCTTTAACACCATTAAATGTTATAGTGGACATTTAAAAAAAAAAAGATCAATTTAAATTGAAACAAAATGTTATAGTGGACATTTAAATGGTTTTTGCTCATTCAAACCATATGGTCTCGGTCATTAATAAATAATAATAATGAAGGCATCGTTTCTTATATATACAACTGGAAATTGTACATTTTTGAAAAAATTGGTTAGAAGCTTCTCACGTATCAAGCTACAAGCTTAGGATTCGCATTGATAATAACATCTTGGTGTGAACGTACAGTAACATATTACATTAAAATATCTATAAATTAATAATGTTAGGATCGAGATATTTTATTAATTTATCAAGATATTATTATATCGATAAATTATCAAATTATTAATTTAAAGAGTCGGCTTATATTCGTGTATAACTCTTATATTAATGCATCGACCTTCAAAATTTTCATATGCGTTCACTTTACCTATTTGAATAAAAGAGAGACAAGGACCTTCAAAATTCTCATGTACATTCACACATTAATGAACTTGTCAAGTTCAATGTACATAGATCTAGATTGATCACTATAAATGTCTAATGATACCATTCGAAATCCAGTTGATGATGAATCAGTACCTTTGGAACCGGTCACTCGAAAAGAAACATTGCAAACGGTAACAACTCTTCCCAACTTTTTGTTGCAATACGAGAATACAGTGCCTCAACTCTTAAGTGCAGTGGAGAGATTTAAAGATGAACTCCATATAGATTTGAAGTTAAAAAAAAACAAGTGACTATAAATTTATTTTTTAGTAGACAATCCTAGAATTATGGAATGTTTTAGTAATTATTAATTTATAGTTTCGTTGGGACCAATATATTTACATTGGGATTTCAAAAAAATTATTATCTTATTATTTTATCCATTGTCGTCCAATTTTGTACTGGTCCCAAGTTGGGACCGGACATTTTATTAATTTTATCGAGGTTATTAATTTATCGAGATAGAGGTTCTACTGTATTATTATTTTTAATTACAAATGAATTGGTAGTTTGATGTTAATCGTTTATGGTTTCTGTTATGATATGATATGTTTTTGAACCCTAAAGTAATGAACTATTATAGTTTCTGTTCTTATATAAATCGTTTCTGATTTCTGTTATAATTTGATTCGTTTATGGGTCCCTAAAGTGATGATCGGTTTTGATTTGATATTATGTCATTTGTTTTCAGACATTTAGATTGTTTTGATTATTTTTTGATTTATAGTTCTTATGAGGATTGCTAGGTAGGTGTATTAATTGAGGTGTATAGATAAATTTTAGGGTGTGACACATCCTCTCATTCAGTATGTGATCTTGGGAGACGGGTCCTAAGGAAATGAAATATGTCCCGATTACCCTATAAGTCTAAGTATATATATCCAGAGACGTATGTGTCAATCATAGGAAATGAAATATCATCTTAGCCACGTACCAAGCACTATTATGAGACCATTTTTATATGTTATTTTTTTTTCAATAGTTCGGTTACAAGTTTCAAATTATAAGTTGATATGTTTAAAGATACAATCGATATATTACAAGATGCAAGTTTATATGTTTATAAGTTACAACTAGTGTAGAAGATTTTGTTATTCGCCTACTGAGTATATTGTTTATACTCGGACGTGCTATTTTGTGTTATTGTTTTTATGCACATCTGGTTATTGATTGATGGAAAGTAACATCTGACAAGTGTTAAGGGATTTTTTTTAAAACTTTAATTTATAATTTTGTATTTTTTTTAATTGTATTGAATAACTACCTTATTTATTTTAAATAATGTAGTGTTTTAATTAATAAGGTGAATATGTTTGAATTCTCAGTCATAGCTGGGTTGAGGTGCTACATTTATGGTATCATAGATCAGACTCATTAATCTTGAAAGCGATTTGAGGTTTATATTTGAATGAAAAGCATGTTTTTAATATGTGGCTTGAAATTAATTAGTTTGGGTAGATTAAGAAATGCCGGTGATATAAGGATAATATTTGCTACTCTTGATGAGTTGATACTCGTTTGATGTACCTAAGGAAATGATACATGTCCCGTTTGTTATGATGTATAAGTGAGTATGTCCGGAGAAGTATTTGTCAATTTTAGGAAAATAAATATCATCTAAGCCACGTACTATGCACCTTATGAGTTTTTATATGTTATGTTATTTCTATAGTTTTGTTGCAAGACATGAGTTTCAAGTTATAAGTAGATAATTTTAAAGATACAATCGATGTGTTATAAGATAAAATTTATATGTTTATAAGTTATAAGTGTATATGATTTTGTTATTCGCCTACTGAGTATGTATTCATACTTAAACCTACTTTTGTGTTCTTGTTTCTATGGAGGTCAAGTTATTGATTGGTAGGAATGACATAGAAATAGTGTTCTAAGAGATAAAAAGATTTTTTTTATATGTATTGAATAAGTTCATATAATTTCTTTTTGAACGGCAAATTTGGAATAAGTTCATGTATTTATTTTAAATATCGTAATGTTTAATTTAATAAAGGGAATATGTTTGGATTTTGATTACTATATATATAGTGACACGTTTACATTTATGATATTAGAGATCGGGCTCATTCTTGTAGATAAACCTAAAATCTTAAACTAAACCTGTGGGTAATTGGCATATGTTTGTTACCTGAATAATTAAGTTTAGTATTTAGAAATATTGTTAGTAGGTTTGTACTTTAAAATTTCAGAGGACAAAATTTTATTAAGAGTGGTGGTGTTGTAATATACCGAAGTTTTCATTAAACATAACTAATAGTAATTCAATGGATTTTTTTTTCATTATTTAAAATCTTTTGGAAATCATTCATGAATATTTAGGGTCTCTTTGGTATGAAGTAATAAAATATACAACGGAATAGAATGGATCATTATCATTCCATTGTCGTATTTGGTTACCACTCAGGAATGTAATAAACTAGAAATCGACCGCGCGTTGCTAGCGGTATCTAAGGTTTTTATTAGTCTCATACAACATTATTGTGGATAAGAGAATGAATTTTTTTTATAAACTAAAATCGAACATAGAATAATCCGCGCGTTGCCGGGGTTAACATGTAATATCAAATATGCAGTTTTGTATAATAAACCTATAGAGATGTCTACAGATTTAGATTCAATCAAACTTCTAGTCTAGGAAAGCATTACAAACTAACGTGTAAAGTTTAGATCTACTATATTACTATTTTACAACCCAAAAAATAAGCAGCACAATTTCAGTAGAAAATATTACAAAAAACCCGTGTCATTGTAGAGAGCGAGGGTCATCTGAACCCGATGAAGATGCATCTGAAAAGAAAATTTGGAGTGATCAAAGTGTCGAAGTTCTAGAAAACAGTAATGTTGTGTAAATCAAAAATTTGAGGAAAAAGAAATAATATAAACGTCTGCGAAAAAATGAACGGAAATTTCCGCAGTTGAAGTTAGGCCAAATTAATGGGTTAATCTTATAATGACGTTAAGGGAGCCTAAATTAATGGGTTACAATCTTATCTTATAATGATGTTGAAGAAAATGTTCTAAATAGGAGCAACACCTCAATGAATAAGAAAATTCATGGTGAGGTGTGTGTAGATTGATATTTCTAATGCATAGGTGAATGGTCCGCTTCCAAAATACCACTTACAATCCAAAGAATATCTTCTAAGAGGCATACATTAAAACATTTGACATACCCGCAAGAATTTCCTAATGAATGGAGAATTAACTAAAAATTTTGGCTAATTAAAACCTGAGTTCACGATTTACAGCCACAATATAACAAACATATTACTTTCAAGTCCATTGTACATGTACTGGAGTTTAGATCATTGCTTAAAAGAGAGGTTTCTACTGGCTAAACAAAATAGTACATTAGGTGAACAAAAGATGGTGGTGAACCACGCCAAGCGTGGGTATGTATCTACGTCTGCACTAAAACAAAAGGTCTAATTATCTTTGTACGTGTTGCCAGGGGCGGAACTAGAAAAGTCTTTGAGGGGGTCCACAATATTTTTTTACGGAGTCACTAGTTTTAGTTGTTTCAGTTTCATATAAACGTACATAAAGAAATTTGGTCTATTACTTACTAAATAGTTTTTAATGCAGGCGCGCGTTGCGACACGACATTGCGAGTAAAGAAAAAATAACTGATTAGAAAACTCTACATAATTTGATAAAAACTATCTATATCGTAACATTAATAACGATATAATAGAAAAAAAATAATAGTAAATGGCTAGAAATAAAGAGAAAATAAAAAATAACGTGTTAAAAAAATAATATGAAAAAATGTTTGTTTATTAAAAAAAGTCTATAGTTTTATATATTGTAATATTTCATTATAAAAAGAAAGCTAGGGAAAAAAATGTTGAGGACAAGATTTGAACTTGCACCCCTTCAAAATCTAACACTTAAATTAATAAAGAAAACTGGGGAAAAAAATGTTGAGGACAAGATTTGAACTTGCACCCCTTCAAAATCTAACAAAGGGTCTTACCACTAGGCTAGTTGCTTGTTTTTTTTTTTTTTTTTTCCACAAACTAAGTATTTATTAACTCCTCTTCACAAACTTTTTTTTATAAAAAAACGTTCACATAATTTTTCACTTTAAGTACGAGGTTGAGGGGGTCCACGGGGACCCCCTGGGCCTAATAAGGGTCCGCCCCTGCGTGTTGCACAATGTTGGGGACGTTCTCTATATTCCGGCCCTTCGTGTGTTGCTCCCCCAACCTAAAAGAAAAGGTAACCCAAATGTCAGGCCAAGAAAGGATGTGAAAGAATTCATGGTCATGATTCCTTCTACACTACCCAAAAAAATTGCAAAAATCAGAACATACATCAATCTCATATTTACCTCATTCGCAAACATGATGAACCTCGATATGCATACGTCGGTCCTGGCCCCGTTACTCACTCCTACAGAAATTAAAAAAAATTAAAATTAGGGGTTAAGGAAAACCTCATTTCATTATAATTTCTTGAAAAGAAGCTGCATGAAGAAATGGTTACGGGTAAAGTTTAACCGTGTTTTGGAGGAATGGGATACTATTACAGGATGGTTTATACCCATGAGTTGATAAAGCCACAAAATCTTATCAAAAAAACATAAAGAAATAGTATACAAACATGTGTCTCCGAAATTGTATATCATCAATATGTCTCAATTATGCCCATTTATAAATATATGCTCATTGGTAAACAAATTAAGCCTTTTAAATTAGTTGTAAGATCACTACAATTCCTGCCAATGAGAAACCAAAATTGCCCCAACTTTTAAGCTCAAATGTATTATACAACACTAATTATACTATCTATATTTTAACATCAAGAGATTTCCTTTTCAATTTGAGTTTTAAATCTCTTAGTGTAATTACTTGTTTGTCAATTTAATTATTTAATTATAGCAGGTTTAGGGGGAAAGTCATACTTCTTGGTAATTACGGACGACTACTTCGGATACTCGTGGGCCTATGAAAACCTGCAAACAATATCCATCCAAACCTTGGAAATTACAGGTGCCTAAAAAATGAAGCAAAAATTAAAAAGAAAAAGACTTATTTACGAAATAGAAAAATATTTGTCCTCACCTTAGAGCCAAGTCAGAAACTGGGGAAAAAAAAAACAACAAAAATTTGCTGCAGGACCTGAAAAAAAGTAATAGTGAAGCAAAAGTTACCTACAACCCAGAATCATCTGAAATAAGAATGGCTCGGCATACAAATAACCTAAAACAATATCATACCGATAACAACCAAAACGAAGAAGTAAATAATGCCATCGACCCAAAACAATTATATACATTCAGGGTCACATCTCTCTAGGCACAATCTATTCGGAATACAGAGTACTGACCTCGTCTAGCAACATCAACTTTATAATAGAATTTAGTATAAACTTAAAAGGCTTCTGAACAAACCATGACCATATAATCAAAACATTTATAAACCGTTTGTTGTCTTACTTGAATCTCCAGCGTTTTTTCTAAACATGTCCCCAATAAAAAGAACAAATTGGAGATCGCAATATGGGCAATTAACTTGCATAATGTCAAATGTGTCTTCAAAATCAACTTGCAGAATGTGTAAAATATCTGTAAATAGGGCTGTTAATCGGGTCAACCCGATCGGGTTTCGGGTTATTAGGGTCGGGTTAGTCGGGTTTTTAAGAAAAAAAATCTCACCCGCAACCCGACCCTATTAAGGTTCGGGTTAGTCGGGTTCGGGTAAGTCGGGTTTCGGGTTAGTAGGGTCGGGCTAGTCGGGTTAGTCGGGTTTCATTTGCCTTTGTAATGGAAGTTGATTGGTGCATAAGTGACGAACAATGATTTCCATGTTAAGTAAAATTTGTCATTATTTTCCTTTTCATATAAAACTTCTAATTTCAAAGTCATTCCTTTGTGTGTGTTTGACATTGTCTAATGACCGTTTCTTATGAATATCGAATATTGCCTATGTTGATATTTCGACTTTGTATACGTGAAGAAGATACATGGCCACATGCAAGATTTCTTTTAGCTTTGTTTATTTTATCTTAACAGGTATATTTTCTATATTCCAAATGTTTATATGTTCTTGATATTTTAGAGAGGAAGCAATCTTAGATGTTTTGGAAAACCTATTCAACGTACTTATGATTATATAAGTTGTTTAAGTTTGTGGACTAATCAACATCATTTTTCACTATATATTTGTTTTATTATTTGTTGGTTTCATACACGTTTTTTTTTTTTGTTTAGTTAAACGTTATAGCATGCTGGTGAAACATCTATTTGTATATAATTTCAATCTAAACCACTACTATTCGGGTTATTCGGGTTAACCCGAAACCCGATTTTTTTTAAAAATTTAACCCGAAACCCGACCCTAACTACAATTCGGGTTTGTCGGGTTAACCCGAATAACCCGATTAAGCATTTTAGACCCTATTAGACCCGACCCTAATTACCTTATTTGGGTTTGGGTCGGGTCGGGTTAATCGGGTTCGGGTATTTTCGACACCCCTATCTGTAAATGACTACGTACACAGGTAACCAGCATTTCAAACCAAGAATATCATCAATAAATATACTTTTTCACCATGCAATATTAACTAACCTGTAAAAATCCAACCGTAACTGTTCTTCATTGTAGCAGGTCACAAATAGTCCACCAAACCATCAAAGCATATGTTCTGAAATCGAGACCGAAATTCAATAAGAGAAAATGAGTAGCTTTACGCTAACAAATAGAATTTCCAAGTGAATAAATGTAACTATACTCCATCTAAAGACATTAACTCCTAAATGAACAATAAAAACACATATATTATAATTTAAAAACATATCATATGCTTCAGGACACATACTACAGTTTCGTTCAAAGCACAATGGAGACAACATTGAATTTGAATACCTGTAAGCAAAAAAGATAAAATTTAATAAAAAAATATTGCAGAGATCTTGAAAATTTTGAATACCCTTAAATTTCTTTTACCAGTGTGAGTATCTACTTTTGTACCTGTTACTAAGGGCTTTACCTGTAAAGGGATCTTGAAACTCAATTGTTAGCGTGTTCATTCCTCATTTAATCCATTTGAATCTCTATTAGAGATAGAATAATCAAGAATTTCACATACGTACACAACATAAAATATGCAATTAGTAAGTACCAAACTTTATAAAACTTAAGGCCCTCAGTTTACTACAAACAGAAGAAATGTATAACTCAAAGGTTGTATAGGTGGGTGTAAACAACTTCAGACTAAAAAATTTATAAACCATGCAAAATCAAATAGCCATTAGCACAGATATGTCAAATACATTACAAAAAATTTGAAGTTCATATATATCACAATTTAACCTTCTTGAATAAAAATAGACCAAAAGTTCCATGAATAAATACCTCTTTATAGACAACATCTGACCAACGCCTGCAACAAAAACAGATTTATGTATCGATGAATGGAATCATAATCCCTAAAATCAGTGGAGTTTAAATCAATAGAAGCGAATGGCACATATGAGAAAGGAAATCGTAAACCTTAAAATGAAAGCAGAAGTAAATCGCCTAATCAGATGAACATGGAAGAAAGAACACGTATTCACCTTCTTGTTACCTTCTACCAGATTATCATTCCAGACCTCCCTAATTTTGAACCGAATCGGAATCCAGATCCCTAAACCAGATCTGCAGTAATTCAGACAAACATAAGAAAAGAAAAAAACCCCTAACTTTAATCCAACCCATAAAAGAAATATACAAAAAGAAACTCAATTTTTCATCAAGTGATTCGAGATTTGTTGCGGATCGAAAAACAGAACGAACGTATACACACCTTTCGAAACAGGGTGAGATCTCTCTCACAATTGTTTGTAAAGCGTGACCATCGGTTGGTCGGAACTTCAAACACTGCTGTGAAAACCCAAAACGGGTCCGCGACTGCCGTCTTCCCACCTACAACGGAATCAACACGCCACTGTTGGACCTCCATATCCGTAACTGCGGCCAGAATCCTCACCGGCAAACTCGTCATCGAAAGGGATTGGAAAGGATGGTGAGATGGTAGCGTAGGGTTTGACGCAGAGAAAGAGAAGAAATTGGCGGTGGCGTGATGGGGCAGAGATAGATATCTCTGTACGTTTGTGTTGATATCCAAAACACCCTCAAACTTGATCAAATTTACAAAAATGGCATAATTGGCACGAAAACATAAGTGTCGTTCTTTATTGTATATATATACAATATTGCTTCTTATTATTTGATGGTTAGTAAAAAGGAAATAATCGGATGTAATTTACTAATATTTCTATTTAAAATTAATATATTTGTTTTATATTTATATTTTTCAAAAATTTCATTTTTATTAAAGAATTTAATTTATATTTTTTATTATTATTTTTTGTTTTTTTATTTTTATAATTTAACTTATCTTTATTATTTTTTTGTTTTTATTTATTGTTTTATTTTTAGATTATATTTATTTTATTATTTTTACATTTTTTTCATATTTTTATATTTTTATTTTTACTCTTTATTCTTAATCTTTTTCACAAAATTTTATGAAGAAATCTAATTGAAAAAATTAAATTTCATTCCATTCATTGAAAAATAAAACAAACAACTCTCCCCTATGGAATAAAAATCTTAAAAAATGAAAGAAATCACATTTCTTATGTAATGGTTCATTCTATTACAATGTGCTATCAAACATCTCATTTTTCATTCAATCTCACACTCTATTCTTACATACAAAACGTTACATTATTATTTGATTTAGATTATATCTAAATGTCAAAACTAGTTTAAACTAGTATAATAAAGATAATATAAAAAATAAAGTCAAGATCGATTTAAATTGAAACAAAATGTTATAGTCGACATTTAAATGGTTTTTGGTCATTCAAACGAACGTTGACCATATGGTATCGGTCATTACTAATAATGAAGGCATTGTTTCTTATATTTACAACTGAAAATTATATATTTTTGAAAAAAAAATGGCTAGAAGCTTCTCACGTATCAAGGTGCAAGCTTAGGGTTCGCATTGATAATAACGTTTTGGTGTGAAGGTACAAATAACTTATTATTATTATTTTTAGTTGTAAATGGACTGATTGTTGGATATGAATCGTTTATGATTTTTATTATGATATGTTTTTGGACCCTTAAGTGATTTATCTATTTAGTTTTTGTTACCATTGTAGCATTGTCTCAATGGTACCGGTGTTGTTTGGACTTTGGAGAAACCCAGGTTCAAACCTCACTGTTGGCAAATGATTGATGACCAAGGGCAACCTTGGTTCGAGTCATGATGCCGACCGGTTTTACCCAGCACGCAGGTTACTCCAGATAGTTCTGCTATTGTGGAGGCTTGCAACTGTCTAAGCTTGGGTTGAAACCTACGGGTTTCAACGAGGTCCCATGTGGGCCTGCTAGACAGTCGCATGGTTTTCCCGGGGAACGTCCATATGCCCACACGACCCAGCTGAGGCACGGTTAGGACACTCATGTCTGGCTGTCGTGGGGTGGACCCTCATCTCCTCCTCTACGGAGGTAGGATAGGTGCGCGATGTCCTAACCCATCGTGACCAAACATCGCCGTTCCAAAAAAAAATTTAGTTTTTGTTTTTATATAAATCGTTTATGATTTCTGTTATGATTTGATTCGTTTATAAACCCCTAAAGTGATGAACGGTTTTGATTTGATATTACGTTATGTTATTTGATTTCAGAAATTTAGATTGTTTTGATTATATGTCAATCCTAAAATGAAATATAATGTCCGAAGACGTATATGTCAATCCTAAAATGAAATATAATCATAGCCATGTACCAAGCACCATTATGAGACCATTTTATATGTTATGTTTTTTCGATAGTTCGGTTATTACAAGTTGATATGTTAAAAGATACAATTGATATGTTAAAAGATACAATTGATATGTTATAAGATACAAGTTTATTTATTTTTTATTTTTTTATTTTTTTTATTTATTTATTATTTTTTTTAAGTAATTTTTTTAATCATAAACGAACATGAACATACAAGACTCAAGTCACCACACAGGATAGACGAGCAACAAGCTGCGCCGCCAGCCCCTTTTGGATAGCAAACCCTAGACGCATGAAAACCACATTTTTCAATCTAGAGGCCACGATATTCCCGTACATAACTTTCTGGATCCGGCGCAACATGGCAGCCGCCTCCGACTCAAGATGCCCAAATGTATCAAAGGCGAAGGAAACAAACACATGTTGGTTCTCGATGCACGCTTTCTCGTGTTTGTTCACTTTCCCGGCAGCCGCTCTGGACGCCGCCTGCCCCGCCACGAAGGTACTGACCCTCAGCCCAACAAGGGGAGAGACCCCCGTTAAATTGACACAGGCATGTTTCCCGTTCTGCCATCCAAAAACAAGTATGTCGGCATGCCTGAGAGTTGAGCGCCCATCCAAGGGGTCAGGCAAAAAGTTAACAAGTTTATATGTTTATAAGTTACAAGTGTAGAAGATCCTATTATTCGCCTATTGAGTATATTGTTTATAATTAGACGTGTTATTTTGTGTTATTATTTTCAAGCACGTCAGGTTATTGATTGATTGAGAATGACATGTGCCGAGTGTTAACAGTGGCGAAACTTGGGACGAAAGTCAGTGGCCCCAAAATGGATGAGGCCGGACTAAGTAAATAAATTTTTTTCGGACGAAGCAAAAAATCGGACGGGCCGGGCTAAGTTTCGCCTCTGAGTGTTAAGAGAAAAAGGTTTTTAAATTTTTTTTTATAAAATGTATTGAATAAGTTCATTATTTATTGAAAATAATGTAATGTCATAATTAATTAGGTGAATAAACGATTCCCATCAATGTATAGTGTAATTTCAGCCATAGCTGGATTTGGGCGTTATAGTTATGATATCACAGTTAGGCTCCTTCTAGATAAACCTAAATTTTTATAAACTAAATAAATGTGTGGGATTTTTTTTATCATTTAAACTCTTTTGAAAATTCTTCATTATTTGAAACTAGCATGATCGATTTAAATAGAAACAAATTGAAACTAGCATGACAAAGATAATATTAAAAATAATGTCAAGATCGATTTAAATTGAAACAAATGGTATGGTTATTTGTCTGAATCAGTTCTATACACAAATTCCACACTTGTATAAGGCTTAGATCTCGTGTGAGGGACTTTTCTGATCCTACATTAGTGAGCAAGGGAATCCAACCAGTTTCTCGGATTTGCAAAATCTTTTAATTCCGGATCGCAACCCGTATTAGTTGACTTAGCTTATTGTTTCTCATGGTGTAGTAT
This sequence comes from Deinandra increscens subsp. villosa, assembly GCA_039602395.1. Lineage (NCBI taxonomy): Eukaryota > Viridiplantae > Streptophyta > Magnoliopsida > Asterales > Asteraceae > Deinandra > Deinandra increscens. The sequence goes on along the minus strand of JBCNJP010000023.1, from coordinate 94,032,416 downwards.
AATCTCTATTTAATTAGTGCTTTAATGCAGATAGCCATTTTGTTCCCCAAGTCTTTGGTATTGGCCAATGTTTATTTTGTGTATTTTTTTCACGAGGAGTGCCATTATTTGAAGGACATCATGCTTGGTGGTTTATGGTGTAAGTTAAAGTTTTGAGACTTTCCGGACTTTGGTCCGTATAGAGTCACTTGGTGGTTTCATTTTCAATTCATGGGTTTTATAATATTTATACCTCATGAACTATTTGCCCGTAGAGGGGTGTTTATTTAACTAATCTTCATTTTGGCTATTTTTATGATTCTTAGGTGGTTATATTGCTTTGGACGTAGGGGTGTGCAAAGAACCGAATTAACCAAACCGGAATCGAATTAATCGACAAAACCAAACCGAAATAACCGAACCGAGCAAAAAAACAAAAATAACCGAACCGAAATAACCGAAACCGATATTTGCGGTTCGGTTACGGTTATTCATTTTTTCAATTAAGCAAGCATAACCAAACCAAACCGATTCTATATATAACCATATAGATCTTAATGACACTTTTAACTGAAAATATTAATTTTTTTGTGAATGTTAATATTTCATTGTTGGCCCCAAATTCTGACCTAGCAATACCCATTTTCCCATCTTCTAATTATTTATCACTGCCCCATATAAGTGTACTTAAAATAGGCAGGTCTTTAATTATATCCAGTTTAAAGTCATGGAAATGATACTTTTCTTATTTTAATGTTGTATTTGTTGTGAAAATACAATTTTTTAAAGGGTTATTGGCTTCAAATAATCCTAACTATCACTTTTTGGCCAATAATACTCCCAACTATCGAATTTCCCTCTGGCACTCCCAACTATCAATATATTTTCCTCCACCATTCCCTCCGTTAATTTTCTTTAACTTCGTTAGTCATCTGCTTATGTGGCTGTCCTACATGGTATAAAATGATTATGTGGATGTCTACGTGGCTTGTGGCCACGTAGGCAGATGACTAACATGGTTAAATAAAATTAACGGAGGGAGTGGTGGAGGAAAATATGTCGATAGTTGGGAGTGTCAGAGGGAAATTCGTTAGTTGGGAGTATTATTGGCCAAAAAGTGATAGTTAGGATTATTTGAAGCCAATAACCCTTTTTTAAATACATATGTATCAATCAATTTTATACAAGAGATACATATGTATTTATATAGCTAAATAACAATTTTGGTTTCTATCAATCAGTTTTTAAAGTAAACTACTTGGATATAACTATTGCAATTCAAATACGTTTTTTTTTAAAAACCAAAATCCAAATAGGCAATAGATGCCTCATAATACTTAAGACTATTGAAGAAAACAATATTAGGACGGTCTTAGATTTCTTCCTAAATAAACTTGTAAGTGATAGCTACTCTTTTAAATAAACTTCCAATCCCACATCATTACACATAGGAAAGTTTAAGTGAAACTTAGCTTATAAAACTAGCAGCACACTATCTAGAATTTTTCAACTCGTTTGGTTAAGAGTCTAAGCAAGTATTTGGGCTTACATATAATGATAAGTTAAAAATTTAGAAAGTTGGTTAACCGACCCATAACCGACCCGCACTAGTACATGAAACCGACTTAACTGATGGTTATGGTTAAGGTTTTTTTGTTAACTGAAAGTCGGCTATGGTTGCGGTTAAGGGCCCAAACCGACCTAAACCGACCCATGCACACCCCTAGCTTTGCTTTGAATGAAATCCGAAAAGCAATTTTATTTAACCATCTCATATAACATTGTCTACCATTTTTTTTAGTTGCTCCGCATTTTTTATTCACCATCTCATATAACTTTGTCATATTGTGTCTTATGTGAAAACTAGTTATTAGTAATACTCTGTCATATTGTGTATATCAGTTGCATAAAGCATCATCATCTTCGTCATTGTTTTTTATGAGCTTTTGAGTTGTATCATATTATGTTATATTGTGAGAATTATTTAAGTTAATATAAGTGTTGTCATATTGTCTAAATTTTGTATATAGACACAATGGCACAAATAACAAGTAAAAAGACACAATGATAAATATTAACAGATACAATGATACAATGTGACTCAATGACGCACTAAGAAATCGAAAGAGTAATTTATTTTATTTTATATTTAGCAAATACTCGTACAATGTTGTTTTATATATATATATATATATATATATATATATATATATATATATATATATTCGATTTCCTAGTGCGTCATCGTGTCAAATTTCAGATCATTGTGTTAGATGTCCAACTCATCATGTCAAATGTTTAGATTATTGTATTAAATGTTCAGATCATTATATTAAATCGAAAGAGTATATATTTTTTTAGTTTTATATATAACAACAATGTACGCGTTTTAAAGATAAAAAACGCTCGTTTTTATTGCGTGATTTTAAAAAAATAATGTCGTATTTAAAAGTTATGAAGGTTTAAAACAAATAAGGGAAATTGATAAAAATGTCACTTTCCTAAATTGCCCCTCTTTTTTCTTTAAAATACCACATGTCAATCTCCTAAGCCTTTTTTACCCTTACCAAAAGCAATCTTCTTACAATAAGTTCTCTAGAAAATTAATACTAGTGAATATGAGGTATTCTATATAGGAAAAGTCTATCAATTTCATAATAAATGTTGTATGAAAATGGTATGCTTCCATATTTTCTTTTAGATATTCATAATACAAATGTAAAATACAATGAATATTCAGACACGCACCCAACAACCTGCTATACAAAACTATATAAAGAGCTCAAGACCTAACTCAAGCACCACAACCAACCCAAAAAAACAAACAAAAACACACACCACAAACTACACATGGCACAAATCAATACTCCTTTGATGTTTACCGTCCGGCGACATTCACCAGAGCTCATCGGTCCGGCTAAACCTACGCCGCGAGAACTGAAGCCTCTCTCTGACATCGATGATCAGGATAGTCTTCGGGTTTACATACCGGCGATTCAGTTTTACCAACATCAACCAAAATTACAAAATAAGAATCCGGCGAGTGTGATTAAGGAGGCTCTGGCTAAGGTGCTTGTGTTCTACTACCCGTTCGCCGGCCGGTTAAAAGAAGGTCCGTCGAGGAAGTTAATGGTCGATTGCTCCGACGAGGGTGTGTTATTTATAGAGGCGGAGGCAAATGTGACACTGAAGCAGTTTGGAGATGCTCTTTACCCACCGTTTCCTTGCGTGGAAGAACTCCTTTGTGATGATCGTGGATCCAAAGGTTTTCTCGACTCGCCATTACTGCTTATTCAGGTGAAATCCTTCCGCGAAACTAGTGATTGGATTAAAAGGCATGTCTCACTGTTTATTTTAATATAAAAGGGTAAAAGAGATAATTTACCCAGCCCAAAAAACATCTCATTTAAAACGTCTATAACTTTTTTTTTATATCTATTGTTGGTTTTTTGTAAAAATTATACAACCAGACAAGACACATTTTTATCTTTTATTCCATCCCGACATTTTTTAAACCTTTTTTTTCAGATGTTTGGGTTAACATAAATGTTACAACCGCTAGCATTAGTTTATAAAAGATTGTTTATAACATAAAATAATTTAAAAAATTTGGTTTAAAGTAAAATTACAATAATACAAATCGACATATTTCCATCATTTAAATCGATAAATTACGCATGTTATTTTTATTTTGCTCACAAATATGTAATTTATAAAAGTAACTAACCAAATATGTAATTTACAAAAGTAACTAACAAATTTGTTTGACATATATATAAACTTAGCTTTACTTTTAGTTTGGCTAATCAGGTTATTTGTACACCGATATCTATAATCAAACAATAAAAAATGTTTGTAACCGCTCATGTTTGATCATGCTTTTGTTATTTTTATTTTGCTCACACCTAATTAAATATACTTCTAAGCTTACTAGCAGTTTTAAAGAATTTACCGTCTCTCTTATTACTGTAACTGATTCTTAATTAACTTTTATTAATAGGTAACAAGATTATTATGTGGGGGGTTTATATTTTCGATACAATTGAACCACACCATAAGTGACGCCCCAGGGCTCGTTCAATTCATGACAGCACTAGGTGAAATGGCACAAGGTGCGTCAAAACCTTCAACTTTGCCTGTGTGGCAAAGGGACTTGCTTTTTGCACGAAACCCACCACATGTCACATGCACTCATCATGAGTACGATGAAGTGGAAGACACCAATGATAAGATAATCCAACTGGATGACATGGCACATCGATCTTTTTTCTTTGGACCCATTGAGGTGTCATCATTACGTAAGTATGTTCCATCATACCTTAAAAGGTGCTCCACCTTTGAGGTGCTAACAGCTTGTCTCTGGCGTTGTCGTACCATCGCACTCCAACCCAATCCTGAGGAAGAAATGCGCGTCACTTTCGCCGTCAGCGCACGTGCCAGGTTTAACCCTCCTATCCCGGTTGGATACTATGGAAATTGTTTCGCCAGCCCGGTCGCCATTTCCACGGCCAAAGATCTATCTACCAAACCGTTGGCGCATGCATTGGAGCTCGTGATGAAGGCTAAACGTGAAGTCAATGAAGACTACATGAGATCTGTAGCTGACTTAATGGTAATCAAGGGACGACCCCCCCTTACCATTGGTAAAAGCTTCGTTGTATCAGACTTGACTCAAGTTGGATTTTACTTAGTTGACTTTGGGTGGGGAAAGCCAAAATACGGTGGAGTCGCCAAAGCCGGAGTAGGTGCTCTCCAAGGTATTTTAAGTATGTGTATCCCTTTTACGAACCATAAGGGCGAGTCAGGAATCATGGTGTCTATAGGCTTGCCAACCGCATCGATGGAGACATTTACCAACGAGCTAAATAACATGTTAGCACAAGACAACAAGAATCTAGTACTCCAAGAACACAATTCACATTTTCGTCCCCGAATATAAATATTTTCATGTTTTTAATTAAATATACATGAAAATATATAATATAATTATGTCAAATATCTATTATTCACAAGTTGTAAGCGTCTATATATTTGTTGTATTGTATGACTTTCTAAAGAATATACTGACTAAAATAAAAAAGTTATCTTTTATGATATGTGATATGAAATTTCATTAAGACCCAAGATTAGAATTTATATTATTACTATCTTATTTATAAAGAAGCATGGCATGAATTCTTCGATTTTGAGCTTGCAAATGGATGTCTGATAGTGGGCCTACAAAGGAATGATCAACCAAAGGGACATGTGGTGCGGTAGTTTAAAATCCCCTAATTCAATTTAGTAGCTCAGGTTTGAGCTCATGGTTTGTCACTAAAGCTTTTTAATTCATTTTGTTGCTATTTTACAATGTTGAAATACAACTCCAATACAACTGCATAACTTTTTCATCATTTCCAAATATACCATCACGACGATTTTTCTTATTTGATATATTATATTTAAATTCAAGTCGTCATTGATCAGGGTCAAAGTCCAGATAAAATAAGATGAGTAGTAGTACGTACTCGGGATCTTATTCACTTTAGGGTTGACTAGGACAAGTAAGGGTTGCCGAACCACAACAAGTTTGTGGTCGGTGCAATTATTCATTTGATTAATTATCAAAACTAATTACTGAAAGAAAATTGATTGATTGATTTTGAGTAGAATAAAAACGAAAACTAGATTGCAGATTGACGCAACAACACAATGTAAACGAATATGCAAACAATGGTTGCGAAATAGATCATCCCTAGGGTTCAGGTATCATGATTAATCATGCAACCTAATTGTATTGAATCTCGAAGACATACATACACATAACCACTAAATTTTCATGCATGGGATTTTAGGAAGCAAAGTAATTTGGCGCACTGTGAGATAAGAACTTAATCGTTGCCAAGGGTGCAAGATAGTATGCTACAACACTAGAATAAAACTCAACCAATAATTCAGGGTTGTTACAATAAGACATTTTATCCCAATAAGTCTGGCTAATAGGTGACATCGACAACATTAAAATATCATAAGTGTGGTCGTCAGCATTATATAGTCACATATATTTGTGTTTCAGCCACATCCATAAACGTAGCTAAAGGGTTGTTGTAATCAGACATTTTGTCCCAATAAGTGTGGCTAATAAAGGGTGGCAACGACCATATTAATATATAATAAATATGGTCGTTGGTATTATATAATCATAAATATTTGTGTATTAGCCACATCCACTAGAAAAAAAATATTACTAAAGAGTTGTTGCAATCATGTATTTTGTCCCAATAAGTGTGGCTAAAGGGTGACAACGACCACATTAAAATATCATAACTGTGGCCGTTAGTATTATATAGTCACACTTATTTGTGTTTAAGTCACTTCCATTAGAAAAAAACAGGGCTAAATAGTTGTTCTAATCAATCATTTTGTCCCGATTAGTGTGGTCATATGGTAGCTTTGGTGACACATATTGATTGTGGTTGAATGTGGTTGTTATGTCCAAACAAGTGTGGTTATATGGTTGCTATAATAAAGCAATTATTTTCAAATTTTATTTTTGTCAAATTACAAATTAAAACTGCATATATATTATTATGAAAAACCTAAAAATCAAATCAAATTATATATATATTATATATATATAATAATTAACAATAATTAATAAACAAAAATATACACACAATTTATACGCTAAAACCCTATATATCTACCTAATTAGACATACTAACCAAGAAATCTTCAGTAAGAGCTTCTTAATTCCGACAATGATTTTGAAGCCAGCACTTGTTCACTAACCAAGAAACTTAACAAATTATAGAGCACCCTAGACTAAAACTCAGAAATTGAATGAAGCTTATACAAAGAAAATACTTAAACATCGTTTTTTTTAACAGCAAACATATATTAAAACTAAGCAAGAGGCTTAGACAAAAGAGTACAAGAGGAAAGAGGAAAGCCAACCAACAGATTACATGAAGTAAAATGCAAAGTTACGGAAATTGCTCCATTCTAGCTCTGAGAATTTAGCCCTGTATTTGAGCCACATGAAAGCCTCCAATTTGATTTCTTCCAATCCAAAATACTTAAACATCTAATCACTTATAATCGTCTAATGATTGAAAATGAAAACACATATATAAACATGGCACACGAATACAACACATTACATAGGTCAAATGAACCGACATATAGATTGTAACATCCCAAAATTTGATAATACGTGAAGAATACGTGACTAATATGATTAATACATATGAATATATGATATATGTGTTTGATAGCTAAACATGATAAAATGTGTAGAAAATGTATGTTTACCGATTATCGGGTAATAAATTGATAAAAGATGGTAATATATTATTGATTGGTAAAAATAATTAAGGAAATAAGATAGATATGTGTTTTATATCAAAGATAATTGATATATATGATGTTAACATGAAAAACGTAGTTAAACGTTAATATGATAGAAATAAATGATAACCAGAGAAAAATACCTTCACATGATTACATTATATTAAATATGAGATGCATGTGAAATATATATTTGATGAATATATATGTGGAAATACGTGTTTAATTAGTTAAACGTATAGAAATGCATGTTAAATAGCTAACAGAAAAGTAAAAGGGCTAAAAGTGTAATTTATGTAAAGCTATAAACAATTACGAATGTTATACGTATTTATAATTATTATAAGTACTCCGAGGCTTAGAAAGTATTATAAAAATATATTAAAGTGGTTTGGAACATAAAATGATAAGTAGGTGAAAGTTAGAGGGGCTAAAACGTAAATTTGTGGAAAATATAAATAAATATATAAAAATATATAAACGTGTATATACATATTATCGAACGTATCCACAAATTTACTTCTTTAAGAAACTTCGCAAATTTGGGTGATCGGGTGAGAATTAGGGTCTGAATTTTTATAGGTAATCCTAAAATAATGTATTTTAAGAAAGCCCTAAGTTTTTTTTCAAAATTTGAGAAGGTTTGGTAATGGTTTTGTTAACTGGTCAACATTAGGGTTTTCTTAATGTTGTTCTGCCCAAATTGAGTAAACGGTGTTAAATTAAGCCTTGATATTTTAAAATATATTATAAAATGTTATAATGGATAAATCCCTAAGTTGGTTTGAAAAGAAAATGGGTTTTGATAAAGAAATAAGAAATACGTGAATTTAGAGTTTTGAATTATGATTATTTAATATAAAATCATCCGGAGGGTATGGGACTTGATTTTTGGTATGATAACATGTTTATATGTATAATAAACATATATTAGTTTAAAATGAATAAATAACAAAGTATTAAAGATACCGAGTTAATAGTATATTTAGAAGTTCGTGCAGACCGGAAGGGTAGCCGCCTGTACTCTCGGGTTTCTGGAAAAACGGGGGTGTCGCATAAATCCCAACTGGGACCTGGCATACCTCACAGGGCGATCTCGGGGTGAGCGTTTACTTATAGGAATACGCGTCTTTATATTAACAGTAAAAATGGTTATTTTGCCTATAAGAGCATTTTGGTTATTTTGACCTATAAAAAGATAATCTTAATAACTATATAATATTAAGTTAATAAAAGATAGAAATAAACATAGGAAATGTTTATTGTATAAACCCTTACGTTAACGTCATACGATACGCAAATTAGGTTAAATCGGGAATCGTTGCGAGATCTGAGAATCCTCACACTACATTCGAGGCCTTCCTTCATACAAGCTTCAGGGCCAGTGATATCATCTTAGAGGAAGTAGAGTGAATCGTCTTGATTAAGAGAGTGTTATATCAATTCACTAACGTTAAATGATAGTGATTCTCCATCCACTCTAAAAGTCAATTTCCCTTGTTGGACGTCTGCGAGTGTATTACTAGTAGCCAAGAATGGACGTCCTAAGATAAGAGGAACATTCTTCTCTTTATCCATATCTAAGATAACAAAATCCACAGGAAATGTAAATTTTCCTACGGTTACCACCATGTCTTCAGCTATCCCTCGCGGATATTTGATGGATCGATCAACCAGTTATATGCTCATCTTAACCGATTTTGGTTCACCCAGGTCGAGTTTTGCATACAAAGAATATGGCATTAAGTTGATAATGACATCTAGATCGACGAGAGCGTTCTTAACTTCACACCCCCGGATGAAACAAGGGATGGTGAAACTCCAACTTCTCAAACACGTCTTTAAGAAACTTCGCAAATTTTAGGATTTGCACAAGGGCTTCAAGAAGTGGTATATGAATTTTTGAAGGCTCGAAAATCTCCATAAATTTCTTGTATTGAGCATTCTTCTTAGATTTCTTCATTCGTTCTGGATAAGGGATGGTTTGTTTGTATTTCCTCGGCCTTTACTTTGGATTCATTGGTTCTTTTATTGAACTTTCCTTTTTGCTTTCCTCAACCACTTTCTCTTTGTTAGTGGATCCAGCTTCCTTCTCTTTAACTTCTCTATTTGTAGTCTTTCCACTTATGGTAGCTATCTTCGTTGTCTCCATTACTTCTTTCAAGAGTTCTTCATTTTCTCGATTAACAAGTTCTCTCTTAAGGAGGTTGACTTCATCCAAAACTATTCTAATGCCTTCATCCTATTTTTTAACAGATTCCCTCAAAGCGGTGTTTGTTGAAAAGGCAAGTTGGTGAAGAGCATTGATTTCCTGATGGTTTATTTTCAGACTCTTCTTCATTTCTACTAGCTCAGCTTCAAGGTATGAATGATTAGGGGTTTCCGAAATGGAATTTATTGTTTCAAATCAGAGTTTTTTGACAGTTGTATTGAGAATGTCAACTTGTGTGACCATAGCAGCAGTTTGGATAAAATCGACCCCGAGGTTTATCAGTGATCCATTGGCATTCGTTGTTGGAAGCGATCTCCATTAACTCACGAGCTGTTTCAAGACTTAAGCTTAACCAAGATTCTCTAACGCTCATATCGAGTGGAAGATGAGCTTCTGGAACAATAGCCAAATAGAATGTTTGCAAAAGCACACATTCATCGAACTTATGATGATGACAGCTTTGAATAAATACTTTGCATCTCTCCCATACGTCATAAACGGATTCGTCTTCTCTATGCTTGACTCGCATGATTTGGCGACAAATCTCGCCAGTACGGGACTGTGGAAATCATTTCTCGTGGAAGTGATAGAATTTTCTTTGAGGGAATGGAGCCATATTTTGGCGGCTCCTTGTAATTTGAATGGGAATAGTGAGGGTTTGATGGCGCCATCGGTGAATCCATTGATTTTGAATGTGTCGCTTAATTATTCAATATTCTCGATATGACGAAGGGGTTCCTAATTCGATAATCAAGATAATTGAGCTTCTACTTGGAATTGATTTATGAATCTGGGTCTGATTTCGAAGGCAGATGCTTGGATTTCCAGTCTCATAATACAAGATTATGAAAGTGCCGCAGACGGTTTGCTGCACCAGCCCATGGACATACCCGGGCTAACCATAGAAATGGTTATCAAAGATGATATAGCACACAAGTAAGAACTTTTGGGAATTTGTGTTTTCCAGTAGCGGCAAAAAAAAAAAAAAAAAACTCCTTGATGCATGTGAATCATATATGATTCAGTGAGGAACTTTGCACATTATAAAATTTAAATTTATAAACCTAATAGATCACCTAAATGGATTAACACGCGCAAACAAATAAGTGTTGTCACACCTCTAAAATCCACCTGCGGAGTATCACCGCATTGGAGGCATGACCGACCAGTATCTCGGTCACCAGACACACATAACAGTCTATATGTAGTTTTAAAACATGTAAAGAAACCCAAGTTTAAGAGTCCAAAAGTTTCAGAGTTCTTACGTAAGCGAATGAAACAAACCAAAGTTTAAATGTTTAGCGCCCAAGGCAACAAAATGATAAAATAGTTTGTACAAACCATGCAGACAAGAATCAAATCATGATCCTAATGTGACAATCCGTCTTTTCAGGTCTTTTCCTGATTTAAATAAACTTAAATTGATATAAATGTCGTGTGAACATTTATGTGTTGACTTGTATTGACCTTAGTAACTAGGGTTTGTGTAACCATCACTATACGAGCATGCACTTAAGTGTAGACGTTTTATATTCTATCAATTAATGTAAATCATATATTATAATTTCATGGTAGCGTTTTGTCATTTTATGTGGCAAGTAAACTTATAATTCTTTTCAGGGCCGGTCCTGAGAATTTGGATGCCCAGGGCGCGAGTCGAAAATTTGCCCCTGTTAATAACTTTAAATAGTACAACATTATTTTCACTAATATTATTGTCTTCCACATTCTTTTCATCAACGTTTTCTTCACTATTATTACCTTCATGCCTAAAATATTTTTTTAAAGATCCTTGTAAAGATTGGGTAAGTTTTTCTTGTTGTTTTTTCCTTTTTCTATTTTGGGCACCAGATGGTTGTACACGAGGGGCATGATATCAATGACAAAATATATTTAAAAGTAGATATAATGGAACAATATCACCTGATGGAATGGAAGCACCGAGTGTCGACTGGAGATCGCAGTTTGCAAATCACAATTGATTATCGAGAAAACGTCACAAACTGGAAGCACCGATTCACTGAAGCAGACAAGCAGTCGCAGACTCGCAGACTCTCAGTTCCGTCAATTCGCAATTGATGATCACGCAATTGATCATCAAACGACAAACTGGAAGCGGTCAAGCAGTCAAGCAATTGCCAATTGATGATTAAAAACATCAAAACTGGAAGCGGTGAGTCAAGCAGAGTCGCAGAGATGATCGAATGGAGGTGGAGGAGATGAATGAAATTGAATCGCCGTGCGTGGTCACGTGGAATCTGTTGACAATTGATTATCGCCGTTTGGTTTCCCAATTCCCACCGTGACTTACGTAATTCCCTTTTTTTTTTGTTCGGCAACCACAGGCCCACATGCACCATTTATTGGGCTAAAAATTAAATTTGCTCACAAAAACTAATGGGCTTAAATAAAACCATGCTGCTCCCTTCCAGATTGATGCCCTGGGCTGTAGCCCATGTGGCCCAGGCCCAGGGCCGGCCCTGATTCTTTTATATATGTATATATATATATAAATTATAACTTATTATTTTATGTGACAATGTATCATGTAGTTATACGTAGCCTTTTCATGATTTTATGTGAACTTAAACGTATCGCCACGATTTAGGATTTATCATTTTATGTGAACTTAAAAACTATATATATTTATGAATTATATTCATCATTTTATGCAACGAAACGAGACTTATAATTTTATAAACGACATACGTTAGACATGTTTGGACATACACTCCTGTAGTCACCGTTAAAGAAATCTTCCGTTAACCTCGTTAGAGTCCGGTCCGTTAACACTTTTAAACTAAGAGGGACTGGCGTCGTCATTTGCCAAACCTTGTTCCTGTTTTGTAAATCAATGAGGGACTATCTCTGCCATTCTTCGAAAGACGATTTAAGGAGTGAAAATTAAAACCGACGACGATGGCTTTACAAATCCGGTAACTGCCCGATATCAAGTTTCCGGTTAAAAGGGCTCACTTACATCTTTTATTCGATCGGTTTCTTCACCTCAATGATTCGTATGAATAACAAATCTCAAACACCCACAAATTCATGTGCTTATACGTTTTCGCATGTCTATCGCCAAGAACAAGCTTAATGAAGGGCGGGCGATGAGCACAGATTCGAGATCGTGTCACGGAGGAGCGGAACGATAAACCTTGTCAACAACCTCCTTGGAGCCTTCGTTTTGGTCGTGATTCCAGGTATCAACTAGAATTCATGTGCTTATACGTTTTCGCATGTCTCTGAGCATGCTCCATAAGGTTCTGTTGATTTTAATGGAGGTCTAATGGGTTTTAGGGTTGGGTGATGAAGATGACACACATTGACACCCGACCCGTATTTGTGATCTATCTAGTTTTCGAGTTTTAAAACAACTTCAGGATCTGTCCCAGTGGTTAAGACCTCTGTTTCTATAGCAGTGGTCACGGGTTCGAAACCCGACCACCATAAAACTTTTACAGTTTTATTTAAAAACTTGATTTTCGTCGTTGTTGATGTTAATAAGGATTTCTTTTCAACCTATAAACAAATCTATCCTTGGTTAGGGTGCTGTTTGTTGATCTGAAGGTCATTGGTTCAAACCTGGTTATCTCCAGTTTTTACTATTTTATTTTTATTTTTGTTTTATGAAATTGGTTGACTTAAAACCCATCATTGATCGTTCTCCATGTTATTTTGGACCGTAGCAATCCTCGTAGACATCGCTATCGTCGTTTTTATCCCGTCGGTTTGTATAATATGATTATTATATAAAATTATGGTTTTTGACAAAATTATAAGGGATGTGTACTTGGAAAAATGTATAAATATACGTATTTGAAAAATATATATATATAAAACGAACGTGTCTATAATCCTTATATTTATACAAAAATTTACGCATACGAATAATGTATTTTGTCGTAAAGGGCGATATAAATCCTCTAAACATTAGAGTTGTATATTTATTGAAATAAATAAATAAATAATGTATAAACATATATGTACATTTGAGAATACGTTACTGTTATAATTATATATTTGATTAATATATATATTTAAATATATATACACATTATATTATTCGATTTCATGAACAAATTTTGTTAGTCGATAATATACTATTCATCGACCTTCGCAATTACTATGATTTTGGCAATATGCCAACCTTCGACTCGTTTTGGATTTATTGAACCTTCGTCATGTCATAGTTGGACATTATTTATTTTCACCGTTAGTCTAGACTTAGTCGTCTTCAATTGAACACACACTTATGTGCATATGCTCGTTAGGTGTTGGGTGTTTGGTAGAGTACACAAGACCCGCTACTTGCTACTTCTTGTTGTTGTTTGTCTGGAATTGCTGTGCACCCGAAGGTGAGTTTCACGGCCCCATTTTACTGCTTTTAATCCTGTTGGGGAAGATTAACATGCATGACTTATACAACTGAGATAATTAGACTTTTATATATCACTTGAAGTACTTGTAGCATACTGATACAACAAAGTCCTTCTTATGGTACCTTTAGTATTAATGACGATAGCGGGAAATATATTGTAGTACTACTTGGTCTGACAAACCCCACCCGGGCCAGTTGCTCTGGCACGATTGGATATCGAACGGGTGTTATATTCGTCCCAAACACAACAAGGCAAACTATAAACAACTGTTAGCTTCGGTGACCATCAAAGTGCGAAGTTTCATGTATATAGCCTAGCTAGTTATTTGATATATATTAGTGATTATGCTCTTACAACTTGATTGTTGTTGAACAATCAATCTTAAACTGAACTTGAACTATTTTTCAACTGATAAACCTGTGAACTCACCAACCTTTGTGTTGACACTTTTTAGCATGTTATTCTCAGGTTGTAGATGATCGAGTATCACGAGTGCATGCATGAGTCTTGAAACACTTTTAGTGTTTTTGGTCAAGTCACGTCACCTTGGGTGACACTGTTTTTACTTTAATGTTTTCATTGTATTTACGCTGCCGCATTTGCAAAACTCTGAAATTATAATTTAATGAAATATGAAACGTCTTCATTAATTATTGGTCGTTTGGTGTAACTAATGGAAAGCGATCCTGGTTTGTCACGCTCCCTGCGGTGGCATTCCGCGCATGGATTTTTAGGGGTGTGACACCTAACATGCTCCTTAGCTCTCCTAAGAACCTGAGAAGAAACATGTAAAAGTGTCATCGGGGGTTGGTGAGTTCACAGAGTTTAAGCAAGTATATAAATAACATTTATCCAAAACAGTAAGTTAAAGGGTTATACTCGACGAGGCATACCCAATGCAGGAATAACACATCCTGAAAAGTAAATAGTTTTTTTTAACGACAAATTTGGATCATTGACGGGGACATTACACCACCCACCCAATCACTGAGAAGTAAATGGTTAATAGCATTTTATATACTTGGGATAACTAGTCCACGTTATTTGTAACACCATATGATTCGTGTCCCCATTCCTAACAGTTTATGACTTTACCTTCCAGCCATGCTATAATGCCGAGCATGGCCAACAATTAGGATAACATAATACCCCTTCTCCACTCCCGAAGGCATTGGGGGTAGAGCAACCAGCCGGGACAGGGTTAATCAAGCCCAATAGATCTGTTTTACATTTCCCCGTAATCATATCGATACTAATGGTACATGTTATTAGTGGAAGGACTCCCTAAACATGTTTTCATCTATGGCTTACAAAATAGTATATAAAATAAACGTTTGCATTTCTCAGAAGAAATCGTTATCACATGTTTTCTCCCCCAAAAGCATATTAAGTGAATAGTGGGGGCCTGAACTCACATTAGGTGCAAACTAGTAATCCAAACAACCAAACTGATGAAAATGCAGTGAATCTCTTTAGACTTTACCTAGGACACGTAACCGTGTGAGTGTTTGACCATGTTGACCGACCTTCCCGACTACACGCGGACAATAGACAAGTTGACTCGACAACATATTGGTGATCAATTTAGGTTTTCTAATATTTATCCTAACACGTATAACACATATAACATGTTACATAGTGACACATATTCATGCGTCACAATTTACTACAAGTTATCCCGCTCATACGATGTAAAATCGACATAACGATCCTATAAAGTTTTGTCATTCTTACCGAGGTAGCAGATTTACAACTTGTACACATGTATAACGCATAATAATTTGACCTAAGGCACACAAAAGCAGCGAAGCATTTACAAGTTCATACGCATGCGTCACATAAATAACAATTTTTTTCAGTAAATACATATTTATCGCGTATAAGCTAGATTCATGTCAAGACCATATTAATAACACATGTTAAGCCACAAGAATTCACGTTTAGCATATTTCAAGTCATATCAAGTGTTCGCAATTGCATGCATGTACATCATGTTGACCTACGATTACGTTTCGTACGTTATGACGACATAAATAATTTAATAAATTATTCTAAATGAAATCAACTATCAAGTTTACAACTTTCTAACCCGTCATGCATCCTTTAACGCAAATCATGAAACTTTATCATAGATCTATCATCAATCAACCACCTTTAGCCTAGATCTATCATGCATGATCATCAAAATCAAGTTTTCTTCGAAGATCTTACGTAACGTTAGCAAATTATCGCATATAAACCCTAGATCTATCATTATCAAGCATTCATAATAAGAATCATACGTAAAAATCGAACCTTTACTCGCATGCAAGCTTCCAAACCCTAGATCTATGCATGGATCATCATCAACATCATAAAAGTCATGTTTTTGTTTCAAAGATGCAAACTTTATTATAAAAAATCCTAGATCTAGGCATGCAAGCTTCATATCATGAACAAATCATTCTAGATCTAGCATAAAAATCAAAGCTTTAAGCTTATCCAACAAGAATCAAACAAGAAACAATATACAATGATTTATGATGAAACTAAAATGAAATAAGGCTTAGATCTTCAAAGGAAATTAACAAAATGAAGGATCTTGATGCAAGAACACTAGAACAGTAGGTATAGAGCGTTTTTTTGGTCGTTTGGAAGCTGTAAAATGAGGTTGTGGTGGCCAATGGTGCTTAAATAGTGGAAAAATTAGGGATTTCCGAAAATTGGGGATCCTAGCGTATCTCCTAAACCAATGGCTTAAGTTAGGGGATACGCCTAGAACTCTAGTCAACCAGCTCCTTTGACTTTGGTTGACATTTCATGTTTTTTGATGTTTTGGTCACGGTTTTTAATTCTTTGACGTTTCCTTTATTACCATCATTTTTATTACATCAAATCCAATAAAATCAAGTATCAAAATGTCATATATCAATTTACAATTGCACAAATTATATTCACGCAACAATTTCGCACGTAAGTCGCAACACATATCAGTTTTTAGTTAATCACCAATGTTTCGAGACTTAAACTTGTATATGACATTTGTGATGTGTTTTAAGCCTACTAGACCTTTCTAATATCTTAATTGACATACTATGCATATATACGTGATTCTCGGTTTGCCGGTTTTTATCGATTTTCGCTGTGAGATTCACCCCGATGGGTCAGATTGTCACAAGTGTACCATCTTATGTAGTATAGACTAGACGGTAAGAATCAGGTTTTCGAACTCAGGGATCACAGTTACTATGAACAACCTAACACAAAAGTTCATCAAAGTAGCTACTACTCACATATTACCCATGGTTTATTTGGTTTTTTTCATCATTCACTCAAAACCGATCAATTTATGACTCAGTCTTTTTAATTGATATAAACTGTACGTGACGTGACATTTACCTGCCCGGTTTATAAGAAAATAATGTTTTAAAGTAGTTTTTCTCGAATATGGTTATTCACATTTGAAAGACCAATATTTATAGAACTATAAAACTTAGGTATTTTAGTTACATGAAATTAGTTAACTTACAAAAAAAAAAGTATATAATACATGACATTAAATTACTTTGATTATTATAACCTAAGTCTACAGTGTTGGACACATACGAGTTGGTTTGGCTAGACGACAAAAACTCACATATAACTGATATTTTTGAATATTAGATTTTGATGCATGCGAGTCATTTATAATTCAATTGGGATTTATGCACATTAACAACTTTAAATTTATAAACCTATTAGATCACCTAAACGGACTAACACATGCATTCATTTAAGTTTACCTATCTTATGTAGTATAGCCTAGATGGTAAGAACGGGTTATCGGACTCAGGGAACACAGTTACTAAGAACAACCTAACAAAAAAGTTCATCAAAGTAGCTACTACTGACATATTACCCATAGTTTATTTGGTTTTTTCATGATTCACTCAAAACCGATCAATTCATGACTCGGTCATTTTAATTGATATAAAATGTACGTGACCAGTGGCAAACCCAGAAAATTTTCTTATGGGGTTCGGAAATTTTCGAAGTATATTTTTTTTTATCGTTATACAATTTTTTTTATCGTCCACCCTATATACAAATAATTTTTTATACCGATTCGGTTCGGGTCGGTGACGGATCAATCGGCATTCGAGAATAATATTACAAAACAAGACAAAAATGTTAAAAAACTTATATAAACTTCATCATTACCCAACTTAAATAATTACAAAACACTTAAACTTGCTCCCTACGGGTTTTTATTTTTTGGAACCTATCAATCATATTATCCGTAGTCACCTTTTTAAGCAACTCCTTCTCGATATAACATATACAACTATCATTCAAAATTTCATCTCCAATTCGGTTACGCAAATCAGACTTCACAATCTTCATTCTAGAAAAGTATCTCTCACACTTGACAATGATTCAGTGGCTAAGTAATATTCATATACGTGTTCAACGAGTTGCCAAGTAATATTCATAAATTGAATAAACAATAAAAAAAAACATAAATTGAGTTTAATAGTTTAAGCAAAGCACCTACCTGGCTACCTCTTATGACTTATCCGATTTTCAACCTCAAAAGAAGAAAAATTGCTTAAACACCTATCTCTTATCCGATTTCAATTTTCAACCTTAAAATAATACAAATTGCTTAAACACCTACCTCTTATCAGATTTCAATCTTCAACCGCAAAAGAAGACAAGTGTGGGGGTGTGGTGCGGTGCGACTGCGATGATTGATTCCGGCAAAATCACGTAGCGTCGTCGTGTGGATCACAAATTCCGGCTTGATTCCAGCAAGAAAACTGAAGCGTCGGTCGTCTATTCGTCTGATTCGTCTCTGTCACATTCTCCCGCTCTTTTGCCTATGCGTAAGTTGTAACCCACTGACCCACACAATTACACAAACCCAATAACCTTTTTTTTTTAAGTTTTTTGGGCTTTCTATAAGTTTTTTTGTGCTTGAACCTTGTTTGGTTTGAGTTAGTAAAAAAATTAAGTTGAATAAATTAAGTTAAAAAAATTAAAACTTATTTTTTTTAAGTTGAGGGTCGGTGTAAAAATTCTATGGGGTTCGCTCATAAAATTTCTTGGGGTTCGGTTCGTAAAAAATCGGAAAATTAACACACCGCGAAAAAAATTCATGGGTGAAGGGCGAACCCGTACCCACCAACATTAGTCCGCCATTGTACGTGACGTGACATTTACCTGCCCGGTTTAAAAGAAATTAATGTTTTAAAGTAGTTTTTCTCGAATATTGTTATTCACATTTCAAAGAAATATTTATTAAACTATAAAAATTTGGTATTTTAGTTACATGAAATTAGTTAACTTACAAAAACAAAACAAAAAGTATTTAATACATGAAACTAAATTACTTTGATTTTTATAACCTAAGTCTACAATGTTGGACACATACGAGTTGGTTCGGCTACACGACAAAAACTAACGTATATCTGATATTTTTGAATTTTAAATTTTGATGCATGCGAGTCATATATAATTCAATTGGGATTTATGCACATTAACAACTTTAAATTTATAAACCTATTAGATAACCTAAATGGACTAACACATGCATTCATTTAAGTTTACCTACTTATGTAGTATAGCCTAGATGGTAAGAATCGGGTTATCGGACTCAGCGAACACGGTTACTAAGAACAACCTAACACAAAAGTTCATCAAAGTAGCTACTACTGACATATTACCCATAGTTTATTTGGTTTTTTCATGATTCACTCAAAACCGATCAATTCATGACTCAGTCCTTTTAATTGATATAAATTGTACGTGACGTGACATATACCTGCCCGGTTTAAAAGATATTAATGTTTAAGGGCATGTTTGGGATTGCTTATAAAAACTGCTTATGGCTTTTGGAGGAGGCAAAAAGACACAAAATACCCCTCCAAAAGCTAATAAGTCATAACATTGTGGCTTTTTGCTGCTTTTGGAGGGGTATTTTTGTCTTTTTGCCTCCTCCAAAAGCCATAAGCAGTTTTTATAAGCAATCCCAAACATGCCCTAAAAGTAGTTTTTCTCGAACATTGTTATTCACATTTCAAAGACAAATATTTTATAGAACTACAGAAATTTGGTATTTTAGTAACATAAAATTAGTTAACTTAAAAAAAAGTATTTAATACATGACATTAGATTACTTTGATTTCATAACCTAAGTCTACAATATTGGACACATACTAGTTGGTTCGGCTAGATGACAAAAACTAACGTATAACTGATATTTTTAAATTTTAGATTTTGATGCATGCGAGTCATATATAATTCAATTGGGATTTATGCACATTAACAACTTTAAATTTATAAACCTATCAGATCACCTAAATGGACTAACACATGCATTCATTTAAGTTTACCTATCTTATGTAGTATAGCCTAGATGGTAAGAATCGGGTTATCGGACTCAGGGAACGCAGTTACTAAGAACAACCTAACAGAAATGCAATGAACACCTAGAAAAGTAACGAACATCATCCTGACATCGAATGCTCTTGCTTATGAATAACTATCACAACTGACCATCTATGGTGCTTTCCTAAAGATGACTAAGACTCTTGCTAAAGACACACTTAATCTCAATTAGCACAACAATTATATTGAAACGTTAGATGGGATAACTCTCGTTAAAGAATGCAACCCTCACAATTAGAGAACTTAAGAATGCTATATACACACACTCCAAGACCCAAATCCAAAGCTAAATCAATCCTCAGACTAGAAACCGCTTACTAAATCACCTACATAACAAGGTAAGTAAGATCCCTATGGACACACAAAACCTTCTAAGGACACACAAAATCTTCGATGATCTAAGCCACCTTCGTAGCCTAACCTTAGGTCAAATGTAATCCAGAACCCAATGACCTAAAGATAGAAATACCAAGACACATAAGTAGCTAGTTCTTATAACTTAGCAAAACCACATCAAAGACATCAAAAGTATTATTATCAAGTATGCATATGTATCATCAAATCTAAATATCAGTCAAATCAATGTTTTAACAAAAAATCTTAGATAACCAGTGCAACAATCATTGCTTTGCAAGATTTTAACTCCACCAAGATGATAGTGAAGTTTAGCTACTCATAACGAAAGTAAAAGCAACTCTAGACATGCAAACGACAAACATAATAAAATAAAAAGTAATTGCTCAACAAAAAATAATGATTCTAACCAACACGTGAGTACTTCTCTTCACAGTTTATCAGCATTGAAATTCTGAAAATACCTTCTATTAGTCATATGTGACACCTGGAATTAAACTCCTAAACTTCTTGTGAACATGTTATATTTATAGTGCATGGCTAGGGTTTGCGAAAATTGGCCATAACGGACGTTATGTGGTAATGACCCGTTACCAGCCGTCTTTGGTTACGAATTAGGGTTAAGGTAAACCCCACCTGCTTACGTCATCTAACGGCCTACCATGCTTATAACGGGGCGTTACGCTCTCTGATTCATTGCTCTTTCTCTTTTGCCTGTAAATATCTTCATAAAACGTCACATAGTTATCTTCGGTTCTTCAAACCTATCATTTCTCAAAATTGACACATACATAGCGTTCTTGAACGGAAAATAATTGTTAATTAGGAAATCGATGTGTGAACATGCGTTTGTATTAATGTGTAAACTGAGACACATCAGATTTTCATAATTAATCGGTTTTGTTGATAAACGATTGTTGATTAATGGAAACGACTATTCGGTTAACCTCTAGTTTTGAACGAGATCGGATTTAAAGTAGTTTTAATTAATAATTCGGATTATATATTGTGTACAAATTATTAGTAATCATTTTAATTTTTAAAGAGGAATGATAACAACCAATATATTATTTATAAAAGTATTTTAATAAAGGTTTATTTTATATATTTATACGGTAAACTTATAATAAAAAGGATTTTGTATGTACGAAGTGTAGAAAGAGATTTTAGCGATTAAATTATTTAATGGATACTACATATTGAAACTTGGTCTTGGATAAGACATAGCCTTTCTATTGGTGAGGGTTCAAAACCTATTGGTGAGGGTTCAAAACCTATTGGTGACAAAAAATAAAAAAATTTAGCCGTTCAAAAAAAACTACATATTGAAACTTATCCAAAAAAAAGTGTATAGAAATTAATATGACTAATTAATATATAAGGTCATAAGGGTCCATTTATATAACCGTTTAAGCATCACTGAATTATAAAATATACTTAAAAGATGAAATACATTTTATGGATTTCACCATATTCTAAAATTTAAATAATTTTTAATACACTAATATTATATAAAAAAAATATTTTTTCTTTGATTTTAGCATAATATTGTTGTATAAATATATAAATAAAAATATATAATTTTATTTTTATAACATGTGTGAATTTTGAACACAGTGTTTAAATGTTCAATATAATTTCTTATTTTTTCCCCAGTGTGTTAATTTAATTAAATAAAGTGTTTTAAGAACTAACATGGTCGATGAAATCTAATACACCGTCTACACAAACCTAACACAATGCATAAGATATCCTAAACTCACTGCATGACACATCCTAAATCAATGCACATTCTAATTATGTGTTATATTAAAAAGATTGTGAGTGTAAAAGATGTCCGATCAAACATAACATATCATTTACACAAACCTAACGTACTATATAATATATCCTAACTCACTCTACATAATAACACATATTCACTATTCCGAACACATTGTTTAAAACATACATAACACACTAACATAATGTTTCAATAAAAAATGATGTAGTTATTATAGTTGCAAAATATCGTGAATAAAAAAATGATGATTTTAATTTTAAAGTCGAATTTAAAAATGTTGCGATGAACATTAGTGCAAATATTTTATAATAAGAATGATGTTTATACGTCTTTAATTAGTATTTGATATATTTTTTTTTTGAACGGCAAATTTGGATCACTGACGGGGGGCATTACCCGCCCACCCGATCATCTCCAATCCCCATCAGAAGGAAACTCACCACAAGTGAGAAAACCCCTTGGCACAGCTTGTAACCCCATTTATTTATTTTTCATTACAAGTGGGACTTGAACCCAAGACCTCCACATTACAATTTATGAAATTCAACTAAAACCCGATGTTAACTAGAATTAAAGAAAAAACAATTACCATAATAAAAAAACATTATAACTATAATACTACTTTACTTATCTTTACTTTAATGACACTAGTCAGTAACCCGGGTAAATACCCGAGGCTGTGACTTTGTTTTTTGATTTGTTCACCATCATTCGTTGATTAAAACCTAAGCAATATGGATATAGTTTTGTTGGGTTTTCTGTCACGAATCCAAAGCAATTTACGGATCGAATTTTTGTTGAGAAATAAAAGAGATATGATGAATTAAAGTTGTGTTATTTTAAAAATAAATATATATATAGATAGTTTTTATGTGAAAAGAATTTAATTTTCTATTGAATTATTTAATTTAAAAATCTCACAAATTGACACATAGGATTTATTGACACACTTTAAAAAATAACATTTGTACTTTAAAAACTTGTGTTTAATAGTAGTATAGATTATACGTGACGAAATATTATTGCTTTCTATTTCTTAAAATAAAAACTTTTTTTTAATAGAATTCAATTCTCTATTTATAAATGTAGCTTTAATTTCGTTTGAGTACTCAGGTTATTTAATTATATACCTATATTCATGGTTATAAAAGTCGTTAGGCCCTTCCAAATCGTTAGGTGCTTCCAAGTCGGTCGACTGAAGAGTTGAGAGTACTCGGTCCAAGTTAGGAGAGTACTCGAGAATGATTAAGGATAGACGGGGATGATACTCGAAAGTAGGGGTGAGCGTGGTTCGGTTCGGTTTGGTTCGGTTTTCGGCTCGAACCGAACCGAAACCGAAGTTTTCGGTTCCTAAGAAAAAAAAAACCGTTCGGTTTTGTTTTTTTTTTGTTCGGTTTTTCTTGGTTTCGGTTTCGGTTTTTTTTTATATATATTTTAAATATTATATATATATATATATATATATATTTGGTACGTTGTTAATATAATTTAATTTTAATGTCTAATCTTAAAAGATAAATAAATAATAGTAAAAATTAAGTACTGTCATAACTATTGAATTAAAAAAAATAACAAAAATATTCACGTGAAGCGTGTAACCTTAGAAGATACGAAGTAATTTTAAATTTAAAAGTTTTTAACATAAACATCTTGACGTAAACTATTAAATATTAGCCTAAAATATAAATTAAGGGAACAATGGTTACGACATTTTTTTATCTTAAATGTTAAGTGTTAACTTAAAATATAGATTACGGTTTAAAGATTTACAATGTGTCCTCATAAAATGTTAATTCACACATTTGCCCCTTGGTTTGATTCGGTTTTTATTACGGTTCGGTTCTGTTCTTATAGACTTGAAACCAAAAACCGAACCATTATTTTCGGTTCGGTTTTTTTTTTCTTCGGTTCTGTTTTTTTCGGTTCGGTTTCATTGGTTTTTTTCAGTTTCGATTTGTTTTTTTTTAGTTTTTTGCTCACCCCTACTCAAAAGTACCCGGTGAGTTTTACAACAATGCCTATATCTATAATCAAACATTACAAATCAGTTTCTAACCGCTCATGTTTTTGGTCATGCTTTGGTTATTTTTATTTTGCTTACACCTAATTAAACATAATCCTAAGTTTATTAAAAATTTAAAAGAATTTACCGTCTCTCTTATTACTTTACCTGATTTTAATTAAGTTTTATTAATATGTAACAATATTATTATGTGGGGGTTTTATATTTTCTCCAGGAATGAACCACATTATGACTCATGCATCAAGGCTCGGTCAATTAGCACAACAATAGGTGTCTAACATTACGTAATTTTGTTTCATCGTACCTTAAAAAGTGATTCCCCCAAATATTTTTTGGGCGGGAGACATAGGTTATTCTGAAAATAAACGGGTTTTCTTTAAAATTAGAAATGGATATATGAAAAGACAATACCGCTAAACCCTAATATGCCGTTCAATACAAATCACATCCCAATGTGCAGCTATATAAAGAGCTCAATACCCTACTAAAGCACCACAACCAATCCCAACAAACAAACAAAAACACACACCACACACTTACACATGGCGCATATCGATACTCCTTTGACGTTTACCGTCCGACGTGGTCCGCCGGAGCTCATTGTTCCGGCTAAACCTACGCCGCGAGAACTAAAGCCTCTCTCCGACATTGACGCTCAGAAAGTCCTTCGGTTTCACACCCCAGGGATTCACTTTTACCGTCACAATCCAAAACTGAAAAATAAGAATCCAGCGAGTGTGATCAGGGAGGCTGTGGCTAAGGTGCTAGTCTTCTACTATCCGTTTGCCGGGCGGCTGAAGGAAGGTCCCGCGAGGAAATTAATGGTGGATTGCACTGGTGAGGGTGTGTTATTTATAGAGGCGGAGGCAGATGTGACATTGAAGCAGTTCGGAGATGCTATTCAGCCACCCTTTCCTTGCTTGGAAGAACTCCTTTGTGATGATCCTGGATCCGAAGGTTTTCTCAACTCCCCATTGCTGTTGATTCAGGTGAAATTCTCCCGCGAAACTTTAATTTTTTTCTAATCGAATTACAATCATAACCAAATCGATATATTTCAACAGTGGGTCTTTTTTTTAAATGAACAATGTCCCGGAATACCACCAGAGAGTATTTACATCAGTTGAGCTCATTTAAGAAAAAATCCGTCTCTACAAGCGGCTGGGTGATAAAACTTATGAACTCAGGGATTGAACTTGTGACCTCTCATTCTAAATCTCCCCTCATCGTCAATAAACACCCGGACAAGTACTTAAGGTTTCAATAGTGGGTCTAATTAACATATAAAGAAATGATGCACTAAGTGTCACCATAAAATTAAGTGTTATTCAGCAAAAAAATGGATATAGTTCATAATCCGTGGGCATAGCGGGAAAGAGGATGTTGGTAATCCATCGTTTTTAATAACAGATCAGTAACGGATTTTCAGAAAAGATCGTTAATGTAACTATTACTGATATATATTACCGACGTTGATTTTTTTTTTATCATGATTCACTTAAAACCGTCAATTCATGACTTGGTCCTTTTAATTGCTTTAAACCGTAACGTGATATTTACCGATTCGGTTTTAAAAATTAATGTTTTAAAGTAGTTTTTTTTTCTTCTGAAATATTGTTTTTTACTTTTCAGATATATTGATGCTGACAGAACTCGAAATATTTGGTGTTTTGGTTACATGAAATTAGTTAACTTACAAAAAGAGAAAAAAATGTATTTAATACATACTTTTAGTTACCTTTGATTTGTATACGTATAACCTATGTCTATAATGTTGGGAACAATATAACTTGGTTCGGTTTGACTACAAAAACGAACGTATAATTGATATTTCGTGTTTTAGATTTTCACAATTAACCGGTTTTATTGATAAGCGATTCTTGATTAACGGAAAAGATTATTCCGTTAACCACTAGCTAGTTTTGAACGAGAACGGATATAATTAGGTAGTTGCAATTAATAATTCTAATTATATACTGGGTAGAAAATTATTTGTAATTATTTTAACTTTAAAGGAGAAAGATGACAATTGACAAACAATATGTAATTTAAAAAGTAACGAATGGGAGACGAAGAGTCATCAAGGGCGGATTATTCTGGGAATGATGGTGAGTGGGTGGTGGTCGGAGACAAATCAAAAAAGAAGGGGAAGGAGAGGATTGGCAAATTTGTGGAGGAGGGAGATTGGGTGTCGTTCTATGTTACCAATCTTCCCAATAGATGTAGGAGAGAATGGCTTGCGGAGGCGGTGATGGAGGTCAGTCAAGGGCTGGGGGAGTTGGTGGATACGTTTATCTCTTGGAAGCCAAACAAAGCTGGAAACATATTTGGCTTTGTTAAATTCAGAAATGTGAAGAATAAATGGGACCTGGAAAGGAGTTTGAAAGGAGTCACTGTGGGGGTGATGAAGGCCAGGGTTAACCTCCAAAAATTTGATCGTCTAGGTAAGCCGGTGGTGTTGGAGGAGAAAGTGACGACGTTCTCGATGAGGAAGGGGGCGCAAGTGAGGGAACCTTTTGTGGAGGGGAGGCAGAAGGTGGCCCCGAGGTCTTATACGGAGGCGGTGTCAGGACAGAGGAGTACGGTGGAAAACAATAGCTGCATTCTTGACCTAGGGCAGAGGAGGTTTCCGGCGGAGGAGGCGTGGCAGGGCCGAGCTTTACTTGGTAAAGCCTATGACTTATATCACTTATGCAATATGGATAAATTCTTGGCGAAGCTGAGTTTGTCTGGGGTCCAAGTCAGGTACTTGGGTGGTATGTGGGTGTTACTGACTTGTATTAATCAAGGGAAGGCCGGGGAAGTGTTGGAGCTAGAAGATAAGTGGAGGGGGTGGTTTTCGGAGCTAAACATTTGGAGAGGTCAGAGTTTCACATTCCAGAGGATTGCGTGGGTCTTCTTTCAGGGTGTACCTCCTCAATTATGGGATGGGGAGGTGTTCGATTTGATTGGGAAGCGACTGGGAACTGTGATCCATCGATCCGATGCGGATCTTAATGATTGTAATATGGCCAGGAATTGCATTGGGGTGTTGGTTGAAGGTATGGTCAAGGTAGAAGGGGTGATTAAAGTTAGATGGGGAGATCGATCTTTTGATTGTCGGGTGACGGAGATGCATGAGGACTGGGAACCTGATTTCATATCGGTTTTAACGGAGAAGGAACAGGGAGGAAAACATACGGTGGCGTCGGAAGTTAACCGGGGGGAGCCTCCGGTTGGTCAGGATCCTGTGAGGGAGGCGAGTGAGAGAACAGGCGCGTGGGACAAGGGGGAGACGGATAGTCCCCGGAGAAAGGGTGGGCATTCCAACGTTGTAGGGGGAGGCGTGCATGCGTTTGGAAAGGGTGATGGAGGGAGTTTGGCGGCGGGTGCCAATCAGAATGGGTTGGGGGTGAAGTCTGTGGGTTCGGAGGATGGGCCTAGTGATTGGGCCGATTTTATTGGGTGTGGAGGTGGGGAGAAAGGGGGGATAAGGGCCCAAAGGATAAAGTGGGTGGGGTTGTGATTTCGGAGGAGGGCCCAGGAGTATTTTATGAAGGTGAAAGTGGAGTAGGGCCAGAGATTGACAATTTTAAAATCCCTTCTGGAAGTAAGGAGAACCTTTCTTCTCCGATGGAAAAACCGAGGTTGAGGGAGCAAAGTGGCGATGATGTGAGATGTCAGGAAGATGGGGGATCGAAGTCACAGGGCGTTAGATCTGGAAGTATTCGGAGTCGGCGGGAAGATAAAGGGGATATTAGTAAGGAGGAGAAACAAAGATTGGAGGATCTTGCGCTAGCTAATGAAGTCATCAACTCGCTTCAGGTGGCTGCGATGGTGGGTGTAGATTTGATTGATTGCGAGGAGCGGGTTAAGGGGTTGGTGTTGGAGGATGGGGTGTTTGAAGATCTGTAATGGATTGTCTGTCTTTGAATGTGTGTGGGTTGGGGGATCAGGTCAAAATCGCCTGGGTAAATCAATTGAAGAGGGAGAATAGGGTGGCGTTTCTGTGCCTGCAGGAGACTCATCTGGGGGAGGCGGCTAACATTCCGGTGAAGGGTTTGTGGGGGAATTTTCCGGTTGGTATGGATTGGGTTGCGGCGGAGGGCAGATCGGGTGGCATTCTGAGCTTGTGGGATCCTGGAAGATTTATGGTGGAAAGGGTGGTGAAGAACAAAAATTTCTTGATTACGTCGGGAGTGTGTTTAACGTCCCAATCGAAGTGCAATATTGTGAACATTTATGCTCCTCATACGGCGAGAAGGAAGAGGATGTTTTGGGGGGAGTTGGCGGATTGGGTGGGTAAATTGGAGGGTTGGTGGTTGCTGGGGGGGTGATTTTAACGATGTTCGTTGTGAGGAGGAAAGGCTTAGGTCGGTGTTCAACCCAGCTTATGCGGCTGCGTTTAACAGCTTCATCTATAGGGCTGGCTTGTTTGAGGTGAATATGGGTGGGGATCCTTTTACTTATTCTTATGGTAAGGGAGTTAATTTCAGCAAGTTGGATCGGTTCCTGGTTTGTGGGGAGTTCATGTATCGATGGCCGAGGGCGTCGGGATTGGTTTTACCTAGGAAATGGTCGGATCATTCCCCTATCCGGCTTCATCTCGAATGCCGGGATTATGGTCCTGTCCCGTTTCGGTTTTTTTCCTGTTGGTTAAAGATGGAAGGGTTCCAGGAGAAGGTGCAGGAGGCGGCGAGGCAGTTTTGGTTCAAGGGTAGGAGCGATGTGAGACTTAAAGAAAAGCTGAAATGGATGAAGAAAAATATCAAAGAGTGGGTCAGTGAAATGAGAGAGAAGGAGCGGTGTGAAGAAAACTCTTTACTGAAGTTAGGGGCGGATTTTGAGAACTTGGCCGTGTCGAGATCCTTGACCGAGGACGAAATGGCGGATTGGGCAAAGGCTAAAAGCGATTTGTTGGCAATCGAGAACAGGAGGTTAGAGATGTTGAAACAAAAGGCTAGGGAGAGGTGGGCGAACTTGGGGGATGAGAACTCTAATTTCTTCCACCGGTTAGTCAATTCGAATTGTTGTTCGATGCGGTTAAATGGGTTATGGGTGGATGGGAATTGGATCTCTGATCCGGATCTTGTGAAGAACGAAACCTTTGACTTCTTTAAAAACCTTTTTAAACCCCAGGAGCATCAGTGGGTGCCAATGGTTGTTCCCATTTGAAAAAAATCTCTATTTTGGATGGTGTGTTTTTAACGGAACCGTTTACTAAGGAGGAGATCAAAAGGGCGGTTTGGTTATGCGGGGGAAATAAATCGCCGGGGCCGGATGGTTTTAACTTTGATTTTATTAAAAGTCAATGGGAGTTGTTTGAAGATGATTTCGTGGAGGTTTTAAAGATGTTCTATAAGAATGGCAGATTAGGGGTGGGCTGTGGAGCTAGTTTCTTGCATTTGATTCCAAAAAAAAAGGCCCCTTTGTCTCTGATGGACTTTAGACCTATTTGTTTAATGGGTTGTATTGGTAAAGTAGTTTCTAAAGTTTTATCTTTGAGATTAAAGTCAGTTTTGGGTTCGGTAGTGTCGGAAACCCAAATGGCGTTTGTGGAGAACAGGAACATATTGGAAGGGCCTCTGATTATCAATGAAGTGTTGTCGTGGTTGAAATCATCCAAAACGGATGGTTTATTTTTTAAGGTGGACTTTCATAAGGCGTATGATTCCATTGATTGGCGTTTTATCGAGGCGGTGATGGAGCAAATGGGATTTCCTTCCCGGTGGCGGTTGTGGGTGAAAGGGATTTTGGAGTCCTCGCGGACGTCCATTCTTGTGAACGGCTCCCCGACCCCGGAATTTCAGTGCTTCAGGGGGTTAAGGCAGGGCGATCCAATTTCGCCTTTTATTTTCGTGTTGGTGATGGAAGCTTTTCATTGCATGCTTTCTCAAGCAATGTCGTGTGGTATTTTTGAGGGGCTGTGCCTTCCGAATGGGGGGCCAAGGATCTCTCATCTTCTTTTTGCCGATGACGCGATGATTATGGCGAGGTGGTCGAAAAGGAATATTTTGAATCTTAATCGCCTTCTTAGAGCCTTTTATCTCTCGTCGGGGTTGAAGGTGAATTTGGAGAAATGCGGATTATTTGGGATGAACGTGCCTTTGCAGGAGGTGGATAGTTGGTCGAATAAGCTTGGGTGTAAGGCGGGTGTGTTCCCGTTTAAGTATTTGGGAATTCCGGTGGGTGTAAATATGAATCTTGTGAGCAGTTGGGAGCCGGTCATTGAGGTGTTTCATAAAAGGTTGGCGCTTTGGAAAGCTAGGACGTTATCTATGGGGGGTCGGTTGACTTTGGTCAAATCGGTTCTCGAGGCCCTTCCTTCCTACTTCTTGTCGATTTATGAGGCTCCGGTGGCGGTGATTAATAAGATGGAGAAGATTAGGATGAATTTTTTATGGGGTGGGGACGGTATGGCGAGGAAGATTCATTGGGTCAAGAAGGAGGTGGTGTGTAGGGATAAGAAAGCGGGGGGGTTGGGGCTCGTTCCGTTGAAGGTTGTTAATTCGTGTTTGTTGGCTAAATGGGGGTGGAAATTTAAAGAAAATCCGGACAAGTTATGGTGCAAGGTGGTTGAGTGTTTACATATGTCCAGAGTGCGCGACCGTTTTCTGCCGTGGAGAAGAGGAAGGGCTGGAGTGTGGAATAACATCATGAAGTCCATCCACAAGTTGGAGTTGAGTGGTGTTAATTTGGAGGACTTGATTGAGGTGGAGGAAAGTGGGGTTATCCGGTGGAAGGGGGATGAGTCAGGGGCTTTTTCTGTGAAGTCCTTGAGGAAACTTTTGGGTGTTATGAATGGGGGAGAGGAGGGTAATGGTATGGAGTGGTGTAGAAGGGTTCCATTGAAAGTGAATGTTATGGTTTGGAAGGCGAATTTAGGAAGGATGGCTACTAAGGACGCGTTATCTAGAAGGAACGTTACTATCGGTTCGAAGGTGTGTGTTTTTTGTGGTGAGGATGATGAGACGGTGGAACACCTTTTCACCGGGTGTAAAGTGGCGATGGTGATTTGGCAAGGTGTGGCTCGGTGGTGCGGATTACCTAATTTCTTCGTTTTTTCGGTGAAGGATTTGGTGGAAGCCCATTTATTGTTCAAGCTCGATCCGGTTAAAAGGAAAGAGGTGCAGGCAATGGTGTTTACGGCTATGTGGTGTATTTGGAAAGAGAGGAACGAAGTCATCTTTAAAAACAAATCGGTGGTGGTGTCTAATATTCTTTGTAATGTTAGAAGTTTGTATAATTTTTGGGTTTCTAGCAGAAGTGGGTCTGTCTATGTTAAGGGGGATGGGAGGTAGATGTTTTTGTATGCCCCTGGTGTAATTTCTGTTTGGGTCTGCTTGGCCTCACCTCCTTAGTGAGGCTGGGTGTTGTTTTGGTGTTCTCTGGTGGTTATAAATTGCTGTTCAAAAAAAAATTTAAAAAGTAACTTTAATAAAAAAAAATTACATATATATAAACGTAGCTTACTTTTGGTTTGGTTAATCAGGTTATTTATACAACTATATCTATAATCAAACAATAAAAATTAGTGTGCAACTCCTAATCATGTTCTTGGTCATGTTTTGGTTATATTTATTTTGTTCACACCTAATTAAATATATTCCTAAGTTTATTAGAAGTTTATTAGCAGTTTAAAAGAGTTTAAAAGAGTTTAAAAGAATTTACCGTCTCTCTCTTATTACTTTAACTGATTTTTAATCAACTTTTATTAATAGGTAACAAGATTATTATGTGGGGGTTTTATATTTTCTTATCTACTGAATCACACCATGAGTGATGGAGCAGGGATATTTCAGTTCATAACAGCGCTAGGTGAAATGGCACAAGGTGCGTCAAAACCTTCAACTTTGCCTGTGTGGCAAAGGGAATTGCTTTTTGCAAGAAATCCACCACAAGTCACATGCACTCATCACGAGTACGATGAAGTGGAAGACACCGATGGTACGATAATCCCAGTAGATGACATGACACAACGATCATTTTTCTTTGGACCAGCTGAGGTCTCAGCATTACGTAGGTATGTTCCATCACACCTTAAAAAGTGCTCCACATTTGAGGTTCTAACAGCCTGCCTCTGGCGTTGTCGTACCATCGCACTCCAACCCGATCCTGAGGAAGAAATGCGCATCATTTTCGTCGTGAACGCACGTGCCAAGTTTAACCCTCCTATCCCGGTTGGATACTATGGAAATGTTTTTGCCTTTTCAGTCGCCATTTCCACGGCCAAAGATCTATCTACCAAACCGTTGGCGTATGCGTTGGAGCTCGTGATGAAGGCTAAAAATAATGTCAATGAAGAATACATGAGATCTGTAGCTGACTTTATGGTAATCAATGGACGGCCCCTCTTTACCACTCCTAAAAGCTACATTGTATCAGACTTGACTCGAGCTAGATTAGACTTCGTTGACTTTGGGTGGGGAAAGGCGGCATATGGTGGACCCACCAAAGCGGGAATATGTGATAATGTTACTTCTTTCTATGTCTCTTTTACGAACCATAAGGGTGTGTCAGGAATCGTGATGCCCATATACTTGCCAACTGCATCGATGGAGTCATTTGTCTTCGAGCTAAATAAAATGTTGGCACAAGAAAATAAGAATCAAGAACTTCAAGAACACGGTTCACAATTTCTTTCCCGAATATAAATATTTTTATGCTTTTAATTCAATATCCATGACAATAATATATATATATATATATAATTATGGCATATTGTATAATAATGAGAGATGTATTATTCAGAGGTTGTAATCTCTATGTATTTGTTGTATTGTATGATTTTCTAAATAATGTATGTGGCTAAAATAAAACGAGTTATCCCTTTTATTATATGATTAGAAATTTTCTTTAAGGCCCAAGGTTAGGCTTTATATTACTAAAAGTTTTCAATTAGCACGTTGTTAGTAGCATAACGTAGTTGAAACAATTTTAAAACACGTATTAATGAAACCATTGTGGCTAATGGCTCCTATCCTAAAATACCACATACCTATGCTATTATATTTTTTATTGAGGACATAAAATTTATAGGACAAAGTAATCCGATATATTAGAAAGCATGAATCAAAGAGAAAATTTTGTTCTAAAGAAAAGTAACTCAATTAAAAAAATATCACACCCATATCAAACACCAACCTAAGAATTACTATATCCATATCAATTACCAACCTGAGAATTACTATTAACATATGTAGTGAAAATGTATTAATCTCTCGAATTATGTATGTTAACGCCTCACAAATGCTAATTTTGTCAATACATGTGGATTCAAGAGATAGAATAGAAACAGAGTTGAAGACGGAAAAAATCAAGCATGAAAGATATGAAATATTCAACCAAACATACAAACATGCAGTAGCATTCTCTTTTTTGGCACCTGAAACCTCTGATTCATCGCCTCAACAAACAATATATTGACGAAATCGAAGCCATGTTCTGCAGAGGGTCATACGGTTATTGTTAATAAAGAAAATGTCTATGACATCATTGTATTAGAAAAATGAGGTTAAAATGTCACTAACCTAGGCTATTTGTAATCTAGGTTATAAGTAATCTAGAAGGAACACAAAACAAATTATTAATTTGAGTTCTTAAACTTGATATAAGAAGTTATATAAGTTGAGCTCAGATGCGTTTTTTCTCCTTTTCCTTCTTATCTGTTGAGTTCAGCTGCGTTTTTATTTTATTTTATTTATGAGGGTCACTGCATGTACAAACACAGTACCAGTGGTGAAAACTACCTCTTGTGTACCCCAAAAAGGGTAACTATTCAAACAATATTCAATTAAATCTATAAATATTCATAACTAAACATGTTAAAGACTGATTCTGTAGGGTTCTACTTCATTTGTAGACTTTAGTACTTTACACCCACATATTTTATTTAAAAGCCGTTAAGAAACTATTTTTATGTTTTTAGAAAAATTATTTATCAATTGGCTAAACTAAATATGTATACAAGTGAATTTATAAGTATAAGCGTATATATTTCATGATATAAAAGCTAGAAATCTAAGTTTTCTAAACTCCGTGATCATTTTCTCATTCCAATTAAATAAACTATATATATATATAAGGAGAGGGTCATTTGAGAAACAATTTGATTTGATAACTAAAAAGAACTAATTTTATATATATATATATATTTATTACAAATTTTAGTACATCGTTTTCTTAAATAAACAAAAATTATATTCATTTATGAAACGTTCGGCGTGTTAATAAATCATGGTATTAAATCTAGAACGTAACAAGGTTTTGGCCCGTTAACAGCCGCCACATGGCATTTCAATTCGTATTTTATGGACCTGTACTTAATTAAGTTATCGGAACATCATAAACGTAGAGGTTCCTTGCGAGGAACTGAACGTCGTTCAAACGTCGAGACTCCTTTTAGAGGAATTGAACAAACATCGAACAAACAAGCAAGCGATTTGTTGGTTTGCGAACCATCAAACACACATATTTATTAGGTGACGAATATGTGTGAATAGATTTGTACTTGTTTACTCATTTAACATATATGACTTTGCAAATTCTTATCAAAACATTTTAATATAATTGTTTTTGTTATTAAAAACCTATGACTCACCAACCATGTAGATACTTTACCTCTGTTGCGTTTTTTTTCCAGGAAATGAAATCAGGCTTGATTAAAAAACTAGGAGCTTCTGGACCTAGTTAGGATTTATGTTACCTTTTTTTAAGTATTTGCCTTGTTATAGATATTTAAGTTTTGAATTATTAATAAAAGACAAAATTACATATTTTGTCCTTTAACTTTGTCTGTTTTTCAATTTTTGTCCTTTATCTTTTTTTGTTACATTCCCTATCCTTTAACTTTTTTTTTCATTCACCTTTTGTCCTTTTTAACAGATTCTGTTAAAATCCACCGTTAAATCAAGGGTATTTTTGTCTTTTTACTTTTTGAGGTACTTCTTGTAATTAAATAAAGAGGGAGGGGGTGTTTTGTAAATAAAATATATTTTCTCTCCTTTTATCACCCCCACCCATACCCGATTGACCAGCAACTCCGGCAGTATCTCAGACGTTCCAACCGGCAGACGGCGGCTCCATCCGATCCACCAGCAACCTCCAACCACCATACACCACCATACACCGGCGGAAAAGACCCACGTCAATCAATTTTATGAGACATTCCATCGATTTTATGAGGCATACCAACTGGCAGCGGCGACGGCTCCGTCTCTTCCCTCTGTTCAATCGATTCCGGCGAACCCCTACAGCACCGGTGACTTCGTCACCACAACCAGCTGCCACTTCACCTGCACACTGGCCCATGCCAACGCCCCCGTCAACCCCACCGCCACCACATAATCCCGATCTGAACCGTCTAGGGTTTTTTCTCGGTGACGCCGGCCAAATTTCCGTCAACAACTATGGACTCATTTCATCCTCTCATAAAGAGAATCAAGGTACCTCAACCATCTCTCCGGAAACTTGCGATTATCTTCAGATTCGAGAAGCTCCGATCATTTATTCTTCCCACCGGACCCGAATCCGGCCCAGCAATTCACGTCGCTGCTCAATCGTTGGAGGCTCATCCTTTCGTCAAGGGGATGAGCTGGGAAGCTTCTCGGAGTTGTGACGGCGGGGTTGGATTCCACCGCGGTAGACGGTGGCGGTGGAAACAGGGGATGTGTGGTGGTTCGTGGGGTTACAGGTTATTCAAGTGGGTGCGTGGGGTTTGACGGTGAACCAGAGATCTGTGGGTTTGAAGTGGGTATAGGTGGGGGTGATAAAAGGAGAGAAAAGAGATTTTATTTACAAAACACCCCCTCTCTCTTTATTTAATTACAAGAAATACCTCAAAAAATAAAAAAGACAAAAATACCCTTAACTTAACGGTGGATTTTAATGGAATCTGTTAAAAAGGACAAAAGGTGAACGAAAAAAAAAGTTAAAGGATAGGAAATGTAACAAAAAAAGATAAAGGACAAAAATTGAAAAACAGACAAAGTTAAAGGACAAAATATGTAATTTTGTCTTAATAAAATATAGTATTTCTTTTATACCCTTGTGCTTAAATACAATTTCATGACACCTCGATGTTTATGTCATCGGTTGGGGTGTTACACATCTTCTTCATAACTTTTTGATTTCAAGCAAAGGGGTTAAACCCCATATCACAACTTACACCTAAATCGCAAGGATTACAAGCATACAGCTTCAACTTCATGTTTTATCTAAGCATCCATACCATATATGATCAAAACCTGATAGCTACTCAACATTTCACACATAGATATCATATATATGAGGTGAACGTACTTGATAGAGAAATCAACAATAGAGAAGAAAAACACAGATTGAGTTGATGAGATTACTAGCAAATTTCAAAATCCCCTATCATTCCTCCTCCAATTCGACCTTTGAACCCCATGGATTTGCAAACCCTAGTTTTCTTTTTCTCCCGAGTAAATTATGGATTTCGTCCTTGTGGTTTGCCGAAATTTCACCTATAGTCCTAAGTTTTCAAAAATTACGGGTTTCGTCCTCAACGTTTGCCAAAACGTTACGGATTTCGTCCTTCGGTCTAACTTCTGTTAAAATAATCTGTTAAGTTAATGTTAAATGACCTATATACCCCTACTCTTTTATTTAATATAAAAAAAGTTACAGACTAGGAATTGGCCGTTTTCCGAATCGTAATTTTGATGATTCCGCTACCTAAACGCCATTAATCTCGGAATCATCAACTTGCCTAAACGCCAGAAATTGATGATTCCGATCGTAATCTCTGCTTCATCTTCATGATTCCCATCGTTATCCGCCGCCGCTGTAACTGGTGGTTCAG
Organism: Deinandra increscens subsp. villosa; assembly: GCA_039602395.1. Lineage (NCBI taxonomy): Eukaryota > Viridiplantae > Streptophyta > Magnoliopsida > Asterales > Asteraceae > Deinandra > Deinandra increscens. The sequence goes on along the minus strand of JBCNJP010000023.1, from coordinate 93,995,141 downwards.
CCTCCATAGCAACCGAGTTAGGGTTTTAACCCGCCGTAACTGGTGTTCAGCTGTGAGCAGTCGCCGGATGTTAGTCGGAAGATGGCCTGAAGTGCAGTGGATTAGAGCTTAACGCCGGTATGGATCCGCCGTCGCTCCCTTGGAATCATTTGAAACAAAAACAAATCAATTGGAATGGAATTGGATCTTGAACCGTCACTTATCTTTTGAATTCACAAATAAATAATTAATTAAAAAACTGAATGTAACAACCATCTTCATGGGAAACATTAAATGAGTAAATGGGGACGATGATGAATCAAGATTCAATTCCAGGTCAGAACCCTAACGCCGTTCCGAACAAACCCCCAGCGCTGGTGTTCTTCGAGTGGGGCCCGTTTTTCATAACCGGGTCTGGGGTTTCACCCTCCGATGCAGGTAACTACAACATCATCAACCATAGTCGATCAATGAAGATGAAGGTTGGTCATGCATATGGTCGTCTTGACCGGTGGCGGGTGAATGGAGATGGTGGTGGCGGTGGACGGGAATTGTGATGGTGTGCGGAGATGAAGGCCAGTGATGAAGGGTGTATCAATGAAGAAGAAGAGGCCTGCTCGTCGATTGCATCTCCGGGGTTTGCTGAGATTGAAACAGGGTTAATGTGTTTTCTAGGAATGATGGATGGTGGAGGGGATGAGCTGTTACACTTTTTTGTTTTTTTATATTTGTTTTTCTTTAATATTTTTAATTTTTATAAAGGGAGGGGTATAATGGTCAATTTATATCCATTTAACGGAAATTTTTAACGGTCATCCAAGAAAAGGACGAAATCCGTAACGTTTTGGCAAACGTTGAGGACGAAATCCGTAATTTTTGAAAACTTAGGACTATAGGTGAAATTTCGGCAAACCACAGGGATGAAATCCGTAATTTACTCTTTTCTCCCTCTCATCTCCTGATCGCGTTTCTCTCTAAGGGGTTTCTAGAACTTTTGTTTTTAATCCTTTAATAACAGCTTTAGCCTTTATTCTAAGACCCCATGTCAAAATCCAACAAAACTCCCATTTTACATACATAATTCATTAGTAAATATATAATTTCTATTAACTAATGAACTACATGATTTCTTAGAAATTATGGGTCAAAATACTTAACATTCTTAACCTAATTACTCCACACACTTAAATAATTCATATAAGTAGAAAACTGGATTCAGGATGGTACAACAAGGTAACCTAGGGGAGGTTGTGGGTCATTAACCCACAACACTCGTGTTATATACCCGGGAGGGAGCATGAGTTGGGAACCCAAGCGGTGCGGGTTTGGGATACCTCACTACTAGAAAAAAGGCCTTTATGATGCGCGAAATATAGCACACAGTTGTTTTATGACGCACAAATTTGAGCATCATAAAATAACTATCATAGTTTCTTAAATATTAAGAGTAGATGACGCGTGTTTATGCGCATCATAAAGAAACTGTCCTAAATAAAAAAACACACACGACATTTTTTATGCATGTCATAAAGAAATGTCATTTTATGTTTTTGTTTCCCGCTCCCCAAAATACTATTTCCCGCTTTCTATATTAAAAAAAAGGTTCTTCAGTCTCATCATGCCGACGGTTTTTCAGTCCTCGGTACACCTCAGTCCGCACACATCGAGGACACATCACACACATCGACGCATCTCGCCGACGACGTCTCTCTCTGGATTTGTCCATCTCGCCGACGGAGACACAACACTCCATCGACGGCGACACATTTCCCTTTGTTTTTGCCCTAACCCCAAATCTGAACTCATATCCGCCATCATTTCCATCGTCTACTAGAACCCTAACTTCTAGTAACCATTAATCTTACAAATCGTTTTAAAATCTTAGGCATGCCAACAACTAATACATGTTATGTCCTATTACACTGGTTTTGTTTGACTGTTATCAAACATTAAGAGTAACCTTAAAAAACCAGGCTCCCTGGTCTTTCGTTCCTAGAAACGGCTGGAATTATATTTAGAATTCCATAATATGGTTTAAAAGACACTTGTAAGTCCCTGTGGATGTTCTTTTTCTCTGGCAGGTTAATCAAACGTACACAAATTCCATTCGGAACTACTTCAAGGTCTAAAAGTTTATAAATAAATAAAAAAAGAAGAAATTTAAGATGTTCTTTTCCAACATGATATATATTTTTAGAGCGCATACTGCAGAATGAGGGTATATATAATCATAGTTGTCAAAGGCTCAAAACGTTTAAGGTGATCTTGTTCTTGGGTAATGTCAATCTCGTAATTCTGTAACCGAAACGTTGTAGGGGCTAAAGGATAAAAAGAAAGACTTGTAGCGATGTGATTTAAAAGTAGATGTAATTATCGTTTATCTTCTCATATATTGTGACTATGAAGATCTACTTACAACATCCACCGCATGGCACAGGAGTTTCACCTATAGGATATTAGTTTGATACAGGGGTTTGATTGATCCTGATAGTGCTAGTTGTGATCTGCTAAGGTCAAAATGAGTTCTATAAGCCCACTTTTAACTGTTTTCATGTTTTTGTAAGATCCCGAGTATATTAACTCATCTTATATGTTCAGGACTTTGACCCTGATCGGTTTTCAGCAACGATTAATCGGTTTTCTGCAACAAATAAAATCGTTGGAAACCCGTATATGAAAGTGGATATACTTGACAATCCATCGAAAACAAGATGTGGATGGGTCTTCGTTTTCAACAACGGATCAGTGATAGATTTTCAAAAAATTGTCGATGTAACTATTACTAACATATTATCGACGATTTAATTCGTTTTTTCATGATTCACTTAAAACCGACAAAATCCTGATATTAATGGTGACGTGACATTTACCGTCCAGTTTAAAAAAATTAAATTAATGTTTTAAAGCAGTGTTTTCTAGAAGTTCTGGAATATTGTTATTTACTTTTCAAAGATATTGATGTTGATAGAACTATAAATATTCGATATATTGGTAATTACATGGAATAAGTTAACTTACAAAAACAAAACAAAAAAAATTACTTAATACATGTCATTAATTAACTTTGGTTTGTATGTTGGAAAAATATGAGGTGGCTCGATTTGACTACATATACTAGCATATAACAAACATTTTGACTTTTAGATTTTCTTAATTAATCGGCTTTGTTTTTTATTTTTATTATTATATTTTTTAACGGCAATTCATTAGAAACATGGTACAAAAACCCCTAGCCCCCGAAAGATAACAAACAACTAAAATATTAAAAGAGCACCAACCCCTCCAATCTATAGCCCCTATATTATAACGATTAGAAAACCATAAAAAAAAAACTCCAATTCTTGATCTCCTTAATGACATAATGAATAGAGGGTTGTTTGTTCCTGAAAATCCTCTCATTCAGTTCCTTCCAAATGCACTAACAACTAGCGAGGGAAACCGATTGGACCTCCAAAGCTTTTCTCGCCGATAGACCCCTACTGTGGTGTAAATCGACCACATCCTCAAACGATAAGAAAATGACCGAAGGAAGCTTGCACCATTGAGCCACAATTTGTCACACCGTGTCCGAAAAAGAACACCCTGTAAAAATATGAGAAATTGATTCATCCCCATCCCCACATAAGACACAGTTAGCCGAACCCACATGGATATTTTGACGAGCCAAATTATCCTTTGTAGGCAGCCGCCCAAGCGAAGCCCTCCAAATCATAATGTTAACCTTTAAAGGAATAGATTTAGGCCATTCGAAATTAAAGTTAACTACATGAGCATTTTTATAACCTAAGTCTACAATGTTAAATTACTTTGATTTTTATAACCTTAGTCTACAATGTTGGACACATACGAGTTGGTTCGGCTAGACGACAAAAACTAACGTATAACTGTATTTTTGAATTTTAGATTTTGATGCATGCGAGTCATATATAATTTCATTGGGATTTATGCACATTAACAACTTTAAATTTATAAACCTATTAGATCACCTTAGTGGACTAACACATGCATTCATTTAAGTTTACCTATCTTATGTAGTATAGCCTAGATGGTAAGAATCGGGTTATCGGATTCAGGGAACGCAGTTACTAAGACCAACCTAACAGAAATGCAATGAACACCTAGAAAACTAACGAACATCATCCTGACATCGAATCCTCTTGCTTATGAGATGACTAAGACTCTTGCTAAAGACACACTTAATCTCATCTTAAGAGTAAATTACGGATTTAGTCCCTGTGGTTTGCACGAATTTCGGGTTTAGTCCTTAGGTTTCATTTATTACGGATATGGTCCCAAACGTTTGCCAAACCGTATCGGATTTAGTCCCTGAGCCTTAACGCCGTTAGAAAATGCTGTTAAGTAAGTGTGAATTGACCATTATACCCCTCCCTTAAAAAATAATATCCATAATATAAAATATCAAGGATGAAAATGTAGTATTAAAAAAGATAAGGATCAACAGTCCCCTCCCTTGGTGCTCCGCCGACGATAATGAAGATTGGGTATCTTCATCCACCACAAACACCACCAATAATGAAGATCCACTGCGACGTCTGCAACAAAAGTGAAGCCTCGGTCTACTGGTGCGCTGACGAGGCCGCCCTCTGCTCCGAATGCGAAACTCCGACAACCACCAAGTAGTGGCGACGACCTACTCAGTCGTCTCCTGCTTGATTCCAATCTCCGGCGATGAGAGCTCGAGTGGTGGTGGTGGTGGTCTTGTGAGCCCGTCGCCGACCCCTGCCGTGAACCTCTTCAATTTCTAGTAAGAAAACTTGATTTGGGATTCAATTTTGTTTGAATTTTGGATGTTTACACCCCTGTTGATCTCGATTCAAGTCAACAACCATCGCCAGTCATGGAAGTCCTCAATTCATGATGGCGATGGAGAAATTGCAGCCAACGGTGAAAGTGAGAGACATAACTTTCGGAGAACAAGGAGGTCGGCCAAATCCAAACCCCAATCGGTGTTCTACTCCATCTTTTTTAGCAATCAGTTGTGGTACACTATTTTTTAGCAATGTTTATAGAACTAGGACGTCGACCACAGTTCCGATCTCTTATTCCCGATGTGAATCATTGTATTAATTTAATCGATTCAGTGTGGTGGCGGTGGTGGCGTTTACCGGAGATAAAGGCGTCCAGAGGTGCGTTATTGATTCGATCAACTATGTTCAGGTTAAGGTATTTTGTATTCGTTAATGTAATATGAGACTGAATTTAGATTGGTGCGAAATCGTAACAAACCTGGTTATTAAATTATTTCACATATTACAATTTAGTTTTTTTGAATGTATTCATAAGCTGGTTCATATTCTCCCTTCACCCCCTAAACTACACACATAATTTTTGTGATTTAATGAATTATTGAATTCAACGGATGTTGAACGGAGAAGTTGGCTGGAAAAGATTTATGGAGAAGATGACCGGAATGGAGCAAGGGTTAAAACACCTCCATCGTTATTGATGGATATATATGGTTGTCGTGCAGGCCTAAGGAGAGAAATTGAGATTTAGGGGTTGATAAAGAAGATGAAGTCTTGATTTGTAATATGTTTTAAAGAAAAGGGTATAACAGTCTTTTTACATTCATTTAACAGATTTTTTTAACAGAAGTTAGTGGTAGGGACCATACCCGATACGATTTGACAAACGTTTGGGACCATATCCGTAATAAATGAAACCTAAGGACTAAACCCGAAATTTGTGCAAACCACAGGGACTAAATCCGTAATTTACTCTAATCTTAATTAGCACAACAATTATATTGAAACGCTAGATGGGGTAACTCTCGTGAAAGAATGCAACCCTCACAATTAGAGAACTTAAGAATGCTATATACACACACTCCAAGCCCCAAATCCAAAGCTTATCAACCTCATATCAATCCTCAGACTAGAAACTGTTTACTAAATCACCTAACACGACAAGGTAAGTAAGATCCCTATGGACACACAAAACCTTCTAAGGTCACTAGCTTCCAACAATACACCTAAAAACCACACCTAATCCATTAATGATCTAAGCCACCTTCGTAGCCTAACCTTAGGTCAAATGTCATCCAGAACCCAATGACCTAGATATAGAAATACCAAGACACATAAGTAGCTACTTCTTATAACTTCGCAAAACCACATCAAAGACATCAAAAATATTATTATCAAGTATGCATATGTATCATCAAATTTAAATATCAGACAAATCAATGTTTCAACATAAAATATTAGATAACCAGTGCAACAATCATTGCTCTGCAAGATTTCAACTCCACCAAGATGATAGTGGAGTTTAGCTACTCATAACGAAAGTAAAAGCAACTCTTAACATGCAAACGACAAACATAATAAGATAAAAAGTGATTGCTCAACAAAAACTAATGATTCTAACCAACATGTGAATAGCCAATCTTCTCTTCACGGTTTATCAACAATGAAACCCTCAGAATACCTTCTATTAGTCATATGTGACACATGGAATTAGACTCCTAAACTTGTTGTGAACATGTTGTATTTTATAATGCATGGCCAGGGTTTGCGGAAATTAGCCATAACGGGCGTTATGTGGTAATGACCCGTTACCTGCCATGCTTATAACGGGGCGTTACGCTCTCTGATTCATTGCTCTTTCTCTTTTGCCTATAAATATCTTCATAAAACGTCACATAGTTATCTTCGGTTCTTCAAACCTGTCATTTCTCAAAATAGACACATACGTAACGTTCTTGAATGGAAAATAATTGTTAATTAGGCAATCGATGTGTGAATATGCGTTTGTATTAATGTGTAAACTGAGACACATCAGATTTTCATAATTAATCGGTTTTGTTGATAAACGATTCTTGATTAATGGAAAAGATTATTCGGTTAACCTCTAGTTTTGAACAAGAGCGGATTTAAAGTAGTTTCAACGAGATGTTTACCACCCCGCGCGTTGCTGCGAGGTTGAATTTCTATACTGAACAAAAGTAAAAAAGTTAAGTGGTATAAAACGTAAAAGTTTAAAAGTCTCGTGGTGAAAGTATAAAACTATAGAAGTATACTAAAAACGAAAGTAGAAAAGTTAAAAGTTTCGTGGCTAAAGTAGAAGACAAAAAAACTTAAAACAAAAATAAAAACTTTAAAAGTTAGAGGGTACAAAACGTAAGAGTATGAAACATATGTGGCCAAACTATGAAAACCAAAAGTTTACTATTTCGTTAAAAAAAACAAATTGTAAAAGTTTAAGAGGTAAAAAGCGTCAAAGCCCCAAAGTGTTGTGGCCTAACTATGAAAAATGAAAAGTATACTACTCATCTTCATAATTTTATTGTTATATATATAATATAATTAATAATTCTAATTTATATTGTGTAGAAAATTATTAGTAATCATTTTAATTTTAAGAGGAATGATAACAACCAATATGTTAGTTATAAAAGTTTTTTTATATATTTATAGGGTAAACTTTTAATAAAAAGGATTTTGTATCTAGGAAGTGTAAGACGAGCGATTGAATTATTATATTGAAACTTATCAACAACAAAAAAATGTGTATAGAAATTAATATGACTAATTTTTTTTTTAACGACCAACGAATGTTCTGGAAAACCCGAGGACTATTTACACCGGTTGAGCTCATTCCAGGGAAAATCCACCTCCTCGAGCGGCCGGGTGGTAAAACCTAGGAGCTCAGGGATCGAACTTGTGACCTTTCAGCCCCAAGTCTTCCCTCATCGCCAATGCCTCTTCTAATGTGTTGCCCGTAAGCATCGAACATGTGTCTCAAGTAGTGAACACAGACTTCTTACCACTACACCACAATAGAAGTTGCAAATATGACTAATTAATATAAAAGGTCATAAGGGTCCATTTATATAACCATTTAAGCATCACTCATTTTTAAAATATACTTAAATTTTATGAATTTCACCATATTCTAAAATTTAAATAACTTTTTAATACACTAATATTATATTTTTAAAAAAGTATTATTTCTTTAATTTTAGCATAATATTGTTGTATAAATATATTAATAAAAATTTATAATTTTATTTTTTGTAACATGTGATGAATTTTGAACACAGTGTTTAAATGTTCAATATAATTTCTTATCCCCCCCCCCCCCCCCAATGTGTTAATTTAATTAAACAAAGTGTTTTAAGAATTAAACATGGTCGATCAAATCTAATACACCGTCTACACAAACCTAACACAGTGCATAAGATATCCTAAGGTCGTGTTTGGCGCCATAAGCTAGCTTTTGAAACGCTAGTTAAAAGCTAGTTGGAGTAGCGTTTCAACTAGCTTTTAAAATATTTTCAGTTTTATCTTTCCCTAATTTATAAATAAATACATTTATTTATATCATGCATGACAATTACTTTTATGTCATTTTATATCTTTCAGCTAGTTTATCAGCTAATTTTTACCAAACGTTATTTTTTATCAGGTAGCTTATCAGCTAGTGTGCCAAACATAACTTAACTCATTGCCTGACACATCCTAAATCAATGCACATTCTAATTATGTATTATATTAAAAAGATTGTGACTATAAAAGATGTTCGATCAAACATAACATATCATTTACACAAACCTAACGTACTATACAATATATCCTAACTCATACTACATAATAACACATATTCACTATTCCGAACACATTGTTCTAAATATACATAACACACTAACATAATGTTGCAATAAAAATTGATGTAGTTATTATAATTGCAAAATATCTTGAATAAAAAATGATGATTCTAATTTTTAAATCGAATTTAAAAATGTTGCGATGAACATTAGTGCAAATATTTGAAAATAATGATGTTTATACGTCTTTAATTAGTATTTGATATTAATTTTTGAAATTCAACTAAACCCGATGTTAACTAGAATTAAAGAAAAAACAATTACCATAATAAAAAAATAATGACTATAATACTACTTTAAAAAAAAAATTGAACGGCAAATTTGGATCACTGACGGAGGCATTACCCACCCACCCGATCATCTCTCATCCCCATCAGGAAGAAACTCATCATAGGTGAGAAAACTCCTTGACCCAGCCTGTAACACCATCGTTACTTTAATGACATTACACGTGACGAAATCAGATTGCTTTCTACACTTATTAAAGTAACAGTTTTTTTAATTAGAATTTAACTCTCTATTTATAAATGTAGCTTTAATTTCGTTTGAGTACTCATGTTATTTAATTATACACCTATATTCATGGTTGTAAAACTCGTTAGGTCATCTCAAGTCGCTAGGTGCTTCCAAGTCGGTTGACTGGAGAGTTGAGAGTACTCGCCCAAGTCGGGGAAGTACTCGAAGAATATGGGAGAATACTCGATAATAATTAAAGGTAGACGGGGAGTACTCGGGGATACTCGAGAAGTATCCGGAGAGTTTTACAGCAATGCCTATATCTATAATCAAACATAAAAAAATCAGTTTCTAACCGCTCATGTTTTTGGTCATTCTTTGGTTATTTTTATTTTGCTCACACCTAATTAAACATAATCCTAAGTTTATTAAAAGTTTAAAAGAATTTACCGTCTCTCTTATTACTTTACCTGATTTTTAATTAAGTTTTATTAGGCCATCCGTGATGGGGCTCCATGGGGGCGCCATGGAGCCCCATAACGCCCCTATAGCGCCCCTCTCCCACCCCCTGGGGCTCCATGTTAGCTAATTTGGTCCCGGGCGTTACATATATGACGCCCCATCCTTCATGTTTTCTTTTTTCTTTTTTTTTTGCTTTTTTTCTATTGGCTCTCACCTTAACATAACCCCCCATCCTCATAACCCCCCACTACACCTCTTATCTCATAACCCCCCTAAATGCCACATGTCACATAACCCCACCCCACTCATTTTTACCACTACACATAGCCTTAATATGTAACAATATTATTATGTGGGGGGTTTTATATTCTCCAGGAATGAACCACATTATGACTCATGCATCAAGGCTCGGTCAATTTATGACAACACTAGGTGTCAGCATTACGTAATTTTGTTACATCGTACCTTAAAAAGTGATTCACTCAAATATTTTTTGCCAAGAAACATAGGTTTTTCTGAAAATAAACGGGTTTAATTTTCTCTAGAATTAAAGATTGGTATATAAAAAGACAATGCCGCTAAACCCAAACATGACGTTCAATACAAAACACCTTCCAACATGCAGCTATATAAAGAGCTCAATACCCAACTAAAGCACCACAACCAATCCCAACAAACAAACAAAAACACACACCACACACTTACACATGGTGCAGATCGATACTCCTTTGACGTTTACCGTCCGACGTGGTCCGTCGGAGCTCATTGTTCCAGCTAAACCTACGCCGCGAGAACTAAAGCCTCTCTCCGACATTGACACTCAGAAAGACCTTCGTTTTCACACCCCAGGGATTCACTTTTACCCTCACAATCCAAAACTGAAAAATAAGAATCCAGCAAGTGTGATCAGGGAGGCTCTGGCTAAGGTGCTAGTCTTCTACTATCCGTTTGCCGGGCGGCTAAAGAAAGGTCCCGCGAGGAAATTAATGGTGGATTGCACTGGCGAGGGTGTGTTATTTATAGAGGCGGAGGCAGATGTGACGCTGAAGCAGTTTGGAGATGATATTCAGCCACCATTCCCTTGCTTGGAAGAACTCCTTTGTGATGATCCTGGATCCAAAGGTTTTCTCAACTCGCCATTGCTGCTGATTCAGGTGAAATTCTCCCGCGAAACTTCAACTTTTTTTCTAATCGAATTAGAAAAGTTATTTTTTATAATAAAGTAGAGTTGTAGAATTATATAGTTTATAGCCAACAAATGACTATGGACCAGTTAAGCATTCGATTAGCAGTCCAACTGATCCATCGATTCGATCTAGTTTTAAAAGATTGTTTATAACATAAAATAATATAAAAAAAAACATTTTGTTTCAAGCAAAATACAATAATAAGTTCATAACCAAATCGATATATTTCCAGTTTTCCACCATTTAAATACATAAACTAGACCGGTTGCTTGCACTTTTGTCGTCCATGTCGACCTACAATAGTGGTTTTTTTTTTTTTTTTTTTTTTGGTCCTGAATGAACAAACTAAAGTCTCGGAAAACCAGAGAGTTACATTAGTTGAGTTCATTTCATGAAAAACCCGTCTCCACAAGCGACTAGGTTGTAAAAACCTGAGAGTTCAAGAACCGAACTTGTGACCTCTCAGTCCAAATCTCTCATCATCCCCAATAAACACCAGGACAAGTCTTTCTGGTTTCAACTGTGTGTCTAATTGATATATAAAGAAATGATGCAATAAGTGCACCATAAAATTAAGTGTTTTAAAAAAATTGGATATAGTTCGTAATTCACGGGTAACGGGCATAGCAGGAAAGAGGATGTTGGTAATCCACCGTTTTTAACAACTGATCAGTAACGGATTTTCAGAAAAGATCGTTAATGTAACTATTACTGATATATATTACCGACGTTTTTTTTTTAATCTTGATTCACTCAAAACCGTCAATTCCTGACTTGGTCCTTTTAATTGATTTAAACCATAACGTCATATTTACCGATTCGGTTTTAAAAATTAATGTTTTAAAATTTTATTTTTTTTCTGAAATGTTGGTTTTCACTTTTCAAATATATTGATGTTGACAGAACCCTAAATGTTTGGTATTTTTGATTACATGAAATTAGTTAACTTACAAAAAGAGAAAACATGTATTTAATACATACTTTTAGTTACCTTTGATTTGTATACGTATAACCTAGGTCTATAATGTTGGAACAATATAACTTGGTTCGGTTTGACTACAAAAACGAACGTATAACTGATATTTCGTGTTTTAGATTTACACAATTAACTGGTTTTATTGATAAGCGATTCTTGATTAATGGAAAAGATTATTCCGTTAACCACTAGCTAGTTTTGAATGAGAACACATATAATTAAGGTAGTTTTAATTAATAATTCTAATTATATACAGGGTAGACAATTATTTGTAATTATTTTAATTTTAAAGGAGAATGATGACAATTCCTATATAACAAAATAACTAACTTTCTTCTAGAAGAATAATTTAACCCTTTCAATGTTAAGTGCGTTATATTTATAAAGTTATCAAATGAGTTTTAGTAGAGCCGGCACATGTCTTCATTTTCTACCCATAAGTCGCGGATTCTAATCTTCATGTTTCCGTTATTTAACCTTTTTATGTTCCTCTTTTGTTTTACCTCAGCCCCTTCGAACCCTCGCATGGCCCACTAAGCCCATTTCTAATTTTTTCCTTTCTAACTTAGAAGTTGTATGGAAATCATTTTATTTAATTTTATTTTTAATTATGTTTATTATTATTATACCTATTTAATTGTAAATGTTTGTCTTTTTTATTAGAAAAATTGGCGACATTTAATCTCATCTTTTCACTATTGGTAAATAGTAATCCATGTTTTAACTTTGGCAACTGGCATGTCCCATGTTGTCATGTATTTATTTTTAATGGTCCCTTCGTTAAAAAAAACTAACACCGTTAGTTTTCGATGACGTGGCGAGTGATGTGACATTTTTTTCAATTTTTTTTTTTAATTTATTCAATCATCATCCTAGTCACCACACCACCACCCCACCACCAACAACCACCACTTGTCGTCTTATCCGCCCACCACCATCATCATCTCCGGCCACCACCGCCTCCATCTCCGGTGAACACCAACCCCACTGCCTCCATCTCCGCATCCAAAACACTCGCTAAAACACACTTGTTCGTGCTTATGTACGTCGCCGCTACCCAGCTCCGGTGAGCTCCGGTGAGCTCCGGTGAGCTCCGGTGGTGGAGGTGGTCCAGAGACGACTAGACTGAAAAGGCACAAAACTACATTTCTCACAATCTAATAGCGATGATGTAGTCCTTTGCACTTCAATATACTTCCAAAATAAAATGATTCAACAAATTATTAGGTTATGTAAATGAACCTCCAGAAATACTTGTTTCAATTGAAAACAGAGAACGCGAAATCAAACGAAGCTTTACGGTGAAACAGAGAGCGTCAGAGTGAGATGGTGGGTAGATACACACTGTTTTAATTGAAAAAAGAAACCTCAAAATTTAATTGAAATTTGAGTAAATTAGATGATTTTGAGAAGAAAATGGGCTATGTTTGAGTGAAGTTTGTGCTCTGTTTCAAACGAAGAAAATGGCCTCTGTTTAAGGTGCTAGTGGCAGCAGCGGTGAGGTGGTGGTCACCGGAGATGGAGGTTGTGGTGGCCGGAGATGATGATGGTGGTAGCCGGAGAAGACTACAAGTGGTAGTTGTTGGTGGTGGGTGACTAGGATGATGATTGGATAAATTTAAAAAAAAAATGAAAAAAAAAGCCAAGTCACATCACTCGCCACGTCATCGAAAACTAACAGTGTTAGTTTTTTTTTAACGGAGAGACCATTAAAAATAAATACATGACAACATGGGACTGCCAGTTGCCAAAGTTAAAACAAGGATTATTATTTGCCAATATTGAAAAAATATGATTAAACAGCGCCAGTTTTCCTTTTTATTAGCTTTTTAAATAAAACATTTTTGTGTTATTTGAAATTATTACTACAAATTCTGCAATAAAACTGCCAGATCAAACCCAATTGTTTATGAGTTATGGATTTTTTTTCCAGAAGGTGCACTTGGTTTTACTTTATGACTAATAATGTTATAGATTATTTGTTATGATAGTAAGAGTTATGAAATTGATGATGGAATTTCTAGTTAAGCTTATTGAAAACCTTACCACTCAACTTTAAACTTTACAATGAGTGTTGAAAAAATAGTTATATAAAGTGGTGGATCATATTTACTTAATTGTTAGAAATGTACTACTCAACTTTAAACTTTAAAATGAGTGTTAAAATATGGTTATATAAAGTGGTGGATCATATTTACTTCATTGTTAGAAATGTATTCTCCTTTATTGTGTTTCCATTTATAGTCAATTTGTATGTTTTTATTTCTTAACTATGGTTTTTTGTAATGGGTTTAGAAGGTTTATCGGGTAATTATGTGATTAGTAGTAATTGTACATCATTTTTAGCTAAACACCCGAATGAATGAAGATGTTACAAGGGATTCTGAGAAATTCTAATCGATCTCAGGTCGATGTTCTTACATTTTTAGTTGCACGTCATTTTATTTCTAGGCTAGATATGCCTATTTATCGTATAGAATAATTTTGTTATAGTTTATTGGTTCGAGAGTTATAGATTTATAAAAAAGTCTAATATAACCATTGTCACTTACAGGATTAATTTTGAATCTTATCAAATATATGTGACGAATCGTTGTAATGTAATTTTAAGATATGAAGAGTCAATAATGGTTATATACAAACTAATATGGTGGAGTTTTTTTTTATATTAAATCGAGCAAAAAAAAATATTACAACTAATGAGTATAATCTTATTAATTAATCCTAATAATTAATCCTAATAAAGCACTAAAATTTGTGCCACATGTCTCATTTATAAAAGGTTCACATCACCATCGACACGTGTCAAACTCACAATCAATTACCAATTTAGGAAATCATCAATTAAGATTAATTACCAGTTTTATCAAAACTAAAATTTATTTTAAAAATTTGGTAAATTAATGTAGATTGATTAATTTACTCAATAATAGTCTTTTTGTGTAAAGTAACTTGTCAAACATAATAAATTTCTTAAATGTATTAAATTATTATTTAATATATTATAAGAATTTTATATCAATCAAAAATTTTAAATTTCTTAATCATTATCTTTTCTTTTGTATATCTAATATTATAAATTTATATTCAGCCCGTATATAGATGGGTTACTAACCTAGTAATATTATATATATCTAAACTTATGTATGTGAATTTTTTACCTATGTTTCATTTAGATTTTTAACACTATGTTTCATCTACATTGGTAACGTCCACTGTAACTTTAATACAACCCGTGAACCGCTGCTACGCGCGGTTGACACCTCGTTGACAAACAATATGTAATTTAAAAAAGTAACTTCAATAAATAAAAAATAAACATATATATAAACGTAGCTTTAGTTTTGGTTTAGTTAATCAGGTTATTTATACAACTATATCTATAATCAAACAATAAAAATTAGTGGTGTAACTGCGCATGTTCTTGGTCATGCTTTTATTTTTATTTTGCTCACACCTAATAAAATATATTCCTAAGTTTATTAGAAGTTTAAAAGAAGTTTAAAATAATTTACTCTCTCTCTTATTACTATAACTGATTTTTTAATTAACTTTTATTAATAGGTAACAAGATTATTATGTGGGGGTTTTATATATTCTTTTCTACTAAACCACACCATGAGTGATGGAGCAGGGATATTTCAGTTCATGACAGCGCTAGGTGAAATGGCACAAGGTGCGTCAAAACCTTCAACTTTGCCTGTGTGGTAAAGGGAATTGCTTTTTGCAAGAAACCCACCACAAGTCACATGCACTCATCACGAGTACGATGAAGTGGAAGACATCAATGGTACGATAATCCCAGTAGATGACACAACACAACGGTCATTTTTCTTTGGACCAGCTGAGGTGTCAGCATTACGTAAGTATGTTCCATCACACCTTAAAAATTGCTCCACATTTGAGGTGCTAACAGCCTGCCTCTGGCGTTGTCGTACCATCGCGCTCCAACCCAATCCTGAGGAAGAAATGCGCATCATTTGCATCGTGAACGCACGTGCCAAGTTTAACCCTCCTATCCCTGTTGGATACTATGGAAATGTTTTAGCCTTTTCAGTCGCCATTTCCACGGCCAAAGATCTATCTACCAAACCGTTGGCGTATGCATTGGAGCTCGTGATGAAGGCTAAAAATAATGTCAATGAAGAATACATGAGATCTGTAGCTGACTTTATGGTAATCAATGGACGACCCCTCTTTACCACTCCTCAAAGCTTCATTGTATCAGACATGACTCGAGCTAGATTAGACTTAGTTGACTTTGGGTGGGGAAAGGCGGCATATGGTGGACCAACCAAAGCGGGAATAAGAACTGATGTTCTTTCTTTCTATGTCTCTTTTACGAACCATAAGGGTGAGTCAGGAATTGTGATGCCCATATACTTGCCAATTGCGTCGATGGAGTCATTTGTCTTCGAGCTAAATAACATGTTGGCACAAGAAAACAATAATCAAGAACTCCAAGAACACAGTTCACACTTTCTAATTTCCCGGATATAAATATTTTAATGCTTTTAATTCAATATCCATGACAATATATAATATATATAATTATGACAGATTGTATAATTATGACAGATTTGTATTATTCAGAGGTTGTAAGCGTCTATGTATTTGTTGTATTGTATGATTTTCTAAATAATGTACGTGGCTAAAATAAACGAGTTATCTTGTATTATATGATTTGAATTTTTCTTTAAGGCCCTTAGGCTTTATATTACTACAAGTTTTCAATTAGCACGTTGTTATTAACGTAACGTTCTCGAAGCAATTTGAAAATACATACTGATGAAACCATTGTGGCTAGTGATTACTATTGGCTCCTATCTTAGAATACCACATACCTATGCTATTATATTTTTTATTGAGGAGATAAAATTTATAGAACAAAGTAATCCTATATATTAGAAAGCATGAACCAAAGAGAAACTTTTGTTCTAAAGAAAAGTAACTTAGGAGCAGATGCACATAAACAACCAACAATTCAAAAAAAATAAAAATATCATACACCCATATCAATCACCAACCTAAGAATTACTATATCCATATCAATTACCAACCTCGGAATTACTATTAACATATGTAGTGAAAATGTATTAATCTCTCGAATTATGTGTGTTAACGTCTCTCGAATGCTAATTTTGTCAATAGATGTGGATTCAAGAAATATAATAGAAACAAAGTTGAAGACGGAAAAATCAAACATGAAAGATATGAAATATTCAACCAAACATACAGACATGCAGTAGCATTCCCTTTGTTGGCACTCGAAACCTCCGATTCATCGCCTCAACAAACAATATACACAATATATTCAAGAAAATCGAAGCCATGTTCGGCAGAGGATCATACGGTTATTGTTAGTAAAGAAAATGTCTATGACATCATTGTATTAGAAAAATGAGGTTAAAATATCACTAACCTAGGTTATTTGTAATCTAGGTTATAAGTAATCTAGAAGGAACCCAAAACAAATTATTAATTTGCGTACTTAAAATTAAGTTCAGCTGCGTTTTTTTATTTTATTATAAGGGTCATTGCCGTACAAACATACCAAGTGGTGAAAACTACCTCTTGTGTACCAAAAAAGGTAACTATTCGAACAATATTCAATTAAATTTATAAATATTCACAACTAAACATGCTAAGACTGGATTCTGTAGGGTCTACTTCATTTGTAGACTTTACACCCACATATTCTAATCAAAAGTCGTTAAGAAACTTTTTTTATGTCTTTAGAAAATCATTTATCAGTTGTAGGCAAAATCAATAAAATTTCATAGGCATGCATACTTAATCATGTTTTCAATGGGATTACTATCTAAATGATGATTATATCATTTGTAGGTAATAATTATTTACTAGAACACAACCTCGTATGAAACTCATGTTATAGAGACTTGTTTTATAGGCCATGTTTTGTCATTTTAAGCTTGCATTGATCCTTTTCTGAGGTCTTTCTGTCACTAACAAAAAAAAATAGGTAGCAAAAAGCCTAAATCATAAGAATAAACACCAAACCAATATAACTGGTTTAATTTTACAATTAAATATGTATATAATAATTTGGATTTTATTTTAAAGTAAGTATACAATTATTTTTGAGGTCAATTTTAGGTTCTCTTCTTTGATATTAGACACTTGTTTTAAGAATGAATTGAACTACTACTTTCATTAATATCCATTCGACCATCGGCTTCGTTTCCATCACCACTGTTTCATCAGCTTACACTATTGCGCCTCTATCCCACAACGGCTCAGCCACCATTCGATCATCCACAGTCACCATCGAGAACACAACACTGGCGAAGAGCGAGTCTTGTTTCTTTGCTTGAATATAAAGAGTCATTTTGGATTCTTCATTGGTATATGTCTTTGATGGCACATATTTCTCATTTATGAAGAATTCTTGATGTTCTTCGTTGTTGTTGCTTGCAACCGCCATTAAGAGAGCCAATTGGTCATCTTCTTGCACTAGGTTTGACTCTTCTTGTCTTTACTTTGTTTGAGGGTATCGTGAGGCATGGTGTCCATAGTTGTCACATTTGAAACATCGTATTTGACTTTTATCCTTTGTGAATTTCCTTTTTCTATTATGTCCTTCATCAAATTTGTAAGTATCGTATGAAATGTTTTCTTCTCTTTCTTCATGTTTGCCTTGCCCTTGTCCCCATGATGGTTGAAATCCTTCTTCAAAGGATTGTCCTTTCTTTGTATTACCCTTGTGTTGGGTAAGTAGTAGTTTGTCAGAGGTATTCGGTTGTTTTTCCTTTTTAGCACGAACCCTTTCCTCATATGTTTTTAACATTCCTATAGCTTCATCTAGGGTTATGGTATCTACGTCCGAATATTGTTCTATTGATAAGAAGTTAATAGCTTACGAACTAAAGTGGCATCATCAAATGTAGAACCTAAATTTGCAGCCCTAGTAAATGTGAGAATATCAACGGAATTTGACAACATTATCGAAGAACAAACGAATAAGAAATGAGATCAATTCGAACAATCTGGACATAAATTGAAACTATTATTGATGATGATCGATTAACGATCTTATTACAAAGCAAGAAACGAAATGAATTTGAAAATGATTACGAAATCAGAAGATGCCTAAATCTCTCATGAAGAACCCTATCTAAGTTGATTTCAACTGATCGTTGATAACAAATTTCCCGCTAACGGATATAAACGAATCAAGTTTCGTTTATGACACATTATCATTGCCATGTGAGTTTGTGTTTGTTTCACTTTGTTTAACTGTTTCGTGATAAATAATGCTTGCTTATTTTTTAAAACTATGTTTCAATGTTTGAACATGGTTATTTCAATTTCGGGAATGAAACCTTCATTATCATATAAAACTTTTGGTAACGAATTAATTAAGTTTTTTTTTTCTATTTTATAATTTCAATTATTATATTAATGAGTGTAATCTCTGTAATTATTATTTACAGTGTAATCTCTGTAATTATTATTTACAAAGGAAAGATTATAGATTAAATGGAGATTTGATTTATTCATCAATCATTTACATCCTTCTTTTACATATAACAATTTTTTTTCTTTTTCTAATAAGACCATTTACAGAATAAAAAAACTTCCAAATATTATAAGTTTATAACCTTTAGTATAAAAATAGCACTCTTAAATTTTAAGACAAATTAGATATGATAACCTTTTACTACAATAATGATAAATTCATTCATTTCCTAATCTTTAGAATTTTTATTTGAATATAAAAGACGGGGAATTGTATTTTTCTCCCTATAAACTTTAAAAATTGCATATATACCCAACTTAAAAATTAAATTGCATATATCTCCTTCTGGTTAAACACAATACCCTCACCGAGGGCTCGGTGAGGGTGATGACATGGACCATTTCTCTCGGTGAAGTTCGGTGAGGACATTGGGAAGGTGATTCGGTGATCTCGGTGGCGCTGACTTCGGTTACCGTCCCCCGTGATATGGCATCCTTCACCGAACTCAACTTTTTCATTTTCTTTTTTATTAATTGACTAAAATAATATTAAAAGTAAAGTGAAAGGAGTGAAAGGTGAAATGTGGGCATTGGAAGTGAAATGAGTGAATGATAAGGGGAGTGAAATGTGATGATGTGGCGCTGAGTTGGCAAAAAAATAAATGAAATGAGTGAAAGGTGAAAGGTGAGTATTGTGATTAACTTTATCAAAACATATTGCAAATTTACCCATTTTATTTTTATTTTATTAATAATAAAATATAAAATGACTATTTTACCTTTATTTACTCAAATCTTATAAATTGTATATATCCATTTTATTTCAAACATTCTCAATTGCATATATACATGTTTATTTAAAGTGATCAAAATCAAGCAATTACACGTTTCAAATACTAAATTTTACTACTAAGTAAAATCGTAGTACCAATTTCATATATATATGTGAAATAATCAATTTGTGTGTCATAGAATTACCACCCTAAACATGAGACATGAGACATTTGGCAGAAAAAGATCGATGCTTTTGTAAGTCTGTTATGAAGTGAGTATTAAAAGGAATATATAAAAAAAGAAAGCATAAGATTTCATATATAAAGTAAAAAAAAAAGCCAATTCTAATCCATCGAGATTATGTTATCGTCAAAACACGTTTTATAATATCATAAATTTTCTTCCAATGAGCAAACCAGAAACGACTTATATGGCATAAACAAAAGAAATTAAATGATATCTTCAATTTATGGTAAATCGGATACATGGTAAGTCACTCCTTTAAAATCCTAATCTATACTTCTATATCTATACTATATAACTAGCCACTTACCCGGGTAAATACCCGGGTCTAAAACGTATAAAAAAAATATAGATATATATGTTATCCAAAAAATTCTTATCGGTAAAACAATATTCAATAATAATAAAAAAATTCAATAACAATTACAAATTTGAGAAGATAGATTTATACACTATATTTCCTGTTACATTGGTTGGACGACCGTCTTCATCCAAAATCAAGATCTTCAGACCGTTTTTGCTCTTCACCCTTGATAAAGCAACATATAATTGACCATGAGAGAAGACGGGATCTTTCAAGTACAATCCAACTCTTGAAAGTGATTGGCCTTAGCTTTTGTTTATAGTCATAGCAAAACAAATAGAGATCGGAAACTGTCTTCTCTTAAACCGAAAAACAACTCTTTTATCTGTTGGAACCAATGAAAGTCTAGGAATAAAAGTCATGAATCCGATATTGCTTCCGGAGATAACCACCGCTTCAATAACATGCTTCCCTAGAGATACGAACTGAAGACGTGTTCCATTACATAAGGCATTCCTCTGATCAATGTTTCTAAGCAACATAACAGGAACACCAACTTTCAGCACAAGACGATGAGTGGAATGCCAGATATGTGTAAACAATTCAGGACGCCTGGTGGGTATAAGTTATGATCAACGCCGTCACCTACAATCTCTTCTTGACATACATAATCTGAGCTTAAATACTCATGGTCTTCACCGGGAACCAAAGAAAGCAGACGCCTGTTGATATCATCGACAACCTCATTAGTTGGTGCGAGAATAGCTCTTTCAGACCAAAAATCCTGTTCACCTAAGTTATCCAAAAATCGATAAGATCGCTAACCGGATTCGATGAATCACGAATAAGAAGTTCAGGAGGAATAACTATTTCTGACTCACCATCATTATCTCCACAAATCTAACAATTTACTTTACATTGCATGTTAGTGTATTCAATAGAAGCTTTAGAAATCTAACAATGTACTTTAAATGTCTATGCTACTTTAAAACATAAAATCTTTAAATTTATAAAGTGGAATAAGCTAGGGTACATGTATAAACATTTCAGTAAACCATATATGAAATTAACTTTTAAATTCCTAATTAGAAAACCTAATCATCATATTTGTATAAACATTTAAGTAAACCATATACGAAATTAACTTTAAAATTCCTAATGAAAAAACCTAATCATCATATTCCATAGTTCAAGTTTTAAAAATGTATATCCTTGGTCATATTCAATAGTTAGTCATTTTGACTCCAAAAGTCAAAACTATATAAACTATTAGCATTAGTACTTTCTAAAAAAAACAAATACCAGCTCTCTGAATAATTTTGTAAGCAAAACTGGAAAAAAAGTAATTAGTACGTAACAATATTATGTGAAGAAAAGAATAAATGTGAGACTATAGTGTAACTTGTATTTCATAATCCCTGCTATTATCTTTAATGAATTTAGTGAAATTCAAAAGAGACTAAGGATATAAACTGATTGTTATTAGAATCCTAATTACTCATTTTTGTTTTACAAATCCTACATAGGTAAAGAAAATAATTTACCACTTAATATAATGTATTAATGTGCTACATTTAGTTTTTCATAATAAACTCATAATACTTTGAATTTTTTTCTTTTCGGCTTAATTAAAATAATCTTAGACTATTTCTGTCTCATAAAAATCATATCAATTAGTTATGTTCAATAAAAAGATCATAACAGCATATACATAACCTACTTATGACCCATAATATAAATTATTGTGAACCTTCTAAAACCAAAATCAAGAATAATGTTACATAATTCGATAGCGAAAGAGAAAAAAGAGATTATACTTGCACTTCATAAGATGACAATAGAAACCTGCAATTTAAATCAAAGGAAAAAACTCATAAAATGAAGATTACATTCATAAAAAAGTTAAGAAAACTAAAAACTATAGAACTCTATTTCTAAAGGACCATACGCATTAGCTATTTGAGCAAAAGAAAGTCAGATAGAAACAATAAAGTAGATGAACAGAGATATAGTTTGTTTACTTTACACACAGACATATGAAAAGCTTATAGATACAGAGATATAAAAAGCCTAACACATAGTCTTGATAGGATTTTAATAACGAACCATTTGCTAGTTATCTTTTAAATTTATAGTTAGGTGTGTAATTTGAAAGTAATTACTTAGTAAAGCCTATATCAAGTTATGATTAGATGTTATGAGTCATATAATCAGTTTAGCATCACAAAGATACAAACAACGAATTTGATACTTAAGTAATGAGTTGTAACATGTTTTTAAATTTGTTTAGCTCTTTGTTTAGTTAATTGAATTTCTAGAGTAAATTACTAAAGTTCCTAAGGTCTACGCCTAATTTACTCAACATTAATTATAAAAAGACAAAATAATGCTAATTTACTAAACCTTTAATCAGAACACATATTAAAATAGTTTCTTTAGTTTCTTTGACCCATTAGCCAACCGACTAAATAAAGAAAGATGATAATTAAATTTATACTTTCAAATGACAGGATTTTTAAGAAATCTAACACCTTAAACAAATCTAATACTTAAGTTTTTTATAATTTTAAAGAAATATGGGGCTGAAATTTATTACTTCAATCACCAACAGAAGAAAGGTGAATTGGAAAAAAATGTACCTGAAGTTGTAAGAGAACTTGCAATAGCCTGCAGAGAGCAAAAACAAAGTCATAAGACATGTACCTTCATCATAAGTTTAAGGAACAAAGTTTTTTTCCGGGTTGGAGATGTACCTTTTAAGCGAGGAATAGAAAGTATTATCGTGGCTAGTAAGGCAAAAAAGACCCCAAACCTCTTTCAAAGTTCAAAAGTTTAAAGAAATAATAACACCCATAAATAAGGATGTAGTATCTTCTTCGGAGTTACCAACTGCTAACGATAAGTAATGATTTAAGCAAACAACCTGGAACATCCTAAGCAACTAAAACCTGCAAGTGATAGACAAAGAAGCATTAAAAAACAATTGTCAAATAAAAATTAAACCGGAATATTCTGAATTCTGAATGCATAGTATAATGAGGATAGAAGATGGTCCTATTTGAGTGGCCTGCAGAGTTGGTATATTGGCAAGGATGCAAAAATTTAAATTGATATCATTTTAAAATTAGTTGACTAATCAGAATATTTAGTTACCAAATTAGCTAAAAATATGCATACATGATTTCTTTAAATTTTAAATCAGATTGCCAAAAAATATGTAGGATGTGAAATTTTAAATTGATATCATTTTAAAAATAGTTGACTAATCAGAATATTTAGTTACCAAATTAGCTAAAAATATGATGATTTCTTTAAATTTTAAATCAGATTGTCAAAAAATATGCAGGATGTGAAATTTTAAATTGATATCATTTTAAAAATAGTTGACTAATCAGAATATTTAGTTACCAAATTAGCTAAAAATATGGATATGGAATTTCTTCAAATATTAAATCAGATTGTCTAAAAATATGCAGATGTGGAATTTCTTCAATTATGTTTTACCAAAGTAATGGTTTCTATAAAATCAAGTAACAAATGGCATAACAATCCCACAATCGAAACCATTAACAAACAGATTATAAACATCTATTTAAAACACATTGAGTTAATGAAAACCCTAATTTAGGGTCGTCCATCCATAGACTGATACGATACATGAGAGTGAACGATTTCAGGACCTTGATGATACATACCTGATAGGATTTCAGATTCGGCGGAGGGAAGACAGAACTTGTATCGCAGCGAAAGTAGCGAGACCCAAAACAAACAAAAATCGTATCAGAAAACATGATATCTAAGCGTAAAAGTTATATCTACGTATGAGATTGGAGAAACTCACCGGAATTCACTGAAATCGTCTGCGGAGCTGTCGATCGACGGCGGAGATCGAGAGAGAAATCAACTGTGAAATCCTAGTTTTTGAAACAAATGATCAGAAAACATGATATCTAAGCGTAAAAGTTAAAGCTACGTATAAGATCGGACGAAACTGACCGGAAATAGCGAAAATCGTTGGCGGAGCTCTCTATCGCCGGCGGAGATCGAGAGAGATTGATGAAGTGAAACCCTAGTTTTTGCACCGAAAATGTGTGGTTTACGCTTTTATAGTCGGGTCAAAAAATGTGTCGGGTATGACCCAGACCCGCGAGTTGTTTTTAATTAAACCGGTTCATGATTAATAAAAATGTAAAAAATCAAGAAAATGACACTTAGGATTCTAGTGTGATTAGAGGGTGCCACATCAGCAAATGATGATGTGGACACACTTATAATGTGCCAACTACACCTAATATGTTTTGTTTAATATATAGGTAGATAAACACAAGTTTTCAATGTCCAGGTGGCACACCTTAAATTAGCTTATGTGTCATTTTTATAAATTTTTGAATTAAAAAATTAAATGGTATTTACAAAAAGGAAAGATCTTATAATTAAAAATAAAAAAATAAAATTTTTTCCATACAAAAATTATCCATATTTGTTTTACAATATCATAACTTTGATTCATCAATCTCCTTTATTTCTCAGTGAAAATTTGAGAAAAAAAATTTCATCTTTTACTTCGTTTAATTGTTTTTATATCACAGCCTCGGGTATTTACCCTGGGCACTAACTAGTTAAATGAAGAAAAGGAAGTGGAAGTCGGTGAGCTAGAAGTTCAATGGTAGAAGAAGACTCCCTTAACCATTGTTTCCATAGTTTTTTGTGAGTATTTTTGTTCGAAAGTCAAAATTCATTAAGGATAGAAAATATGAAATTCATTATTTGAATTGGGTTTATATATGCAATTATGGTTTAAAATAAGGGGATATAGATCAATTCTCTTTAAAAGGTTTTCAAATTCGTATTAATTTTTTTAACTTGTAAAGTTTAAATGTTATGCTCTTGTTACTTTAACAGTTTTTTTATTACAAGTTCTATAATTTAGTTATATTTTTTTATACTCTATTACGGTTATTAATTTTTTAAAATCCTAAATGTGCAATGTATAGGTATGAAACTAGTATTGATATATTTAAAATAAGTTAAATTATGGGAGTTGTTAAATGTACCAAGGTGATTTTTTTTTCTTGAAATCAAGGCAAACCACCTAGGTTTTACAAACTTAATTACTAAGGGTAGTGTTAAATGTATCAAAAAGTCAACTTAATTTAATTTTTTATTCTATTATATATACTTTTATGACAAAAAATAACCTTTTTTTTATATCAAAATGAGTGATATTTAGAAATATTTACTTCTCACTCCTACTCTTATTAGTTAAAATGTTTTTGTTATTTATTTTATTAAATACATTCAATATTTTTTGATAAAAGGTCGATAAGATTTTAAAACACGCAGTTAATTTAAAAGCTAAGGAGAAAAGACATATAAAATATTTTTGTTTTTAGTTTTTGAAAAAATTAAAAAAAAAGTTTTTTTTAAATACCTATACAAAACGTTAGAAATAACTTTGTTTTTTTAAATACATTCAAATAATGTAAAAAAGTATATTATAATATACTTTTCGTAAAGAAATAAAAATATTGATAAAATGTATAAAAAAAAATCTATGTTTAGATAAACTATAAAAAATATTCTTAGAAAAATATAAAACTTTTATACAAAATTTGTAAAACATTCAATTATTTTTTTAAAAATATCTTAACCAATAAGAGTTGTAGTGAGAAAGTTTATTTAAAAAAAAATACTTATTTTGATAAATATTTTTTAAATTACCTATTTTAGTAAATAAAATTTCAAATTATACCTATTTGGAAAAGACATGTAATTATTACCTTATTATTATATAAAAGTAAAAATAATTAAAAAGACATGTAAAAAAGTGTTAAAAAGATGTAAAGTACGTACTACGTACAATATTGACATGCATCATGTCTAAAAATTTAAAGCCTAAGTGATCAGCAATAGTTTACATCGTTGAACTGAACTTTCGTCTCGATTAAAAAAATTAAAAGAAAACATTTGTAAAAGAATTGCATAATATTTATAAAAGTCTTTTGTAAAAAAATATAGTAATTTTTTTTCAATAAATTGCTGTTAAAAAAAGTGGATAATATTTATAAAATAGGTCTTTTATAAAAAATTATAATAAAAAGAAATTTGTTAGAGTTTTTTAATAAATTGTTATTAAAGAAAGATAATATTTATAAAAAAGTCTTTTAAATTATATAATCATTACCTCATTATTAAGAGTGAGAAATGAAACTTTTTAAGAAAAATACAATCATTACCTCATTATTAAGCACATATTAATTAAAGTTGGTACATTTATCATATTACCTTGGTACATTTATCCTTACCCTAAATTATTTCATTATTGAAAATTGTAAATGATCAGAGCATTAAAGAACAAAAAACAAATGGTTCCCATACCCACGCAAATATGTCGCAGGTATAGAGAGGAGAGAAAAATGAATGCTTGATGGCCACCTCTCACCGACAGTTTCATCCGATTAAAAAAAATTCATCTGGCAAGAATAGTCTCTTTTAAGTGTACACCTCAGCCTCATCATTTGATAATAAAAAATAAATATAATATTAGATATTTAAAAGTTTTAATTAGTTTTAAGTAAATATGAGATACCAACGCACATATGTCGTAATGGTATCCGTGTGATGGGTTAGGGACTGGGCAATTTCTTTTTGGGAGACTCAGGTTGGAGGTTGGAATCTTGAGATGGGGAATTTTATCGACGGCTACTCGCAGGTCGGGTTTCTCTCAGAATGGTGTATGGAGGTGGTGTCCTGACACACCCGAAAGGAGCATATCCCGACCGGAGCACGGTTAAGACACTCGCGCTCGGGCTGGTGCCCGGGAGACTAGGTTCGACTGAATTCACCATTAAAAAAAAAGATAAACTTGATGAAAGAGCATTAAAGAAAAAAAACAAAAGGTTTTCATACCCACCTACCAATTAATTTGACCTCATCTGGATAAACTTGGTGAAAGACTAAGGGGGGACGATATGGTGGTGGTACCGCCTTGCGGTTCCAAGGGGAGCCGCATGGCTCTTCTTGGCAACCATACCGCCTTGCCTTGGCTCCCCCACCTGGCTCCGAATTCTTGGACGACGCGACACGAAGGAACCGGTGAGAGCCGGCCAAATTTGAACGTTGGCATTTGATGTGGCTTGAAGTCTAAATTTCAGTGGCTTCCCCAAGCCACACCACAACTATACTATGTGGTGTGGCTTGAAGCCTTGTCATTTTTTCCCAATTTGAAGTGTCACGATGTTATTGGTTGGTGACCATGGCTTGGTGAAGCCTTGTGGCAACCATACCCCCTCCCCTAATTGTACCTAACAAAAAAATTGCTACCTATCTACCAATTGTACCTAGCTATAAAAAAGATAAACCAAAAACTTGGATCATTGATGGGTTATCGGCGCATCCGATCATCTCCATTTCTTACGTACAGGACCTGAAGACTACCCTCAGTAAGAAACCCACCATAGATGAGAAAAACTAAATGTCCCAACCTAAAACTCTTTTTTTTTTTATCAAAAGTGAACTTAAACAAATATCTTTCCATTTTAATGTCTTTGGTTTCTCATACAATATATATTGATATATTAATATATATATATATATATATATATATATATTAATATATTAAATTATTAATATATATAGGATGGGGTTCATTGTAGACCCTTAAAAAATTGTAGACCCTGTAAACCCTTATATTGTTCTATAAAATTCACTAAAACTATAAAGTTCATTGTTGTTGAGTTTGGTTATTTTTTATACGATAAGTTTTTAAAAATAAAAAAGAAAACCTAGAAAGTTGTTGGACACAATGAAATATAATTGTTGTTAAAAAAATGTTGTATTATTCTATAAAACTCATTAAAAATTATAAAACTCATTGGTGAGTTTTAAAACCCACTGTTGTGTTTAAAACTCACTACAACTTCAAAAATCAATGTTCTATAAAACTTATTGAAAATTATAAAACTCATTACAAATTATAAAACTCACTCTTAAGTTTAAAACTCATTGTTTTTAAAACTCACTGCAACTTTAAAAGTCGATGTTTTATAAAACTCATTGAAAATTATAATTTGAAATTAAGAAAATAAAAAAATAAAGAAAAAACTAAAAACTTTATAAATAAAAACTTAAATTAAAATATAAAGATAGAAATATGACAAATAAAAAAATTAAAAAAAAACAAATTCAATAGCAATGAGTTTTATAATTTTTATTGAGTTTCATATAACAATATATGGGTCTACGGGGTCTACACTTTTTAAGAGGTCTACAATAAACCTTTGACTATATATATATATATATATATGTGTGTGTGTGTGTTTTTTATGGTGTTACAAGTATAAAATTTGTACCTTCTTTGTTTTTAACTTTTAATTAATCCACATGCATAAAATGTGAGCAAAAGGGGTAGCGCTATAATAGAAACCCACAACCATTCTATGGCTAAGAAAAAAAGCGTGGTGGATTGATATGGTCTACCGGAAGAGTCAAGATTGGACATCGCACGCACCAACCACCATCAAATCGCAACTTCATCGGTCCAAAACCCAAAACAGAACCATCAATACCATACATCTCCTACAACATTCAAGATCGCACACAAAAACACTAGGTGATGAGTGCAACCACCAAGAACGTACCAAAACACCATCCACCGCAACAAAAAAAGTCACCCTTAAAGAACATAGGCCTTGAATCAAAATGCCAGAAACCATAAATCAAACCATCATAACCATCCACCGTTACCCTCAACATCCACCATCGCACCGCCAAATCGATTTACAAATTTGGGATGTTCATATCTGAATTTTTATTGCTTTTCGGCTAGTTTAAGCCGAGAGATTAGTTGAGCATTGATTTGATGAGACTTTAAATTTTCACCACCTCTTTTCACCCTCTCCTATGAGGCTAGTTTTAATGAAAAATGATATGATATTTTTCTATTGGTTTAGAATAGTTATGATAAATCCTCCACCTACCCCCCTTAAAAGTCAACATCATGAATGAAAGACATTAAACCCTTTAACGTTTATTCCACATCCATAAAACGTGAGCCACGGGGTATAGTACATTAGTACCGCTATAAAAGAAACACACAAATCAAAGGAAATGAAGAAACATATACAACCCTTCTATGCCTAAGAAAAAGTGCACTGCATTGATATGCTCCACGTTTCTCCGTTCATGGCCGGTTTTTTCCGGGTCGAGACAGGTTTTCAACCTTTCTCGACCAAAACCGACCAGTCAGATTACAAGTTGTTTGGCCGTCTTAATAAAGCCACATGTTTCTCCGTTTCTCGGTTGGATGGTGATCAGGCATGCTAGCACTACCTCCTTATCCTTCAAAGTGAGGAGAAGTGCCCCGGAGCTGATAGCTCCGGCGACACTGACACCTCGAGAAGTAAAGCTTCTCTCCGACATTGATGATCAGGCCGGGCTCCGGTATCGGATCCCTATGATCTTTTTTTATCCTAGGAATCCGAATATGGGAAACATAAATCCGGCAAGTGTGATCAGGGAAGCTTTGGCGAAGGTGCTCGTGTTCTATTACCCGCTTGCTGGCCGAATAAAGGAGGGTCCGGGGGGAAAGCTGATGGTGGATTGCACCGGTGAGGGTGTGTTGTTTGTCGAGGCGGAGGCAGACGTCACATTGGAGCAGTTCGGGAAGTCGACGCTTCATCCGCCGTTCCCATGTGTCGACGAGCTCCTTTGTGACGTTCCCGGCTCCGGCGACATCGTCGGCTCTCCGTTGGTACAAATTCAGGTGATCGATGCTTTAAACATATATATATTTTTTTTAACGGTAATTTGGCTTAGTGGTGTATCGGGACTGGTTACTCTGGACCTACCCAATGTCCCGAGTCCGAACCTCATAACGAGGGAACCTGGGAGCGCCCCCCATTTACACCATCGGGCGGGAACCGGGCAAGCCCGTAAACCCTCCCTTGTGACATAATTAGTAAACTTGAAAGTAAATATACAAAAATTAATTCCTTCCCTATAAAATTAAAAACGAAAATCACAATTTATGCTCTTTTTCATTATCGATTAATTATCATTAACATTATTAGCATTGTTTCACAAATTTATGAAAGAATATATAGTGTATCATGAAAAAATAGAGTTATTTACGCCCATATTAAATGTTTAAAAGCCAATAATCTCTAGACTAAGTGGTTGAGATGAGACACCCAAAGATAATAAACATGAAAGGTTTTAGGTTCAAATCTCACATATAGAAATGTAGGGGGTTTTAGGTTGGGCCACATAGTTTTCCCACTTATAGTGAGTTTGCTCCTAAAAGTGGTCTTCGAGTCATGTACTCGAAGAATGGAAATGATTGGGTGGTGTCAATAGCCAATCAGTGATCTAAATTTTCTGTTAAAAAAATGTTTAAATGGTTATATTTTCACATTGTTTTTTTAACGACAAATTCACACACCAATAGTATACTATGAGATTTAAACCCCCAACCTTTTAAAGATAAATACCTTATTAAACAACTAGCTAGGTACCACATGGTTTCGAAGCCCTTTGGTTGACATCATGTGTTTAACTAGAGTTTTCCTTAGCTCCAACGTACGATTCATATTGAAACATATAAAATATTCTACCTACAATTCATCATATCATTGTTTCATCATCCACACAAAGTAAAAATAACACTAGATGATACAAAAGGTTTGTTATAGCTTTTTGATTCTGACTTGTTAAAGCTTTAAACAAGTGAGCATGTTGATCAGACTTAAACTACTAACCTATTAATGATAGGTAACGCGCCTATTATGTGGAGCTTTTATCTTTACTACACGAATCTATCATACCATGTTTGATGGGACAGGAGTGGCACAATTTTTAACGGCATTAGGTGAAATAGCTCAAGGTGCGGTTGCACCATCGATATTGCCGATTTGGGAAAGAGGCTTGCTTTGTGCTAGGGATCCACCATGCATTACATTTCCTCATCCTGAGTATGATGATGTGGTTGACACTGAAATCAACCACATAATCGCAACATATGAAATGGCAGACAAATCATTTTTCTTCGGCCCGACTGAAATGTCTGCCCTTCGTAGGTTTGTTCCAGAAAACCTAAAAAATTGTAGCACCTTTGAGGTGCTAACAGCTTGTCTCTGGCGTTGTCGTGCTATCGCGTTACAAGAGGATCCTGAGAAACATACACGTCTAATGTTCTTTGCCAATGCGCGTGCCAAGTTCAACCCTCCTATCCCGATTGGCTATTATGGAAATTGTATCGTCATACCATGTGTGATTTCAAAAGTCGATATCTATGCAATAAACCATTAGGTCATGCGTTAGAACTTGTAATGGCAGGGAAATCTTGTGTCACTGAAGAGTACGTGAGGTCGACAGCAGACCTAATGGTCGTCAAAGGACGACCGCATTTTAAAACCGATTCTACCTACATAGTATCAAATATTACTAGACTTGGATTCAACAAAGTTAACTTTGGATGGGGGGAAGCACTCTATGCAGGGCTTCCTAGAGATGATCAAGATATCCCTGGAGTCTTTAGTGACTACATGCCTTCTATAAACGACAAGATGGAACATGGAATTGTTGTAATTATTGGCTTGCCAATCCCAGCAATGAAGAGATTTATAGAAGAGTTAAATGTTATGTTGAAATAGGGATTTGAAACTAAAGTAGGATAATAACAAACAACCAAAAAGACTTTAAATGACGATTTAAAGTCTTTACTAGTTTAGTTAGAGTGTGTTGCAGATGCGTTCTACCTTTGTGTGTTAGGTTCGCTGTAGCCTCGACCCGTATGAGTTTGGGCTTGACGATTGCTATGTGTTTCAGCCCGAAGTAAGTTTGGACCGGTTTGAATATTGAAGGGTTGTGTGGGCCAGTCACCCATCAACTTTAGTGACGTATTTTTTTCTAGCTATTTCTTTTATCTTATTGATTAAGAAATAAATATGTTACCCTAGATTAGCTTCTTATTATTATTGTGTGTTTGTCGTGAGTGTTTGTATTGTTGTCCGTCATCATCGTCGCCGGCCTAGAAATTTTAAAGCTACCAATATTATTGTTTGGTGATGAATATTATATACTAGGTTAGCGACCCGTGTATGACACAGGTTGAATTTATGTTTATGTTATTAGATAAATACCAAAAAAAAAACAATTAAGAGATTTGAAAGTCATAAATAACGTAATTCAATGAATTGGATTAGTCTTTCTGGTGAATATCCTTATTTCTCTCATCTCTTGAACCTATTGTTCTAGATCCAAAACCGAAATGACCCTCTGAATTATTCTTGGTTGTGAGACACATTCACATTCAATATAAGTCCCTAAAATCAAAATAAATATAAGAAAAAAATAAAATAGATTAGAGGGGGGGGGGGGGTTGCAATTTTCTTGTTCTTGAAAAAAAATGAATATTTCATTCAAATTAATAAAAAGTTTGGGCTCAATCTAAAGAGAGTGTCTGGCCCAGAACTATATAAATATGCTCTAGAGAGATATATTATATATGTGGGGACATATTGTGTATTATAGACATATTGTGTATAAAAAACGAAACAAATGCAGATATAATCGAATGGTGATTTCTCTACGCTCCCATTTTTAATAACATTCCAGGTAGAAGCATACAAGTATTGTAATGCGTCTCTCCGTGGGTATCTGATAACCATGTATGTAGGGGTAGAATCGATAATTTGACAGCATAAGTAATAAAAAATACAATATAGAATATGATTTTCCAAAGCCACATGATACAACTGATTAACTAATGTTTCAAAATAACATTAATTGATAATTTAATACAATAAAGAAATTGATTATGTTTGACAAACTGTTGATTATTTTTCCTAAAAGACTCAAATTATTGTGTAAATTTATCAAATCTACATTAAGTTTGCCAAAAAATTTTAAAATAAAAAATTTAGTTTGAACAAAATCGGTAATTAATCTTAATTTGGTAATTTAATAAATTGATATTGAATGTGGTTTTGACATGGACCCCTTAAAATGAAACATATGACAATCATTTAGTGTTTTATTAAGATACAGGATTAAAAATGTGTGTGTGGATAGTGTTGACTTACGCCAACAAGAAGGAACAAAATTGGAGACCTATATTTTTTTATTCAAAGGTTATATATTTTGATTAATATTACTTGATTATTTATCGGATATTGGCTTGTTTGTTTGTTCAAGTTTGGAAATAAACAGACCGTCATTAAAATAATTTCTGGACTCGTCACGAAGTTCACTTTGGGTGGGAGGAAGCAATCTATAAAGGGTTTCCTAAAGATGAACAAGATCGATATCCCTGATATCTATACCTAATACACGCCTTCTTTAAAGTAGAATAATAAGTGTTCAATTTAAGTCTTGTAGAACTTTGAGAGGGTTATTGTGAGAAATTTAGCTTGGGTAAGAAGGATAAGAATGAATAATCTTTAACTAAATGAAGATATATGGTTCAAAGTTTTTCTGTCTAGAATTAGAGAGAAAAACAAAAGATGAAATTGCATTTTTGACTTTTTATCTTTGTAGAATTAAATGAAAATCTATGACACAAAATTTTTCTTTCTAGAATTAAAGGAAGATCTATGGCTAAAGTTTTTCTTTGTAGAATTAGTGAGAAAAACAAAAGATAGTTAAGAATGAATCTCAACCATTGGATCTTGATCTAATAAAAAATGAAGAAGTGTAAATTTGGTCTTAGTCATCTTTGTTGACTTTTAATTAAGTTATCTCATTTTTTAAATCTTCATAACTCTTAAATACGACACTATTTTTTTTTTAAATTACACCATAAAAACGAGCGTTTTTTTATCTTTAAAATGCGTACAATGTTGTTATATTAAAATAAAAAAAATTACTTTTTCGATTGTATCAAAATGTTTAGATCATTGTGTCAAAATGTTCCGATCATTGTGTCATACTGTGTCAAAAATGTTCAGATTATTGTGTCATACTGTGTCAAAATGTTCACATTATTGTGTTATACTTTGTCAAAATATTCAGATCTTGTGTCATATGGTGTCAAAAATCGAAATAGTATTTTTTTTTAATTTTATATATAGCAACACTATACGCGTTTTAAATATTAAAAAAACACTCGTTTTTATGGTGTAATTTTTTTTTAAAAAAATAATGTCATATGTGAAAGTTAGAAATGTTTATAAAAATAAGATAACTTACTTAAAAGTTAACAAAAATGTCTAAGACCAAATTACCCCTCTCTTTTATATTAAATTAAGATCCAATGGTTAAAATTCTTTCTTATCTTTCTTACTTAAACCAAACTTCACATTTGAACTTCCCTCCTAGAAATTTATATGTACATTTATCATTCTTACTTAAACCAAACTTCATATTTGACCTCCCTGCTAGAAATTTATAGGTACATTTGTGGTACTCTACAATCTACATATATGGTCCATCTCTTGATAATGAGCCCAACACAACGGCCCAAAACGATGACCCGTAAGCCCACTAAGGAAGTTGGAAGAATGGATCTTTAACAACCCATGATCACTTCCCAGTCAAGGAATGTTTAATCAATACATTAGTTAAATCAAGGGTTATTGGCTTGTATCAATTCCAACTATCACGTATTGGCCGATAACACTCCAAACTTTACTCCTTCCATCTGCCACCACGAACTATCATCATATTTTCCTCCATCACTCCCCCGTGAATTACTTAACCCCATTTGAATTCCATGTTTGTAAGTTTACCCAGCTTTTAATTCCAACTTCGTTAAGTAAATTTAACCGGGGGAGTGATGGAGGAAAATATGATGATTGTTCGTGGTGACAGGTAGAAGGAGTAAAATTGAGAGTGTTATCGACCAATACGTGATAGTTGGGATTAATACAAGTCAATAACCCTTAAATCAATAGAACCAAACTGAACCTAAAAGGATAGGTTTTATTTCCTTTCATGCAGCATTAACAAGGAACAAAAAACAAACCTTTTTCAAACAACTATACCAACACCTATACATCCCTCTTCTAGAGGGACACCAAACATGTTAAGAATACAACAGCTTCTTTAACCAAAAACATCTATGATGATCGCGTTTCAATTATCCGTGGTCCCATATACTCGATTCCCTCCATCTCTGATTCTTTCGGCACCTCGATTTCTTGCAACCACCAATACCGCTCACTCCCTTCTCCCGTCATAACCGCTTGTCCATCTGAAAGTTGTTAAAAGTAAACCATCACTAGACTGGTCACAACACATATCTTAAAGGAACTTAAAAGGTTCACTGCATTGGTTGCTCATATTCCTTTTTTTTCTCAAATAATATTGGCAAGTAGCGGGTCAAAATAGGTAATTTTACTATCGTCCGGGTTGAGCTAGCAAAATGTGACGTTTTGGGCCAAAATAGGTAATTTTTCTATGGTTCGGGTTGAGCTAGCAAAAGGTGGATCTTGACACGACATACTTGACTTAATGTATTATTTTTTAAATGCTAACAGAGTTAATAAGCATGTTACACGGCACATTTAACATGATTAAATGTAACTGGTTTAATGACACGAATGATAAGACACGACATGTTAACATGATTAAATATACGTAGTTCAAAAGCACGACCCATTAAACACGATTAAGAATTGCTCACCCCATTTGAACCATTTCATTTTCAACTACTTGATTATTTTATGTGTTTGACATGTTTGAAATAAAACATAACTCAAATCAACATATTCTTTGATGATAGACTCAAGTTGATAAACTAATTATGATTGGTAATAAATTAATACTAATGATCCGAAAAAAGAAATGCTTACGTGGCATCGCTTCGAATGGAATGTCTCTATAATACGAGCAGTCCCGACCATCTTTCTTGGAATATGGGGGTCCCATCACATCAAGGATTGCACAAGGTGTTAGAGCCCTGAAGGCATGTATGTTACCCCCTGAAGTTGGATACAGTACAGAAGTATCGCATGGGGCAGTAAAAACACCATCAGCTTTTAAACTTGCTAATTTAACTGCATAAAACAACAATATTGGAGTTAATTTTAGATAAAACATGCACTTAGTCTTTAAGTTGCTTTATAGAGGTGGCAAAATGAACACGTTATGGGTTGGGTAACATGTCAAAACGGGTCGGTCAAACAAGACTTTTTGTTTGTTCTTTTATTTAGAATCAAGTGCTATCAAAGATTATTGCAAAAAAAAAAATATAATAATAAAAAAAAAATTTGAATACGATAGTGGTTAATTAGGTAACGAAAAATTTACAAGGAAACTCATACGTCGAAGAATTTCAAGTGGGCAGGCACCACATCTTTTACATTTATGCCTAGAACATTTGTGTTTCCATATTAAATGAATCTTGCCCAAACTATAGGGACAAAAAAATGTATGAAACTCATATTTCAATGATAAAAAGGCAAACCCGGTGCAAGAGACTCCC
The DNA here is from genome assembly GCA_039602395.1 of Deinandra increscens subsp. villosa. NCBI lineage: Eukaryota > Viridiplantae > Streptophyta > Magnoliopsida > Asterales > Asteraceae > Deinandra > Deinandra increscens. Next base: position 93,958,232 of record JBCNJP010000023.1, on the reverse strand, counting down.
GCATGTGTGGAGTTCGGGGTGACAGGCCACTTGAGCCCAATATTAGCATACTTACCCTACATTTATGTAAAAGGCTATTTCTAAGACTCGAACACGTGACCTCCAAGTGACATGAAGGCAATCATATTCCAATTATGGTATATTTACTTGTGAAGTGAATAATAATAATCCACAGTATGACTTAGTAAATGACTCAACTTGGTATAATTGGTTAATTTAGTTTGTGGAGTAGTATTAGGTGGGGTAGTAATAGGAGCAGGACTAGAATAGATTTGCCATTCAAAAAAAAAAAAAAACTTTTACTTTGTTGTCAACGGCAATCCCATTATTTTATAATCATTATATATTTACACTTGATTTGCAGTTCAAATGATGATTGTGAACGAAATGGAAAAACATACATGCAAAAACACATAGAAATTAAGTGTAAATCGAGTGTAAATATATGATGGTTATAAGAAGCTATTTTTCCATGACTCGGACCCGTGACCTTCAAGTCACATGAAGGCAACCTTATTTCAATGATAGTATATTTAATTAATAAAACTACATATAGGTTTCATGCATTTGAAATACACATTGGGCTACTTTGTTCTTTTTCTCGGTTAACCCTTATAAATAAAACATAACCCTAATCAACCCATTCATAAGTAAATTGGTCGAGATTGCCACCTCTAAGGTTTGCTTGCATATATAGAGATTGAGAACTCACATTGTGACGGAGGCATCGAGTCATCCGAGTTATTAGAGGATTGTGAGGGGGGCATTGAGTCATCTGAGTTATTAGAGGTCACCAAATCATATGCTTTAATATGCACTTTCCCAAGCAAAAGCTTGTTGAAAACAGTCATTCCTGGATGGTTATGAAGAGGTATGACAGCATTTGCAGGGAGAAAGAAAATACATAACTGAAGAAACACACAAATAGTGATTTAATACATGATAAATATTTTTAATATTTGCCAAGAATGCAAAAGGAAAAATAGTAAAAATTTACCGAGAATTTCTCAGACTGGTATATGGTCGTGCATGCGACTTTTGGAGTTATTTCTCCTACAACACGACTAGTCTTAAAGAATTGTAGATTCCTACTTAGTCCAACATCTTCTGCCATCATTCCATCTGCAAGAAGATGTGATTTCAGTTAATAAAAGGCTTAGATTCCGGAGATTTATGATAAGATTGAATATATCTAAAAGATGACATGGATTCATCCGTGATTAAGATAGAGGAAAATCACGAGAATAATCATGTTGACTAAATATACTATTAAAATAATTACATTAGAGCACTACAAAATCTTTGGAAACTCAATTAATACTAGACGTACACGTGAATATTTTGCTTAGAAATTAACAACGCTGATGCAAAAGTATTACCCTTTTGCGACAATTACACATCGGCGCAAAAGACTATACCACTTTTGCACCACTTGACGCAAAATTTGTCTCGTGCATGTTGTGATTAGTTTTCTTGTCACTAAAATATGTGCAACAATAAAATTGATAACTTTATAAAAAAGCCAATGACTATTTTGATAGAGATGTGTGTCAAATGGTTATTTTTATGATTTTCCCTTCAAATAACTCTAAAAACCGAAGTGCTTCTAGCCCAATGGTATGTGGTCGATGTTTAATAAGGTATCCCTCCACTAAAGGTTGAGGCTTCAAGTCCCATAATGAACAAAGTGGTGTAAAATTGTTTAAAAAAAAATTCACTCTAAATTCTAAAAAGCTTTGAGCTTGTACCTAAAAAGGCAATAAGTGTTTATTCGGAATCAATTAGAAGTAATACTAGATCCTTGCAGTCCAAGTATCCACAAATATAGGCTAAATGCTTAAATCCACACACATTTAACACGATGTAATGTGACTTGTGTGTGCACAAATCGCTTATCCAAATAAAACGATACAACTAGTCACTAGATCTAGTTCTATTTATTTTAAATTTTTTTCTTTAGAAGAGCTTTCTTACTCGTGCACAAACTAAACTTACTCCTAAATCAACACCAATGTTCACCATAGGACTAGATCCCTCAACCATACACACATGTACACAAACCGGTAACGCTAGACTACAAGTCTTTTGATAACCAAAAGTGAAAACCGGCATAAAACATCATCCGATATTTAGTTATTTAATGGAAGAAAAAAATGTTCTCTTAGATCTAATTATACTTCAATGTTAAGCAAAGTGACATCTTACATACTTCACAAGATTTCAAAATCCCTCTTCTACTCACATGCGTCACACCCAATGTTGGCAATAAGCGTCCAAATTCAAATAAACAAACAACACGCAATCTATGAATAAGAAACGCTAAACATCATTATCATGCAACAAATCAATGCGGCTTCAAGTTAATTCTCATATCATAAAATTATTAATTAAATTTTCGAAACTAAAATTTCTTTTCTTTTTTTTCAATGCAAAAGATGCCAAACCCAATGCAAAATAGCCGGCCTGAATTTCATTTACTCCGGTCAGTTGCCGTTCCAAAAAAAAAAAAAAACTCCGGTCAGTCAAACAGGAACTTTTACATTTTTACCTCTCTTTTTTTTACATTTTTACGGTTTACTATATCCATTAATCCAGCTATCAAATCAAGTACAGATCTCAAGTACAGTTGAAAGAATGAAAGATGTTTGCCAAAAAAAGTAATCAAAATTTGATTATTCTGATTTCTGATCTTCAATCCAACAATTTTGGCAATCACTTATAACTTATTTAACATCTAATTCATATATCGGCCGTTCCAAAAAAAATAAAAATAAATAATAATAAAAAACTAAAACCGAAAATGAAATCCCTCACCGAGAATTGAGCAAAGTTTCTGCACATCAGTCGGAGAAGGAACAGTTCCGACGCCTTTGAACGCGTCAACACACGCCATATACAACCGCTGCAACGGCGACGAAACCGCCGCCGGAGACGGCGGAAACCGTTTCGTTTTGCGGTTACTTTTCCGGCAACATTTCTTCTTCCTTATGCTCTTGCTGACGTCAGCTAACCTCACCTCAATCGTCATCAATCGATTAATTTAAACCGCACAAATTAACAGAAAAGTTTTAGATGATCGATCAAAAACCTCAGATCCGATCGGAAATTAGTGTATAACGGGTTGAATTTCGGGAGATATGGAACGAATGTGTGTTAAGTTGTTGGAGAATTGGAGTTTGGAGGAAAATGGTGGTGGAATATATGGTGGAGGGATGGAAAACCAGGGGCGTCATGTATGGAATCTGGTGTGTTCTAGAGAGAGAAAGGTGGTAGAGAGAGAAAGTTGTTTCGTTTAGCGACCACTGTTTCGGTGGTTCTACATGAGAGGTGCTTTTTGTGTGTGAAATTACGGTTGTACCATTGGATTTGGAAGATAATTAGGCTATTTAAATCTATAAATCTATAGCGGTGTGGTGGTATAAAAATAAAAAAAGCGTCATAGAGGTGGTGAAAAAAGTATATACTTGGTGAGTACTAATGTGAATTGTAGTTGTATAAATGTGAGATGAGATGTAATATTTTGATAGTGGTTTGTTTTTTTAAACCGTTAATTTGGACTCGATTTTCTTACCGCATCGTTGACTTCTGAACTCATATCATTATATGTAAAAAAATATATACGACTATATAATACTTAATCTTTATTTTTAGCTACGAATATAAAAAAAAAACATATACAACTATATAATACATAATCTTTATTTTTTTTAAACTTACACAACTATATAATAATTAATCTTTAGTTAAAAAAACTTATACGACTATACAATACTTAAAACTTATACGACTATATGAGGATTTATATTTTGTAAGTAATTAAAAAGTTAAACAAATCTCATAAACTTTTATAAAATACTTAATCTTTATTTATAAAAAAACATAACTTAGAAAAAAATCTAAACAAATCTCAAACTTATTATTATTACAAAATTTAGAATAAAATTTAAAATAATTTTTTTTATCTTAATGGATGTTTAGACCTTAGTGGGGCATTGTGTCGCCAATAATTATATAAGTATCAGTGTAAATGATTGACATGAAAAACTTTTAATGCTTAATAGGAAGGTTTGTCCTAAATAGAGATTAAACTCGACTCTTCCATGTTTAAATTAATGTGTCTAGAAAAAGGGCTAAATTTAAAATTCTCAATTTATTAAAACACTTGCAGCTTTAATCATTTCTAAAAATAGTATTTTGGTACGGCTAAAATTTCCTCCTTTGATAGTGATTTAAATCAAATACTAGTTTAAGTTTTATAAATTATTATTATTATTTTTTTTGAACGGCTTTTATAAATTATTAATTATCTTATCCCTTTACATGAAAAAGTCGGTTGTCCAAAAAAGGAAGCATAACCCAAGGAGAAAGATTCGTATAGTGGGTCCCAAAACCAACTTTCATCAAAGAGGATTTTTTTTAACGGCAAAATTTATTAAAAACGAAACCAACTAGCAAAGCGTTAGAGGCAGCAAACAAAGAGAAACATTAGGTTATCTACAATACCATCTTATCATCTTTTATCTATCATCTTTTACTTTATTTTTTTTGTTAACTCAACGTCACATTATCATCTTTCACTCCTCTCACATTTCACTCATTTAACTTCCAATACTCATCTTTCACCTATCACTTATTTATCTTTACTTTTATTATTATTTTATTCTATTAATAAAAAAGAAAAAGTAATAAAATTTAACTTAGATTATAAAAAAACACTTCATTAAATAAAATAAAAAAAAACTACATTTCATAAAAAAAAATTACACATCCTAAATAAAATAATTAAAAAACACTTTCTAATACCCACCTTTCACATTTCACTCCACTCACTTTATTTTTATTATTATTTTAGCGAATTAAATTTTTTAAAAAATGTAAAAATTATATGCAATTTATTCAATTTATTGTCTATGCTTTGGTTTATATCTCACTGTTGGACTTAAGTGAAATCAAATGATGTAAAGAAAGTGGTTGAGATCGGGTTACGGAGCAATGAAGTGTATGGCTTGAACCGGTCATTTGGAGTTGAATATAAGGTCTCTGGAAGCTAGGGTTCGGAAAAATACGCACATTCTCAACAGCCGCTACTCAATTATCTCTCAATATCGTCGCCGTCTTTGTTATTTTCATAGATCTGGTAATTTCTAGTTGTTATTTTCATAGATTTTGATAAAAAAAAAGTAATTAAACATTCACATTTCACCGGGAATAAGGGGTGCGGGGGACGGGAACCGAGCTGGGTTCCTTGAGGATTTCACCGAGGGACCGAGATCCAGCTCCAATTTCTTCACCGAGCACCGAAGTCCACATCATCATCTCCCCGAGATCTTGGTGGAGGTATTGGATTTAACCTTACAACAAAAAGGAAAACCACTCGATCCAACTAATGGACTGATTTTTAGATCGATTCACATACCACAAAAAACTCTAAATTTTAATATCACTAATCACCCTTCAAAAAGGAGTTATCTAGTTCTACATGCGGGAATGTCAAAACAATTAGCTCCGATCTGAAATTATCATTATTATTTATATTTATTATTTATTTTAATAGTTCTAATTATACATATATATTCACAGCAGCGCATATAGAAAACAGACAAAAGTCTAAGGGGTAAACAAGTTGAGTAGAATTTGAGTTTGTTTATGTTCGAGCTCGACTCATTTAAACTTAATAGAGCTTGAGTTCGGCTCGATTCGAGTTTTATTATTGAAGCTTGAGCTGTTTGTGAAGAATTATTTAAGTTTAAGTTCGGTTCAAGTTCGGCTCATTTATTATTAATTATTATTTATTTATATATTATTATAATTAAATTTTTTATATATATTTAGATTACAAATTTATATAGAAAATAATACATATTATTTACTTATTTTTAAAAATCACAATTTTATATAAAATAACAATTATTTTTTTAAATAAGTTTAATAAATTAAATAAAAATACAATACAAGGTTCGTTAAGGCTCGCGAGCCGACTCGAGCTTGCTATTAAACGGGCTCTATTTTAAAGTTTGAGCTCGGCTCAAGCTCATCAAAACTCGGCTTGTTTCGAGTATTTATCGATTCGATATTGAGTTGCTCATCATGAATCAAACGGTAAACGTTGTCCTTTGGATTTTTAACAAGCTAAACATAAATCCAGTTTAGGCAAAACGGGGGTATTATTTAATAATCCTCCTTTATTTAACATAGTAATGGTGTCATTGCTATTGTGACCCAAACGTTGGTGTCATATCTCATAGGAAGCTTTAGGGTTGGTGATCGCAACACAGGCAAAACTTGGATCATCAAGAATCTTGATGCCTTGAATTACTTTTTTGGTCTTGAAGTGAAACACAAATCGGATGGTCTATTTCTTAGCCAAAGTAAATATGCCTAAAGCTCCTCAATGCCAAAACGGTTCACACTCCCTTGGTGACGCATGAGAATCTTGTGTCTAAATGGACTTTGTTCACTGCACCTAATTAAATTTTTGTACCGACCTTGAACTCTAAAAAAAATAATTTATAGTTTTAATAAAAATAAAATTTTACAAATTTAAACCTATTACAAACAAATTTATCACACAACTAATATATAAAAACTAATCTATAAGTTTTGAATACTTGATCATTGATCCAACACCAATGACTCAATGAGCCCAACAATATTAAAAATTTTAATCCAATTACCCAAACTCGAAAACACTCATTACCCAACTAATAAGAGTACCTAAATCTAAATATCTGATTAAGTAATTATAATTAAAATAATATAAGAACTAAGTATGTGAAGTCTTAACTGCAATGAAGTATGTGAAGTCTAATTTGCGTAACCGAATTCAAGATGAAAATTTCATTGCTAGTTGTATATGTTATATTGAGAAAAAAATGCTTAGAAAATATACATAGATAATATGATTGATATGTTTCAAAAAAATGACATCTCGTATAGAGAACTCTAGGTGTTTTGTAATTCTATTATCTAATGAAGAATGATGTAAGATACTAAATTTGTTATGCGTTTTCATATTTTAAGTTGGTTTTTATCATATAATGTGACCCGGCCCGACCCAAACCAACCCGGTTTAATTTATATAGAGGTGGACGACCGAATTAACCTCGAAAATTTCAAACCCCATAAAAAATTCCTAGATTCGTCACTGCCGCCGTACGTTTATAATATAAAACTTTTTGCCGTTAAAAACATATATCTTTATTAATTGTTATATTTAATACTTCACAGGAGTGTTTCTAATTATACTATTATACCAATAACGATAAATAAATCCCCACCATGCAATAAAATGTGAGCCTAATTTACTGGTTATGTACGTAAAGTTTAAAATATTTATATCCTCTCAAACTAGATATTTATAGTTGAAAAAACTTGTAATACTTTATTGTATTTATTTATGAAAAAGAAAAGACCATTGTGCATATGGAGAAAGATTTATTCAAACCTAAAGAATGATTCCCGTGATGAAGACTTTAGTTAGTGGGTTTCCACAAGTGGAAACTAAAACAATGAGCCCTAATCTTTGCCCTGCATACAATTATTATATTCAATTATATATAATTGTATAACCTATACAAGTTGGTTTGATAGCATAAAGTTAAATCCAAACAATAGAATACTTAAAATGACAATTAAAATATGACTATATTAATCCAGCTAATTAGTAGATTGGTTTTGGTCGACTAATACAATGAGATGCATGAAAGTGTTAACAGTTTTTGTTTTAACTACAGTTTGACAGACCACCGTATTGTGCACTTGTGTACGCAAAGAATCCGGTCTTTAAAAATACATATAATCTAGCCAACTACAGCGAAAACGCTCTACCATATAGTATAATAGACATTTGCTATCGTGTTTTGTCCCAATGACATCCAGTAGTGTATATGGATGATCACTTCTTGATCAAGAGGTCGGGAGTTCGAGTCCTCATCCACACTGGTTTTACCCCAATTATGGAGCTCGACTCTACGGGGTGGCCGGGTTGTGGAGTTTTTCCGTAGAACGGTCCTGAGTTCGACCGTGTTCTTCTGCTAGGGCTTGACAATAGCTTAGTTGTGTGTGTTATTTGCCGTTCTAAAAAATCAATATCTATATTTTATATTTTATATTATATATTATATAATAAACAAAAAGTTTTGACATACTCTAATTAGTAAAAAAAGACATTTGTCATCACCACGAAATTTTAGACTAAGTCAAAATTTTAACAAATAATTATCCAAATATTAAATTTTCATTAGGGTTTATTTAGTTTTAACTTTTAATAAGTCATTATCCAATAATAAATTATTAAAATATAATTTTTTATATTAAGGTTAGAAATTATCCAAATACTAAATGTTAATATTAAGGTTAATATTGTATTACATATATATTATGTATTATTAAAATAATATATTTTATTAGATATATTTTAATACTTTAATATATATAATGCTTATAATATTTTGTTCATAATAATATTTTAATTTAGCTCCCTTAAAGCATCTAGAATAGTTTTTTTTTATAGGAAAATTGGCCCCTATTAATTTTAGTTATCATATATTCGTCGATAATAATCGTAATTTTGATTTTTCCTTATAATAAACACAGTTATAAACATATTGACCTATATTGATCCATCGTTAACTAAATACTAACGACATTAGTTTTTAGCTGACTCGACATCCATAGGATCCTAGGTGTTATTTTTTATAAAACCTTTTAATAAAAATAACAAAAAAAAGGAAATGAAATCGTTGAGCAATAATCGATTTTATTAAAAAATTGTCAAAAAGAAAAACGATTTCATTATTTTCTTACTCTGAAATAGTTTCTTTTTATTATTTTATTAAAAGGTCTTATAAAAATGACACCTAGGATATTTTATATGGATGCTTAGTCAGCTAAAAACCAACGCCGTTAGTGTTTAGTTAACGGCGGAAATATATTTATAACAAGGATTATTGTAGGGAAAAATCAAAACTGAAATTAATTATTATCGGCCAATATGTGATAACTAGAATTAATAGGGCTAATTTTTCTTTCTTATATTACATCAAATCTTTAAAGTTTAAAGAAAAATATCTATTTATCTGAGTATTTTTTTAACAACTTTTAAATTATATAGATATATATTTTTTCATAAATTATAAAGAAGTTATTGTGAATGTTTTAAGCTTTTTTTAATTTAAATATAAACAAATTGTATAAACCAATAATAACTTTTAGAAAAGTAGTCGATTTTATACATAATTTCACCCACTAAACACCCCCAACTTAAGCAAAACAAAATATTAATAGTAATTTTCTATATGTGAAAATGATCCGTCATTAGTTACTACAAAGGCAGTGTGTAACACCTCAGTCTAAATAGTCTAATGGGACGGAATGAAAATTAAGCAAAAACAAGTTTAGCAAGACATGAGCGATGCGGATCGTCCAGTTAGAATAAGGAGATGGTACACATGTCATGGTTTGAACTGGTCGGATATGAACCATACGAAGGTATAGCGAAACCCGAACGGTTCACATAGTGCCAGGTCGATATAAAAAAACAAGTTTTTGGTAATTTTTACTCATTTGCATCCAAATTGTCTAGAGAATCTCTCTGCCCCAAAGTGTGTTTTGGTCAGGTTTCATTCCAAAGGTGCTCCAGTGCGCTAGACTCAATAGTTAAGCCAAGATTTGTGTGTAGTAAGGTCTCAAACCCATTTCTTCATAAGGTGATGATGAATTGTTCAGTAATGGATGCATGGCTCACATTGTGTTGATCATGTTTTTTTTTTTTAAACTTCGTTTTCTTACTCGTAATCTTATTGGATAAAAATAGTCATCTTAAACAATATACTTTTAGAAAAAGTTTATAATAAAATAAAAAAATGATTTTATTAGATTGTAATATTTCAAGATGTTTTTTTTAATTATTTTAAAATTAGTTCCGTAAACATTTATTAATATAATTTTTTTTATTTTTACTTTTTTTTATATAAAAGGTTCTATTTTGAAATAAGTTATAGAAAACATTTTTATAAAGTATGACAATCAAACAAAATATTATATAAAATTTTACTAGAAACTAGTTTAAAATTTTTTAAGTACTTAATCATTAATTTTTTAGAGAATATTTTGAAACAAAACTTTGTAAACCAATAAGATAATAAGATAAGGAATGAAAAAATAATGCTTTTAACAAAACATCCACTACGGTAATTGTGACAATCCATATTTTCAGGTCCTTCCCTGATTCAACTTAACCTTAAATTACTGATATAAATGTTGTGTGAGATTTATGTGATTTGACTTATAAGAATCACTATATGAGCATGCACTTGAGTTTAGACGTTTGAGATTCTATGATTTTATATAAATCGTACGTTATGATTTTATGTGAACGCTTCATCATTTTATGTGGCAATAAACTTATGATTTTATGTGGTATATACATATACACATTATATTTTATGATTTTATGTGACAATGTGTCACGTGGTTACACAGCGTTTCTATTATTTTATGTGAGTTAAACATGTATCGTTATGATCTCATGTTTATCATTTTATGTGAACTCAACATATAGATAAGGAATTATAATTATGATTTAGGTGAACTTAAAGTATAGATTTATAAATTTATATTCATGATTTTATGTGAACCAATTAGGGTTTACATCTTATAAAGATTACACGTTGATTTTATTGGGATAAACATGCGTATTCATACGGTTAGAGTATTCCCCATTAACTCCGTTAACGACTCTTAACTACAAGGGGAACTTTTGGACATTTCCTAAACTTCTTTTGGCTAACCAAACCTGAAAGGGCTAGCATCGTCATTTCCAAAACATTGTAACCTATCTTGTACTTCCAAGAGGGACTAATTTTGCCACTGGACCAAAGTTAAATTGAAGATTCTAAAGAAACCGTCGAACGTCTTCCGAGTTCCGATAACCGACTTTTTCTTAAACCCAAATTCAATTCCATCAGTTACACTCTTGTACCAGCTGATCGGTTACCTCATTCAATCATGAGGAGGATTGAAGGCCCAATTGATCATTCATCCCATCACAACACTCCTTTTCTCCCCCTCGTTTCTCCCCTGTCCGATGCAAACACCACCACCGTCAAAAGATTCCGGCCAACCAGGACCACTACACCACTGCTATGCCACTACTCGACACCCCTCGGAGATCGTGGACGCAACAACAACTTCAGAGCATCACAGTTAGTCCCGGGGTTCGAGTTCGTGACTTGTTCGGGTTTTACTTCGACGTCAAAAACACATAAATCTCTCATCTCCGGTTCAAGGTAATCGCCTTTCTATGTTATTCGCACGATTTAAGGCCTTGTTGCATGTTTTTTTTGGTTTTCCGGCGACCGGAGAAAGCTCCGGCGAATATAGGGTTCGGGTGAAGAAGATAAACACCCGACCCGTAATCTATATGTATTTTATTTTCTGCTTGTAAATCCAGATGCGCGACTGGTTCATTGGTTTGGTCGCTGGCCTTATTCGCTGGAGGCCCGGGTTCGAGTCCCGGCTTCATCATTTCTTTTTCTTAATACCCTATTTCCCCTAAAACTCAATTCTGGCCATCGTTTATAGCTAAAAGGTTTTCTGCTCGGTTTCCAAACACAAAAGCTGCTCCGGCCGAGTGGTTTGGTGACTTGTTCTAAGATAGAGATCACGGGTTCGAACCCGGTGACCTCTGTGTTTTTGTTTTTATTTATTTTTGTGATTTAACCATTTAACAACCTACAACTCATATTAAAGTTGTCCCTTATCGTATTTTAAAACCGTAAAGAAAAATATATATATCTTGAGCTATTAAATCCCGTAAACCATATTTTAGATTGTAAACATGTTTAATTTGTCGGTTCGAATTGAAATAATATTTTAATATATATATATATATATACATATATATATATATGTTAATCTAAAAATTATGGGTTTTACATAAAAGGTAAAATATATGGTTTCTTGAAACGATTATATATTTTATGAGAGCTTTTAAATATGTGTCTTGTGTTTGTAAACTCGTTATTCACGTCATTTGCGCATTTGGTTTATATATATATATATATATATATATATATATATATATATATATATATACATATATTATGTATATAGTTATTTTGGATCTTGAAATTTAGAAAATATATATTATTGATATATATTATGTCTTTTCGCGTTGTTTCGATAATTGCTCCGATTTGGAAAATGTGCCATCCTTGACAGGTTTTAGACTTCACGATCGTTCGTTTTGTCGTTTGCGTCAGACTTTGTCGTTTTAGTCGAACACATACTTATACGCTTACGCTCATTAGGTGTTTGGTAGAGTACACAAGACCTGCTAGTTGCTACCTGCCGTAATTATTTATCTGGACTTGCTGTGCACCCGAAGGTGAGTTTCACGGCCCCATTTTTACTATTTTCAATCCTGTTGGGGGAGATTAACATGCATCAACTATACAACTGAGATAATTAGACTTTTATATATCACTTGAAGTACTTGTAGCACACTGATACAACAAAGTCCTTCATATGGTACCGTTAATATTAATGACGATAGCGGGAAATATATTGTAGTACTACTGGGTCTGACAAACCCCACCCGGGTCAGTCGCGCTGACTCGATTGGATATCGAACGGGTGTTATATTCGTCCTAAACACAACAAGGCAAACTGCGTAAACTGTAAACAACTGTTAGCTTCGGTGACCATCAACGTGCGAAGTTTCATGTATATAGCCTAGCTAGCTATTTGATATATATTAGTGATTATGCTCTTACAACTTGGTTATTGTTGAATAGTCAATCTTAAACTCAACTTGACTATTGTTGAATAGTCAATCTTAAGCTCAACTTGATTGTTGTTGAACAATCAATCTTTAACTGAACTTGAACAATATTTATTCAACTGATAAACCTGTGAACTCACCAACTTTTGTGTTGACACTTTTTAGCATGTTATTTCTCAGGTTGCGGATGCTCGAGTATCACGAATACGCATGCATGAGTCTTGAAAAGGTTTGTATGTCTTTGGTCAAGTCACGTCACCTTGGGTGACAATGTTTTTACTTGAATTACTTCTATTGTACTTACGCTTCCGCATTTGTAAACTCTGAATTTATAATTATAATGAAATACGAAACGTTTTTATTAATTATTGGTCGTTTGTGGTAACTAATGGACGGCGATCCTGGTTTGTCACGCTCCCTACGGCGCGTTATCGCGCGTGGGATTTTTGGGGGTGTGACAGTAATTATTTTTTAAATCGCAAATTTTGGTATATAAGTTTTTCACTAATATAATTTTCTTGGCTTATGTCAAGTTTTTTCAAGAATTGGTGATTAAGTTGATTGACGAACTGATATTGATATACGATTTGCCCTATGGGAATGTACCAGTCTCTAGCCTTATTTGAATTTGAAGGTGATAAAGGAGTGACGAATTAATATACGAGTTACCCTACGGGGATGTACTAGTCTCTAGCTTTTTTGAATTTAAAAATGCTCAAGGAGTGACGAACGAATATACGAGTTATCGTACCGCCTACGGGAATGTACGAGTCTCTAGCCTTACTTGAATTTGAAGGTGATGAGGTGGATGGTCTAAAACCAGAGGTGTAAATGAACCGAGCCGCTCGTGAGCTACTCGAGATCGACTCGATAAAAAGCTCGAAACGAGCCGAGCCTTAACGAGCTTTTATTTATATAATTTTTATTTAATTTTTTAAATATATTTTAAAAAGTAATGATATTATATATAAAATTATGATAAAAATAAGTAAATAATATGTATTATTTTCTATAGAAAAAAGTATAATTCTATATATATAAAAAAATTAATTATAAAAATATATAAAAAATAATAATTAATAATAAACGAGCCGAACTCGAGCATATATAATCCTTCACAAGCCGACTCAAGCTTAGAAATAAAGCTCGAATCGAGCCAAATTCAAGCTCTTTTAAATTTAAACGAGTCAAACTCGAGCCTAAACAAGCTCGAACTCGATTCGACTAAAACCGTTCAAAAAGAAACTAATAAAAGAAAACCTTAAAAGTAAATTATATACACGCTTTGCTCATTTCCCATGCATCTATACACACTCTACTCTCTAGTCTCATAACTTGCTCTCAAGAATTCTCTAAATCCATCGATGACTTCCGACGCCTCTTCTTCGATTGTTCGTCTCAATATAGGTTCTCTGGTTTGCAATTTCACATTTCACCTTTCAATTTCCGTCTGTATTTTACTAATTTGTCTCTCAATTGATTGATTCATCTCATTATCATTAAAGTTTCCTAAATCTAACCGTTTTCTCCGTCCATCGTCAATTACGTGTATGTATTATCAAATCCATAGCAGGTAAGAGTGTTTGTCACAAGTTTAGCTTATCAATCGGAGCATAAACTTCGAAAATTAGGTTTAGGAGATGAGTTCGTTTGAAATTAACCTATTTTAGTCCGATTTGAACTTATGGAAATGTAGATTAGTAGATCTGAGTATAATTAATCTCATAGATAGTTATTACGGTTGATGATTTCATTTGTTAATTCAATTTTGTTACCGAAACAAACAGGTGGAGAGAAATTCTGCACAACTGTTGGTACCCTAACTCAAAGGGAGCCTCACTCGATGCTGGCCGCTATGTTCAGTGGTCGCCACACTTTTTGCAAGGATTCTGAGGTACTGATTTTCAATTTTGTCTATTGTTTGTAACAGTGAGCATGCCTGTTTTGAATCTTTATCAATTTGTGTGTTGTTTTTTCAGGGGAATGTATTTGTAGACAGGGATGGAAAACACTTTCGGCACGTTTTGAATTGGTTGAGAAACGGTCTACTTCCTAACTTGACTGACTCGGAGTGTTCAGAGCTTTTGCAGGATGCCGAATACTATCAGCTTCTTGTAAGACATTTTGTTTAAGTTTTTCCTATCATTATAACTTTCATATAGAGACAGTTATGGATACTGTTTTCATTGATCTCACTTTCATGGTTACATGCTATGTTAAGTAAAGGAAGAAAGTACATTAGGTTTTATAATTGTCATTTGCCTGTTGATTTTTCTTTGATTTTCAAAGATTGTTAATCATGCTTAAAACAAGTTTTGCATACTACTTTTGTGAAATAATCATGTTCTAATGGAAATTATATTGCAATATTTTAGGGATTAGTGGATAGGATTACTAAGGTCTTGAATAAAGAAATGGATGCTGAGTTAACACGCATTGATATTATCAAAAGTGTACAATCTGGAAAAGTCAAATTAAGAGGAGTAAATCTCTCTGGCCTTGATCTCTCATATCTGGTATGATCAAATACATCTATTTTGTTACGCGACTTAAATTCAATTGTCAAATTATTTACCATATAATGCAAGATACTTGATAAATTATCACAAATAGTTTGCTGGACATAAAATCCAATTTATTCTCTTTTTAAATTATGCAGGACTTGTCGCGTGCAGACTTAAGTTATACACGCATGAAAAACGTTTCATTGTCGGGTGCTTATCTCTATGTATGTTTAAATCTGGATTTATTCTATATCTTCAAGTATTAAAAGATTTTAATACAATGTCTATTTCTATATATATCTCCAGGAAGCTAATCTTGGCAATGCAAATTTGGAGGGAGCCAATCTAGCAAAAGCCTGTCTAACGGTATATATAGTTATTTGACTTGTGCAATATGTACTTGTTTTTACAACCAAAACTGCATCTCTCGTCTTTTTAAATCGATGTCTAATTCTATATCTTCAGAGAGCTCATCTTGACAGTGCAAATTTGGAGAGAGCCAATCTAGAAGGAGCCAATCTTGAGGTATATATATATATATGTCTGTGATGGACGATAGGAGAGCTTCATGTACGTGGATGTTGGATGTTGCTGTATATACATCCAAATAAGCTTTATGTACAACCAAAAATTGCATCTCTCATTACTTTAAATCGATGTCTAATTCTATATCTTTAGAGAGCTCATCTTGTACAGTGCAAATTTGGAGGGAGCCAATCTAGAACGAGCCAATCTAAAGGTATATATAGGTATTTGTATTATGCACTATGTACATGGTTTCAAATATCGTTTATATAAATTGTGAACTCGACCATATTCTTTATAAGTTCACATTAATTTTTGTTTTTCTATACTTGTTCTCCCTTCCTAGGGTGCCGAATTGAGTTATGCCAATTTCAAGGGTGCAAATCTTCAACACGCTTCTCTTCCTTTTATGAATATTCATGATCCGGTTAGTACCATCAGTATCTTGTTTAGTTTATTCCATAAGCATCCCATAAATACTACAAAAATTGGTTTAGTAGAAGTGAAACACTGAAACCGTTAGTCAAATTATCCAAAATATCCTATAATATCTAATGATCTGTTTCATGGTTAGTTATAAAGAAAAATACCATTTTTCACTAATAAATGTGGGTATACAACTTTTCATCTATTTCATTACTGCATCTTTTGTTCTAATCTTGTAGCGTTTGGAAGGAGCGAATCTGGAAGGCGCGCACTTTGAATCCCCTGCCCGCCATCTGTAGCAATTAGATGCATGAACTCGATTAGTAGTCTACTAGTCTTGAAGAATTGTCGAATTTTTTTTCCATGGTTTTATGTGCTTAAATAAATAAAATCTCTTTGCGACTGTTTGGTTTTATGCATCAGTTGTCACACAATCTAAGTAATTTGTATACCTATTGGTTGGCTTTTGACATATGATAAGGTTGTAGATAAAAATATATAGGACCGTCTTCTTTGTTAACATGTTGATATGGAAGTACACAGAAGTAGAACAAAGTTCATGGCGTATTTACACAATCTGGAGCATCGAGAAAGGATGTCCTACGGAAAGGTAGTAGCGGTCTTACCCTGGACAACATCTATCACGTCCCTAGTTGGCGTGAAGAAAAACTTCATATTGGTCCCAAATAACAGAAACATGAAGGGATGTCGTATTGGGGCCACAAGATGATGTTATGGTGTTTGACCACTTTGAGAACAAGTATGTTTTTTTTCTTTCGGGGGTATGTATTTGTAGACAGGGATGGAAAACACTTTCAGCACGTTCTGCATTGGTTGAGAAACGGTGTACTTCCCAACTTGACTGACTCGGAGTGTTGAGAGCTTTTGCTGGAAGGTGAATACTATCAGCTTCTTGTAAGACATTTTGTTAAGTTTTTCCTATTATAAGTTTCATTTAGTTGAAAAAAGTAGGGATTTTTTTTTTGTGTCTAGATTTTAGATAACTATTTAGTTGCTTGGTTGAGTGATTTATTTTGATCTGTTTCTTATTTGAGTCGGTTAAAGCTTCTTGTTTTGCAAGGGTTATAAGTCAATATAAAGTGTGTTTTACAATCATTAATAAAAAGGTTCAAATTTGCCAACATATAATATGTAGAAAGCAGTATTATGACGAGTACATTATGTTTTTAAATTGTCATTTGAGGTTGTTATTTCTTATTAGAGTTCCACTCTTATTTGCATATTTGTAAAATTTCCTGATGATCTCTCTTCTGCATATTCACAAACTGTGAATAATGCTTAACACCAAGTTTTTACATACTGGTTTTGTGAAATAATCCTATTTTATTGGTTATTATATTTTGATATTTTAGGAATAAGTGGAGAGGATCACCAAGGTCTTGAATAGGAAGAAGGATGCTGACTTAACGTGCACTAATATTACTACAAAAGAACATTTTACAACCTGTTGTATAACTCATTAAGCTCAAGTTACAAGTCCCTGATGCATGTGGATGTACAACCCATGGAGCAGTTTGTACAAGTCTAACTAGGAGTGTTTAAAAAATCCGAAATCCGAACCGTATTCGAAACGGAAAAACCGAACCAAAAGCCTTATTCGGATCGGATTCGGATATTACAAAAAAAAAATATTCAGATTATTCGGATGTCCGCCATCTTCATCCGACTTGGCGATCACACCATCGCCCATCTGCCATCTTCTGTGTCATCGCAGGTAATCTCCATCTCCATCTTCCACGTCTTTTTTTTTTCTTAATCGATCAGATTGCTTCTGTGTTCATTCCTCATGATGATATGAAAAATTATAATATCCTAGAAATAAAGCAGTCAAGAGCACATAGCAGATTGATACATTACCTTAAAAAGATTTAGTATGTGGTCTTGAAAAAATATATAGCTGGGGTGGTTAGTATTGTAGCTTCATGAGCTATGAGAAGAAAGGAGGAGTTTAAACACTCATGGTGTATACAACTATAACTGTTTTATATCGTGTGTAGATTCACAATCAAACAATCACTTGATAAACTTGTGCTAGTACAACTTGAATTTCAACTGATAATATTTCTAGACTTTTTTCTCGTTTATATTTAAGATTTTTTTCCGGTTATGTTTAGGACTTCTTTTTTCTATTTTGTGTGTCATTGTGGATGCGAACTTCTATTATGAGGAAATGCTGGAAGAAATGTTTTGTTATTTATTTGTTATTGTGGATGTTTTGTTACACGGTTTATTCGTCGTTCTTTAATGTTTGTGATGGATTCCTGGTACAAAATTTATCTTATAGTGGTTAATTAGATGTAATGAAACTGTAAACCTGTTTTTTTTGAAGTTTATGGTACCAAATAACGCTGTAGGAGCACAAAAATTTGCTGCTATGTTTTGTTCAGATTTGACATAAATATGTGGGAGATTGAACCAATTGCTTAGAATTCTATGTTGATATGTTAACGAATTTAAGATGAAAATTGTGAACTTCTTCAGATATGGGTTTCTAATTTTTGAATTTTGGTGGTCTGTTTTGATCAGATTTTCTAATTGGTAGCTGGTTGGACATGGTTTTGGTCCAAGTATGGTTGCTTTAGATTTTGAGTAGCTTCTAAACATTTGTTCCAACATTACAGGGATCGCGTCCCTAACACGAAGAAAATTCGGTAGACCCATTTTAGACATTTCGACCGCTTTTGATGGCGGCTACTATTGACGGCATTAAGGATTGTGTCTCTTGAAGCCTCCAAATGTGAGTTTTGTTCAGAGGATCAAATGATTTATGGAAGTAATTTACGCTTTTTTGCACATGATGCAGGTTACATGTACAGTTGAGTTTGATTATGCTGATGATCATATCAGGTTAGATATATCCAAATAAGCTTTATATACAACCAAAACCACATCTCTCATCTTTGTTTACATATAAGCTTTGTTCATTAAGTAACCATATCTAATATTTTCATCCTTTCTTTATCATTTTTACATACCGACCTCTTCTAGACCTTGCTTTTGATCAATTTTGATCCACATGCCCATGAAGCGCCTCCCCAAGCCCCTCTGTGCTCATTATAAATATTATAAATAAAAAGAATATGTATAATAATAGCAATGCTTTGTTAAAAAAAATTAAATACTTCAAATATCGTCTTTATAAATTGTGAACTCGACGATATTCTTAATAAATTCACATTAATTCAAACATGCTCAAGAAAAATAAATAAATTCACATTAGTTTTTGTTTTTCTATACTTGTTCTTATTTCCTAGGAAGCCAAATGGAATAATCCCAATTTCAATGGTGCAAATCTTAAGGGCGCTTCTCTTCCTTGTATTATTTCAAATTTCATCTCATCTTCCTCTCAAGAGTTCTCTGCAACTTCTCTCATCCTACCATTAATTTAATTCAAATAATTAAGAATTAAGACAATTAAAAACGTAATTAATTCTAAAAAACCTTAAAGTAATATATATAATTGTGCTCATTTCCCTTGCATCTATACACTCTACTCTCTAGTCTCATCACTTGCTCTCTCAAGGGTTTTCTCACACCATCCATGAATTCCGACGTATCCTCTTCGATAATTCATCTCAATATAGGTTCTAATCTCATATATCTAGTTTGCAATATAACATTTCACCTTTTTTCAACGTCGAATTCACCTTGTAATTTCTGTAGTTTATTAATTTGTTTATCAATTGATCGATTATTGGTGTGCTAGTGGGGTTTTTTGGGTCAAATCCCTAAGAAATTTGGTGGTAATGAGGTTATTATAGCAAATCTCATACATACATAAGGAAAATAAAGTAAACAAGACTCTTGAAAAGAAAAAAAAAATTATATTTTTCGGATGTTTTAATTATAAAATTTACCACTGAAAACGTTTACTAAATTTAGAGAAAATGCAAATTTGAAATAGAATAATTCCATACAAGGGCGCTTTCTCGGTTTAACTTAACAAAATAAATTTTTATAATATTAAATCTCTATTATTGTTAACTATAATTTTTAAATATTCACTATTAATTATGTTACCAACAATATATTGACATACAAATCTTAATAGAAAATAGTATGCATTTATTTAATTTAATCATGATATATGTGGTTTTCGACCTACTTAATCATAGCAATTCACTTTGATTAAAAATTAAATAAAACCGACCATTAAAACAATTATATAGGTTTGAATCTCATAAAATATTTACTTATTTCAAAATCTTTTCCTCTCCAAGAGTTCTCTGTATATTCTTTCACACCATGAATTCTGGCGCCTCTTCTTCCATTGTTCGTCTCAATATAGGTTTCAATCTCTTCTCTTCTCTTCTGTAACTATTTTTTCTTAAGTTTAACCGTTTTTACCGTCCGGTCTTCAATTATATGTGTGTATGTACATTATTCACGATACCATATAAGAGTTAAATTTAACTTATTATGGTCCGATTTAAACCCATGTAAATGTAGATTCAAGTAGGGGTGTGAATTTCTTACACGACGACCTCAAAACTCGACACAAATTCAACCTAAATTCGTGGGTTAGGTTTATTCTAAACGGGTTTGGCCAACTTAGACCGAACCTCGCAAACTTGTTTATCTAAACACGTCGTGTTTGGGTCAACCCGTCGGGTTGGTGATGGATTGACCCGTTTAACCCATTTATTTCATATTTTATAGAGTAAATTACATGAATTATCCCCGTTTCACGTTTCGTTCTTAGGTTTCAAAAATTACTGTTATGGTCTGAAGATTTGTATTTTTGTAACACCTTTATTCCCTAACGTTAAATTATGTTAGATTTTTCCGGTTAAGATGGTGTAAAATGACAATTATACCCTACCCTTTAAACTATAAAAAAATCCTCACCATCACTCTGTCACCATCATCGTCACCATCTCTGCCGCCTCTAAAAATTCACTCTATTTTATATTTAAAATGTCTAATTCATAAATTACATCAGAATTGTAAGTTTTATTATAATTAAAATATAATTATTTTATATACATTTCTATTTTTTTTAAATGTAATTTTAAAGAAATTAATATGCAAAAAGTTTTTTTTAAAAGTAAAAGAAAAAATTAGGTCAAACAAGTCGTATTCGAGTCAACCGGAAAATATTCGTGTCGGGATCAGGTTCATGTGTGTGACATGATTTTCTTGTTAGGGTTGGGTTCAGGTTGTCAGAACGGAGGAAGAAGGTCGATCGTCGTTGGCGACTGTGCCAGATGTCAGTAATTGGGGGTCATGGTCAGATATACACAGTCGGCGACGAACGTGGAAGGTGACGTGGCAGGTTGTGGTTGGACGAGAGGACGGTCATCCGACCCTCAATTGTGGTCATTGGCGACCTATTTTCAACAACTATTTTGAGGACATTTGTGTCCAACCGACTATTTTGGGGACATCATTGGTCAACACGGCTATATAACAGTTTTTTTGCTTATAGTTAATCTCATGGATTATACGGTTGATGATTTCATTTGTTGCTAAAACAAATAGGTGGAGAGAAATTCTGCACAACTGTTGATACCCTAACTCAGAGGGAGCCTCACTCGATGCTCGCCGCTATGTTTGGTGGCCGCCACACTGTTTGCAAGGATTCTGAGGTATTGCTTTTCGTTTGTCTATTGTTTTGGTTTTTTCTACTCCAGAAGTTTGAAGCTTGACCAATTCGTGTTAGTTTTTTTCTTCTCTTTTAGGGGTATGTATTTATCGACAGGGACGGAAAACACTTTCGGCATGTTTTGAATTGGTTGAGAAACGGTGAAGTTCCTGACTTGACTAAATCAAAGTGTTCAGAGCTTTTGCTGGAAGCCGAATATTATCAGCTTCTTGTAAGACATTTTGTTAAGTTTTTCCTATTATAAGTTTCATTTACTTGAAAAAAGTAGGGATTATTTTATGTCAAGATTTTAGATACTTATTTAGTTGTTTGGTTGAGTGATTTGTTTCTTAAATCTGAGTCAGCTAAGGCTTCTTGTTTTAAGGGTTAAGTGTTTATCATAAATAAAAGGGTTATAAAAGGGTTATGGGTCAATGTAAAGTGTGTTTTCCAATCATTAATAAAGAGATTCAAATGATGTTTTGGTCACAATTTGCTAACATGTAATAACATTGATACACTAGGGAGTAGTATTTATGTATCTGTGAAATCGCCTTATGATCTTCCTTTTGATATTCACAAATTGTAAATCTTGCTTGAAACAAGATTTTTATACTAACTTTGTGAAATAATCCTGCTTTAATGGTGATTTTTTTTGCAATATTTTAGGGATTATCGGAGAGGATCACCCAGGTCTTGAATAAAGAAATGGATCCTGACTTGACACGCACTGATATCATCAAATGTGTACAATCTGAAAAAGTCAAATTAAGAGGAGTAAATCTTTCCGGCCTTGATCTCTCATATCTGGTATGATCAAATACATTTTGTTATGCGACTTAAATTCAATTGTCAAATTATTTATCATATAAACAAGATGGTGACCTGTCCGCGCTTCGCGGCGGGCCACCCATTTTCCGAAACACCGTGGCCAAAGTCGAAAACTCTAAAAGTGATTTAAAACTTGACTACTTGTGCTTAAGCTTGAAAAAAATACCACATGTACATGACACGGTGGTCTAACACCCATTTTTCAGAACGTTGTGACCAAAGTCAAAAACTCTAAAAGTGGTCTAAAAGTTGACCACATCTGAAAAAAAATATCACTTGAAAAAAATACCACATGTACATGACACGGTGGCCTAACACCCATTTTTTAGAACGTTGTGACCAAAGTCAAAAACTCTAAAAGTGGTCTAAAAGTTTACCACCTGCGCTTAAGTCTGAAAAGAATATCACTTGAAAAAAATACCACATGTACATGACACAGTGGCCTAACACCCATTTTTCAGAACGTTGTGACCAAAGTCAAAAACTCTAAAAGTGATCTAAAAGTTGACCACCTGCGCTTAAGTCTAAAAAAAAAATACCACATTTACATAACACGTGACCACGTGTCGCAAAAGCATTGGCATACATATGACACGTGGCCTAACACGTGTCCACGTGTGACACATGGCCTAACACGTGGCCACGTGTCATAAAATGAATGACTTACATATGAATAGTGGAAAATGTGTCATGACCACCCAATTCTTAATATAATATATATAAATTTACAAGATACTTCTTTTCAAACGGCCATTTCATTAGAACAAAAACTACCACTAGAAAACAAGAGATTACAACTTAACGAAAAATTAGAGTTACTCCAAGAATTATGCTCGACACCCATGAGTAGGGATGTAAACGAGCCGAGTCGAGCCCGAGCTCATCTAGGCTCGAGCAATGGCGAAGCTTGAAAGAAAACCCCGAGGGGGCGGAGTTCAAAAATTCTACAGAGGGGCGATACTTAATACATCCGAGGGGGCGATACGGAATATATATAAATTTTTGTACATAAAATAGCAAAAATATGTACTTATGGACGAAAAAACCGAGGGGGCTCTCCCGTCCCTTCTAAGCTTCCCCCTTGGGCTCGAGCTCGGCTCGTAAGGACTTGAGCTCGGCTCGATTCGAGCTTTAGAGCTCGGCTCATGAGGAATTACTTAAGCTCGAGCTCGGCTCGTTTATTATTAATTATTATTTTTTTTATATATTTTTATAATTAAATTTGTATATATTTAGAATTACACTTTTTTTATATAAAAAATAATACATATTATTTACTTATTTTATCGTAATTGTGTATATAATAATCATTAAGTTCTAAATATATTAAAAAAATTAAATAAAAATTATATAAATAAAAGCTCGTTTAGGCTCGCAAGCCGGCTCGAGCTCGATATGTAAAGCTCGGGCCTGAACTCATTTATTAAACGAGCCCTATTTCAAAGCTCAAGCTCGGCTCGAGCTCGTTAAAACTCGACTCGTTTTGAGCTTTTTATCGAGTCGATCTCGAGTAGCTCACGAGCTGCTCGGCTCATTTACACCCCTACTGGCCATAAGTCGCTCTCTGTTTTTAATCTAAAGGAAACTAAGAACTTTGATATCACCCAATCTTTTCTTTTTAAATTTATGCAGGACTTGACGGGTGCAGACTTAAGCTCTACATGCATGAAAAACGTTTTATTCTTTGGTGCTAATCTCCAAGTATGTCTAAATCTGGATTTATTCTAAATCTTCAAGTATGAAAATATAATTTAATTTGATGTCTATTTCTATACCTTTAGAACGCTAATCTTCGCAATGCAAATTTGGAGGGAGCCAATCTTACAAAAGCCCGTCTAAAGGTATATATAGTTATTTGAGTTCTATGTCTATATTTTTAGCTCACTAATTTTCACTGTGCAATTTGACTATACAAATTTGCAGGGAGCCTATATAGAAGGAGCCAATCTAAAGGTATATATAACTATTTGTAATATGCAATATGTATTTGGTTTAAAAAAAAGATCGAGTGAGGCTCTATACTTGTTTTCAACCATATATTCTTAGGTTGTGTTTGGCGCAGTAGCTGAAAAGCTAGCTGCTAGCTTATAAGCTAGCTGAGGAGCTTATAAGCTAGCTGCTAGCTGATAAACTATAAGCTAGCCGATAAAAAATAACGTTTGGTAAAAAACTAGCTGAAAAATATAAAATGACATAAAAGTACATGTCATAAATGTAAATCTAAGTATTTATTTATAAAATAGGAAAGAGTAAAACTGAAAATATTATAAAAAAGTTAGTTGAAAAGCTACTCAAACTAGCTATTTAACGTTACCAAACGATACTTTAAAAATAAGTTAGCTTTTTAAAAAAAAAAGTCTTGTTTGGTACGTCAAAAAACTAGTTGATAAGCTATAAGCTAGCTTATGGCGCGTCAAACACAACATTAATAAATTGACATCATTTCTTGTTTCTCTATACTTGTTCTCCTCTCCTAGGGTGCCAAATTGAATTATGCCAGTGTGGAAATCTTCAACGGGCGTATCTTACCCGTAAGTACCATCACTATATATCCTGTTTAGTGTATTCTATAATTTTTAACTTTTTCTTTTTTTTTACATCATAAAAGTTTACATTAAAATATAAGACAAAAGTTGGTTTAATAGAAGTAAACCATTAGTCAAATTATCTAAAAGACGCTATAATATCTAATGATTTGTATCACGGTTAGTTATAAAGAAAAATACCATTTTTCACTGATAAACTTGTCACCTATTTCATTACTGAATCTTCTGTTCTAATCTTGTAGCGTTTGGAAGGAGCGAATGTGGAAGGCGTGTATTTGGAAGAGCATTGGTAGCAATTAGGTGCATGAACTCGATTAGTAGTCTTGAAGAATGATCGAATTTTTATATAATTTTTTTCATGGTTTTATGTGCTTAAATATACGCAATCTGTTTGCACTGCTTGGTGTTATGCATCACTCGTCACATGATCTAAGTAATTATTTGTATACCTTTCGGCTGACTTTTGACATAAGAAAAATCACTGTTCATTAAAAATCAAACAAATTCCGTGGTCGTTTAGTACGTACATTCCGTCTATTAGTCGGTGTGACTAATAAATGTCGCATTTTTTTAATGAATGTGTGACTAAAGTCTCTACAACTGTGTGTTTTTTGTCACACAAAAAAAAATGCTCGCTAAATCTCCCAAAACAGTGTGTTTTTGTCACACTAACAAAAAATGTGTGGCTAAAAGACTCCAAAACCTATGTATTTGACCACGGGTAAAAAATGTGTGGCTAAAACTACGAAAACTTACCTTTAGTCACATTTTTTTAAAACGTTGCTGGACGGTTTTGGAAAAACCTTGACAAAAGCCTCTTTTTAATGTAGCGTAAAGTTGTAAATAAAAATATATATATGACCTTCTAGCTTCTATATATGTAAACATGTTGAAAGAGATGGTGTTATCTGTATGTATGGCTGATGCTGAAGTATAGAGAAGTAGAACAAAAACCATGGCTAATTTACATGTGAGCTAGAGGTATAAAACCCAAAGAAGTATGAAGGTAGTACCAACACGTTGACACTTCACGCATGTTAAACGGGTCACAAAATGGAGCTTCAGGATCGCTAAGATGCTAGAGAAAAACTCAAGAATTACAACAGATACATATACCAATCGACGGTTAATTGAAGATTAGTCGACATTTATCGGTATTGATCTCCCTTCCCTTGACAGGATTAATCGATGAGTGATTGGTCACCGATTAAAAGCCGTTAAACAATTAATGACCCGGTCTAACAGAGTCCAATATGCTTGATGATGATTCAGTTTTATAAATAATAAAAAAATAACACCGTCAATTAAAACATTTATAGATTTAAAAATACCAAACAATTTCCATATATGTTTTCTTTTTCATATATTTACTTATTTCAACATCTCTTCCTCTTCTAAGTTCTCTGTATATTCTCTCACGCCATGAATTCCAGCGCCTCTTCTTCCATTGTTCGTCTCAATATAGGTTTCATCTCAATCTCATATCTCTTATCATTTACCTTTCTTTAAGTTTAACCATTGTTGCCATCCGATATGTATATACATTAATCACGATACCACAAAAGAGTTTATATTTAACTTATAATGGTCCGATTTTAACCCATGTAAATGTAGATTCAAGCAGGGTGTGAATTTCTTACACGACGACCTCAAAACTCGACAGTACTATTCCAACCCGAAATTCGTTGGTTAGGGTTTGGTCAACTACGGGCCGAACCACACGAACCTGATTAGTTAAATGGGTCGTGTTCGGGTCAACACGTCGGGTTGAGGACGAATTTACCCGCTTAACCCATTTATTTTATATTTTATAGAGTAAATTACAGGAATTGTCGTTATGGTTTGCCTAGATTTCACATTCGTTCATAGGTTGCAAAAATTATGATTATGATTTGAAGGTTTGCATTTTTATAATATTTTAGTCCTTAACGCTAAATTTCGTTAGATTTTTTCATTAATGCAGTGTAAAATGACAATTGTACCCTACCTTTTAATTTAAAAAAATCATCTACCACCACTCTATCACCATCGTCGCCACCATCTCAGCCGCCTCTGAAAATTTACTCTATTTTATATTTTGAAATGTCTAATTCAAAATTATATACATTTGTATTTTTTAAGTAATTTTAAAGAAATTAATATGCTAAAAGTTTTTTAAAAAAGTTTAAAAAGTAGGTCAAACGGGTCGTATTCGAATCAACCAGAAAATATTCATGTCGGGTTCAGGTTCATGTGTGTGACGTGATTTCTTGTTAGGACCGGGTTTGGGTTTTGGTTTGTGTCAAAATCTCGGGGTTTGGGTTGGGTTGACATGTCAACCCATGAACACGACTCGTTTAACACCCCTAGATCCAAGTGTAATGTGATTTATACAGTTGATTTCATTTGTTAATTTCGTTACCGGAACAGGCGGAAAGAAGTTCTGCACAACTGTTGATACCCTAACCCAAAGGGAGCCTCACTCGATGCTGGCCGCTATGTTCGGTGGTCACCACACTGTTTGCAAGGATTCCGAGGTGCTTTTCATTTTTCTATTGTTTATAACAACGAGCATGCTGCTTTTCTTCTGCTACATTAATATGACAATGCTTTGAACCTCCACCAATATCTGTTTTTTCAGGGATATGTATTTGTAGACAGGGATGGAAAACACTTTCGACACATTCTGAACTGGTTGAGAAACGGTGTATTTCCCAACTTGACCGATTCCGAGTGCCAAGAGCTTTTGCTGGAAGCCGAATACTATCAACTTCTTGTAAGACATTATGTTTTTCCTATTATAAGTTTCCTTTAGATTTAGGCTGTGTTTGGCGCGCCATAAGCTAGCTTATAAGCTAGCTTTTTTAAAAAGCCCCGTTTGGTAATGTCAAAAAACTAGCTTATAAGCTATCTTTTTAAAAGGTAGTTGAAGTAGCTTTTCAACTAGCTTTTATAATTATTCAAGTTTTACCCTTTCCTAACTTATGCATATTTCCACTTTTAAATTTTAATTTATTTATATATATGTACTTTAATGACATTTTATATTTTTCAGCTAGTTTATCAGCTAGTTTTAACCAAACGTACTAGCTTATAACTTATAAGCTAACTTATAGTTTATCAGCTAGCAGCCTGCTAGCTTATAAGCTAGCAGCTAGCTTTTCAGCTAGTGCGCCAAACACAGTCTTATGGTTCAATGATTTCACTTTCATGGTTATATGCTGCTAGAAGTTTTGCATGCTAATTTTGTAAAACAATCATGTTTTACTGGTTATATTATATTTCCATATTAGGGATTGGTGGACGCGATAACTCAGGTCTTGAATAGGAAGGAAAATGGTAAAGAAACGCATACTGACTTAACGCGCACTGATATTATCAAATGGATACGATCTAAAAACTTCAGATTAGGAGGAGTAAATCTCTATGGCCTAGATCTTTCTCACCTGGTATGATCAAAATCATTTTGTACTATAATCCTGTTTTATTAGCTATTACTCCTTGTTTTTGTTACAATATAACTATTGTTTTGTGGCTTGAGAACTAATTAAAAGTTAAAAATGTCTTATAATAGTGAACCTTTTTGATAATCTTTTTAGGCCTGGTGTAAAATCAAATAATTTTTTTTTAATTTATCCAGGACTTGTCGAATGTGAGCTTTAGTTCTGCACGCCTGAAAGATGTTTCATTCTCGCATGCTAATCTTAATGGTTCTTCATTTTGGGTAATTTATCTTCTTTCATTCACTGCTAGAAAATATACTTTTCTTTATTGACATTGGAATTATCTAAGCTATTTATGTCCAATGCTATCACTTTGGTTAATATAGATAACTCCCCTTCAATTGATCTTTTTGTTTAGCAAATCTGTATATGGTTATCTTTTTTTTTTCTTCAGTATGTGGTTGCTGAAAATACAAGTTTTCAAAACGCAAAAATGCAAGGGTAAGATTCTCTAACCTTGTAATTTTTCTTCTTATTATTATTATGCATAAATTTTACAGTCATATATATGTATAGGTTTAGGTTCAGGTACAAAATCAATTTCGTCTAAAAAGGGTACGAAACAACCATGTGCTGACATGTGGACAAAATACACTAACACAATGCATAAAAAATAAAACATGCTGACACTAACACACTACATATAGTGTGTTAATGTGTTTTTATCCACATGTCAGCGCATGGTTGCTCCTTACCCTTCTTAGATAAAAGTGTTTTTTTAGTATAACCCTACCCTCTATATATATGTAAAATTGTCACATTATGTAATTAAATAGAATTCTTCTTTCGAAAGATGTCAACTCCGAGAGGCTAATCTTCGAGGTGTGTTGCTAGAGGGCGCTAATCTTCAGCGGGCAAACTTAAGAGGCAAAAATCTCTTATTTATTTATTTATTTATTTACTTATTAAGATTAAATTAAATTTTAGAATGCCTATTTTATATAATGCTTAATAGATGATTTAACGGTAGTTTATTTTTAATATTTACAGATGCTTGCTTCATAGATTGTAGCTTCAGTCGTGTGAACCTGCATTCTGCACATCTCCAGGTATACTTATCTCTGGAATTATTCTAAATCTTTAATCTTTAATTATGAACATTTTTTTCTAATTCGATCTCTAATTCTGTATCTTCAGAAAGCTAATCTTAGAAATGCAAATTTGGAGGGAGTCAATTTAGTAGGAGCCAATTTAGTAGGAGCCAATTTAGCAAGATCCAATCTAGAGGTACATATATGCAACGTACTTGAGTTAGACAATATTTTTTTTTTATTTTTTTTTTGAACGATAAAATTATACACCAATTAGCAATCAGTCTAAAGGCGAGAGCTTTATGTACGCCAGAGGCGCAGCTTTTAAGGGGCGGGAGGGGGCGTCCGACCCCCTGAATTTTTTTTTGCGATGTAAGGTGTATATAATTTTTGTGTAGAAAATTTCGATATACTCCGGTTTCGACCCCCCATTTACCCAAAAATTGACGTTAGGAAAAAAAAATTAGATCCCGACCCCCCACTTGATATTTTCAATTCGCCGCCACTGATGTACGCGAGATGTACGTGGTTTTAAAAAGTAAGTGAGACTACGCGAGATGTTGCTCTATGTAAAACAAAATAAGCTTTCTATACAACAAAAAAAACTTCATCTCTCATCTTGTTTAAATCACTAAATGTTTTAATTATGTGTCTTTTTCAGGCCGCTAATCTTACAAATGCAAAATTGGAGGGAGCCAATCTATATGGAGCCAATCTAAAGGTATATATATATATATAGAGGAAGGGTAGAATGAAAACCATCATGAGTTGGGAAAACTTTAAAAACCAAATATGAACCCTAGATCTTGATCATCCAATGGTTGAGATTTAAAGTATATTTTTTATTTAATTTTATTAATGTTTTTCATTTAATTTAAAGCTTAAAGGGTACTTTGGGTATTGGTTTTGTTTTTGTCATTTACTAGATTGTACTACTCAATCATACATGTACATCATCTATCTCCCCATTTATTCTCTCTAATATTTCATTCAAAAATTTCAGATTCCCACCTCTTCCCTCTTCCAAGTTTCACCTCTCCCCATTAAAAAACTTTCAAATGCTTTGTGCTTCATCAAAACTCTCATCGCACGGTTATATTGTTCTCTTTTTTTTTGTTGTTGAAGCGATCTCTTTGTGGTAGACCATGGAGACGAAGCTTAAAGATCTATTCGATGCGACAAAGAAAGTGGCGGACACCACAGGTTGTTCACAGTCACGTCTCGATAGACAAGAACGCTCCTAGAAGATGATGCCATTTTCATAAATTGGAGAAATTTAACCTCTGATTTGTTTTATGCTTCAATCTCTATAGAAATTGCATGATTTGTTTTTTTTTCAATTTCTAGGGTTATATATTTTCCCTAAATGTAAGTTATTTGTCGATTTTCATACATTTTCTTGTTTTTCATAGTGATCTGTCTAAGAACAAAGCCATGACTTTTATCCCCGATTCTCTAAATATACCGGTACGCCTTAATTTTGATGCTTCGAACGAGGATCCTGAGGTTGATTGCGTGCATCTTGTTGATTCTTTCCAAGGTATGTTTTTTGTGTTATGTTCTTTATGTATTTACATTTATTGCATTTTTTTTTTTTAAAAAGTGTCTTCGTCGTTCTGTAATACATACAGTCTCAATTATGTTGACACTTTAGATTCATTTGGTAATAACATACCCATATATTCTTTTTGGAATTTACAGATTTTCATATATTTCCACAATTATATTCACGGGCTCATTATATGCATTCACATTATTTGTTTGTCTTTATATGTTATATTTATAGCTAGAAAACATAGATTCTGTCTCTTTTTATGCAATTTACATATGTTCGGATTAAAGTAAATAATGCTTACATATGTAAACATTTATATTTTTTCCAATTCTTTATATGTTTTGGTTATTTAAAATTTAATCAGTTTTCTATCTTTTTTATTTTTTTTCAGTATGCTCAATATCCAAACAATCCGATGTGATGTCTTTGAAACCAAATGCCCAAACAAATTTGATGAATATCATGTGGATGATTCCATTGAAATTATGCCGAATCAGAAGCGGAGAAAGAAATATCATCCAACTAAGCAATCTACATGGAAACATACACCTTTGATAAAAGAAACATGATCAGTTATTGTTGCCTCCAAAGAAACATTATTATTAGCTAATCCTTTTATATCTACACATGTACATTATTTTTAATACATATGTATCATGTACTTGTTATCATTAGATATGTAATAGTGTATTAAGACACATGTAACCTGTGATTTCTACACATGTAGGAATCATACACACACTCTGGTTTTTATGTATGGGGCATTTAATATATAGATATGTAAATATATTAGAAAATCATCACACTTTTTAGTTACATATGTAACCAAGCCTATTACTACATATGTAACACTCCCCCCTTACATGTGTAGGCAATCATATCATAATAAATAATTAAAAAAACAGTTATTTTTTCTATATGTAACGCATCTTCCTAGCCATACCTTTTACATATATTTATTGTTGCCTTCAAAAAGATATTATTATTTGCTAACCCTTTTATCATTACATGTGTAATAGTGTAGTATTACTCTCCCCCTTTACATGTGTAGGCAATCATATCATAATAAATAAATAAAAAAAACAATTATTTTTTCTATATGTAACCTATCTTCCTAGCCATACCTTTTACTCATATTTATTGTTGCCTTCAAAAAGATATTATTATTTGCTAACCCTTTTATCATTACATGTGTAATAGTGTAATATTACTACATATGTAACAGTTTGCCTTACATGTGATTTTTTAAAAATTAAGAATATTACATATATAGGGAATCATATGTTTTTAAACAAAAATTTTAATACATTATTTATTGTTGCCTCCAAAGAAACATGATTATTTGCTAGCCCTTTTATATCTACATATGTAATAATGTATCAAGACACATATAACCTTTTTTAATATTGAGGGCCCTTTTAATATTAATACACAAGTAAATTATTTTTAATACATATGTATGTACTTGTTAACATTTACATATGTAATAGTGTATTAAGACACATGTAACCTATGATTTCTACACATGTAGGAATCAAATACACACTTTGATTTTTTATGTATGGGTATTTAATACATATGTAGACATCATATACATATGTGAAGATATTAGCAAATCATTACAATCTACACTTACATATGTAACCAAGCCTATTAATACATATGTAACAGTCCCCCCATTACATGTGTCGGGAATCATATGTCATAAAAAAATACAATATCTTTTACATATATTTATTGTTGCCTTCAAAAAAATATTATTATTTGCTAACATTTTATCATTACATATGTAATAGTGTAGTATTACATATGATTTTTCTAATGAGGCATATGGAAATGTTCAATGGGAAGAAGAGTTGTATTTGATTGTCATTTTAGTTCTAATGGGATGAGGAAGAAAAAGCAGTTGAAGATGCTTCGTAAAAAATACATTGCTGCAATGCTATTATCTGACCTTAACCTAATAAAGTCTAGAATTAAAGCATGTATGTGATTTTCAATTTCCTTATGAAACATTTTAGGAAACTTGTATTCTGAAGCTCTTTTTTTTGTTGGTAAGAACCAAGAATCTTGTGGCATCTTTAACATTGTTGTCTTAATATTATCAGTTTAGAACTACAGTTTTTGGATTGTCAATTGTTACATTTGTAAAGTTTTATTTTACATATATAAACATAAGTAATACATATGTAAATACAGTTCACAAGTAATACCTCATAATACTAACATAGTAAACATAAATTTTAAATAATAAATAAGTCTTACATGTAATAACAAAGTTTTACATATTTAAATATATATATATAAATAAATATATATATATACAGAATGTCTCAGATCTAGTCCTTCCTACTTCAAACATAGGACCCCTACATATGAAAGTCTTATTCATAGTTTCACATGAACTTTTGTATTAGTGCATACATGTGTAAGTATTATTCAATCATAGGGATGGAGTTCTTTTTAATTAATTCATATGTAACCCTAAAAAATATTTATGATACGTTAAATCTTTTGGTTTTTTTAAATATTCCTGATAATTAACAATTAATTTTTATAATGTTGGTTGTAGTATCTTTCATGTTTACATGCGGTTTAGTGTCGTCAAACAGAAGTAGATATTCTTATTTATAATCAATGTTTCACACATAATCGTTATGTATGTAAACATCAAAATTTTTACATGAACATATATGGCATGTGTAGACCCATTCAGTCATAATTAAAAGAAATATTATAGTTCCATGTTTTTATTTCCTCCTTTTTATGTAATTAAATTAATTGAATGTTTATAATTACCTGTGTCTAATTTAATGATTCGTATTTTGTTAAAGAAACAATTTTATAACAATTTTAAAAGGTGCATTGGAAAAGATGAAAGTAATGCAAAGAGTAATATAATAATATAGTATAAAGTACATAGAAAGGAAAAGGTAACACTCCACCTACTTACTTTCTTCTGTTTGAAACTGTGTCAGACATTGAGATCTCTTTTTTTCTCCTAAGTATGATGAAATGTCCATAAAGCCCTTATGGGTATAAGGCATGTTGATGATGTGGTTGGTTTGTGGCTCTTGGATGGGTTTGTAAAGTTTTCCCAACTAGATTGGGTTTGCATAGTAACCTTGCCCTATCCTATATATATATATATATATATATATATATATATATATATATATATATATAGCTATATGAGTTCTGCAATATGTATTTAGTTTTAAAAAGAGTGAGGTGCTTAGTACATGACTAGTGATGCAAGAGGGTGATGCAAGAGCTTCGTGTATATTGCTCGGGATAATTATGAAAATTACCACATTTGACATTAAAAATCAAATTTTGATCACCCAAATTTAGACCTCATCAAAATGACTTTCCAAGCCTGAATT
Organism: Deinandra increscens subsp. villosa; assembly: GCA_039602395.1. NCBI lineage: Eukaryota > Viridiplantae > Streptophyta > Magnoliopsida > Asterales > Asteraceae > Deinandra > Deinandra increscens. Next base: position 93,923,557 of record JBCNJP010000023.1, on the reverse strand, counting down.
TAGCCTTCTCCGCTCCAAGCCTACTCCAAGCTTATCACGTGTGGACAATTTGGACCCACCTCAAATTTAGCCTTCTTCACTCCAAATTTAATCCTCACCAAAATGACCATCATCTTCTTCAGTCTCTGCATTTTTCACTCTCTCTCTCTCTCTTCACCTAAACCCAAAATCAACAAAGAAATCCGACGACCCTTTAACTCAACATTCCGGCCAATATACTCAACGATAAATCACGTGCGACCCGTCTAGGAACTCCTCTCGATTCGAAAACCCGAAAATGCTAGTCCCATTGTGTTTAAGGCTAGTCCCGGAGCATTTTCGGGTTTTAAAATGACCTTCATTTTTACGATTAATTTGGACGGTGTGGCATCCCACTACTTCTTTTATAAAGTTCCAAAAGAAAAAAGCCGACTCATAAATTTTTTTCCTCAAAAACGGGTCCATACTTGACCATCGTACATTTGTTTTCATAAAGTATTGAGTTTGTTATCCTAAAAACATCGTATCAGAGTACACAGTCGATTAACAAAATAGGAAGACGATTACTTCCAATAACATCTACCCATCTTTTAGTGTTCGGTTCTTCCTTCAAATGCTTAATCCGGACCCTCTCCCACTTCATTCCTACTACCTGTCACCATTTACCAGTAACGTATTAGTAAAAGATGACCCTTAAATAATTACAACATTTATTGTAGCATACAATGAGTAAAACAACAAAGATCCGATATAAATAATTCTAGGCGTATCGCCTAGAACCTCTATGCTTTCAGGCGATACGCCTACTCCTCTACGCGTATCGCCTCCTGGTTCTAACTCTCCAAGCGATTCGCTTGAAGAGACATTTTCAGGGATTCGTCCAGTTTTCCCCTGTTTCCATACTTAGCCAAATTTTGGCTAAGTTTCCAAATTTCCTGCACATGACTAAGTTTCAAACACAACAACTTAAATTATTCTATCTAGTCAAAATCATAACATCTTCTATTAGCTTTTCACAAACTTACCTACGAATCAACGTATGAGAATCTAAACAATGAAGTGCCAACCCGTTTGACCCGTTTAATAAGTTCCTTATGGACACACACCCATATTTAATAGGTTCATCCACATTCTATACTTGGATTTGCATTAAGCACAATCCCCATTCTTACCCGAAGGCCATTCTTATGGAACACAATGTTTCCACTTCTTACCCCAAAGTGGTCAACTCTTCCTATCTCACCCACATGGCCAAAATACAGATTTTGTTCGTTCTTTACCTATGTCAATTGGTCCATTCCATCTTTTAGGACTTGTAAGTCCCATTTTCCAACAATGAGTATAATATCACATTCTTATGCATTTGTCACTTTTATATAAATATGCATAAACTAAACAATCTTACGTTACCTTGAGCGTTTAACTTTTAGCTTTTCCTTCACGTTGGTGGCTTGAGCTTCCACCGGATTCACCTATATTACCATGATTATTAGTTAACCATGAGTATTCACACAACCAATATTACACAAACACACCCCATTTAATGTCAAGTATTTACACACTTGACTTCCATATCAATCATCTAACAACAACTAGCACATATGATAAACATCAAGGGTTTATCTTTACTTGATATCAATCATACTCAAATACACCATCTCATTGATATTTCATAGCACGACAAGTTGAGAATAAGAAAACACCTTAATCGTTCATCATCTTTCATCTAGGCATTTTGTCAAACACCTAATAGGCACACTTTATATGGCTATTATCATGTACTATTTCTTCTTTCAATTCAACCCATATTAAGCATGATGCATAATTTATCACATTTATGAATAATCTACAAGTACAAATCACAGTTTTTCTTATGCATCACACCCAAATCAATTCACCTCCCCCACATAAATGGCGATTTCTATGTAATGGGTTCTAACCCCCACCATAACCTCACGAACTATTACACAAATAGCACATGCAAGGTGAATTTAAGCTTGATTCATATGCAAGACTGCACACACGATATAATTCCCATATCAAATTTCATCTATAGGGAAGTTTATGATTTCACCTACTATGGAGAATACTTACTAGGTGAGAGTAGACAAGAATTGGTGATGAAATTAAGACCTATACACCCTCCTTAGTCGAATTCCAGCCCCCTTCCTTTACGAATTTCACTAACATTCAAGGATTTGAGATGGGTTGGATCAAGATCACCCTTTCCCCTCTCCTTTCTCTCTGGTCGCGATCGTGAATCTCCTTAGGGAGGTTCCAGATTTTTTTTTATTTATTTAAGTCATCTAATTACATAATTAACCCCTCCACTATGCCTCTTTTTTTATAAAATCTTGCCCAACTCCATATTTACCCATTCAACCCCTAACTTTTATTAAATACTCATCTAGTGACTAATTTATTATTTTACTAAACCCGTCGGGGTGCGTTCACTAACCACACAAACCCGACCCGTCCCATACAAACAAGACATTTTCATATAGAAATCATATAAGAGGGTTTGGGGCGTTACAGACGGACTTTTAAAGGTGACCAAAGTTGAGAAAAAGACCAAAGGTGAGACCCTTAAATCGATTTTTTTTTAAATTTGAGTAAAAGTGAGAAACAAATAAACCTCAAGGACTAAAAAGGAAGTTAACTCTATTTTTTAATTTTTGTTTTTTACTTTTCTTTATTTCTTTTTGTTTCTTTTTTTGTTTTTTTCTAAAATTTTCTTTGTTTTTTTATCTGAATGAGTTTGGCAAAGTAGTTGATGTTTTGTTGGTGTAACAAACTTTTTTTTTGAAAGGTTTTAGTCGTTATACGTTTTTTATTTTGTCCCTTTTATGTAACGTTATAAAAATTCAATTGTTTTGTGTATCCGCGTTATACCCGCAGCAACACGCGGGTTGCAAAATTTGGTTCTTAATAAATTCACATTAATTTCTGTTTTTCTCTACTTGTTTTCCTTTCATAGGGTGCCAATTTGAAGAATGCAGATCTTAGATATGCTGATCTTCGGGATACAGTAAGTACCTTAAATATTTGGTAAATTATCACGGTTTGAAGAAAAATATTGAAAAATCGTGTGCTTGAATGTCTAAAATGCCATCCCATATATATTGCAAAAATTAGTTTAGTATAAGTGAAACCATTAGTCAAATATCTTTTTTATAACGGTAAATTTGGATCACCGACAGACCACTAGCAGTCTAGCACCATCTGATTATCTTTATTCCGACTTTCCAATCAGGAGGAAACTCACTATAAATGATGAAAGATTTGATTATCATAGCTTTTGTTCTAATCTTGTAGCATTTGGAAGGCGCGGAGTTGAACGGGGCGAACTTGTATCGAGCAATTAGATTACAATGAACTCGATGAATTAGTACCATTGGTGGTATTCTTCTTTTTTTTCCATGTTTTTTTTTTAGCTAAAATATCTTTTTGTTACTCTTGTGGTCTTAAGTCATGTGCTTGAGTGCAATCTCTTTGCTACTTTTATGGTTAATATTAGAGGTGCACAACCCGACCGGTTGTAAAACCGGTTACGCCAAAAAAACCGGTCCCGGCTACAAGGGAAACCGGTTAAGGAAGTAACCGGACCGGTTACAATCCTAACTTAACTGACGGTTACGAAGCGGGTGCGAGGATCGACTGGAGGAACCGGTTAAGGAACCGGTTACCCTAACCGGTTAGAAAAACCGGTCAAAAAAACCGGTTACGGCCCGAACCGGTCCGTTGTATATGTCTAATGGTAATATAGCCATTTTTTGTGCAGTTGGAGGATTTTTTGACCCTTTGGTTACCCATTACTTAATTTTGGCATGTAAGAAAATTGAATGGAAATACGCTGATTTCACACCCCGCATACTGCCTCCTAGTTTTTGGGGGCGTTTTCGTCCAACCATGATGCCACAACGGGCGTATAGTCGTTGGTGGTGAGACCCTTCAACATTCAAGTTTTTTTTTTTAAAGAAAAAAATAATTTATTTTACATCTCTATATACATCATACTTTTTAAATCAAACCCCACCGCATCCTTAGGGCATGTGGTATACTTGGTGTAATAACTTGGTGTTATCATGCCACGTAGGTGATGACTGAATAACACCATTTCATAACACCAAGTGTGGTTTACACGGTGTGATGTGTGATGTGATGACAATATGTTAATTAAATATAATAAAAGAAAGTGACATTTGTCACATTTAGATTGAAGAGAGTGACATGTGTCACATTTCTGGAAGGAGGAGAGTACCTCATAATTCTCTCAACGCCACAATTGAGCCGTGAAGTTCTTCACGTAGAAAATCAACGCCGATATTTAACACAATTGTGGGACGGTTTCACGCCGCTGTTTTTGGCCACGTATTCATAACGCATGACATCACGCCGAGCATACCGTTTGCCCTTATTCTCTCTTCTACCATTTTATAAAACTTTTAATCTTTTTTACATAATGCATCCTCAACGCCCTATCAAAACCCAAACCAATGAGTCATGTCGAACCGGATTCAATCGGCATAGCAACGGCAACGGGTGAGCGGTATGCTCACCGGATTCAATCGGCATAGCAACGGCAACGGGTATGCCGAACTCGGCATGTATACCGAGTGTGTAGGCATCAGCGGCATCGGCAATGTGGGGGGTAGTTTTCGGTATATGTTTGCCGAACCATGCCGAAATTTATGTGTGTGTGAGGTGGTGCCTAGGGGTGTTCAAAAATATCCGAGTCCGAATCCGTATCCGAATTATCCGAAATTCCGTATCCGAATTATCCGAAAATTTCGGATATCCGGAATTTCGGATATCCGAAACTCGGATATCCGAAAATTCGGACTTGGACTTGGACAAGAATTTACAAAATTTTCGGAAGTTTCGGATACCCGGTATCCAAAAATTTAAATAAATTAAAATAAATTTTATATTAAAAAAATAAGGAATTATTGAATACTTAGACTATGTTTATTTGTTTTGTCATTTTTTAGGTCGAACTTATGTTTATTTGTATTTGAAGACTTGGAATATGTTTATTTGTTTTGTCGTTTTGTCGTTTTTTTTTTTGGTTAAATTGTGGTTTTTTTAAGAAAAAACTGGATTTTCGGATATCCGTTTTAACTATCCAAGTCCAGTCTGAAATTTCGGATATCCGAAATTTCGGACTTGGACTTGGACAACGAAAACTGATATCCGAAATTTTCGGATACCCGAAATTCGGATATCCGAAATTCCGGGTATCCGGTTTTGAACACCCCTAGTGGTGCCCACTTTCAACTTTGCCGAGATTTTATGGTTAGCATGCATACCCATCAATTCTATATCAATTCTACACCAATTTTATCTCTCGTGTGGCAGCATGTGATTGGGCAAAAACTATGCCTAAACCATGCCTTAGGCAAGCATACCCCCTACCCTTACTCTCCATTGTCTATCAAAACGTATTTTACGTGCGTGAATTTAATCGAGAATAAAGAGCGAGAATTTTGAATGAAACACACAATCGAAAGTGTTAGCCCTTATTTAAACTAGACCTATCGATGCAACCTTTGGAGATTAACAGACTTAACGAAGTTCTGTTCACATTTGTTACAAATATGTTATTAACGACTAACGGAGTTAGCCACCTCCGGTTAATTTAGTTTAGACATCTAGATCGGTGTACACGGGTTGGGCTCCCGTTTCGATCCATACGATAATTAGGCTATGTGTAGTCATAATGCCCACCATGGGGCATTATTCGACATGTGGCAGTGACGTGGCAAAGGGGGGTTATGGGGGATGGGTGTGTAGTCAAGAAGGGGGGGGGGGGGTGTTATGTGACATGGAGCATTATGGTTGGCTAGGTTTAATTTCTTGAACAAGTTGGGGCGTGATGGGCATGGCGCTGGCGGACGAAAGTGAGCAACATAGCGCCCCGGAGGGTGCCCAGGGGCGCTATGGTGGGGGATTGGGTGTTATCACGCCCGATTACATATAGCCTTACAAACGATTAAACTTAGTTATGAATAAAATAGTTAATATCTAATACAAATTCAACATATCTATGTTTTTATCATTCTTATGTGTTGATGGGAACACTTCTTTCTTCATAATCCTTAAATATCCTCAACAAACCACTTCACCAATCTCTCAAATTCGACTTTAAATGAAATTTTATGTTTCATATATAAATCATGTACCTTAACAATTAGAGAAATATGATACAACTTTCTACGGTATCTTCATTGATGAGTAATATTCAATGTTTTAAAAACCGGTTCGAACCGGCCGGTTCAACCGCGAACCGTCCTCCTCATTAGTTTTTTATATCCCGTCTTTTTTGTAATAACCGGACCGGGTTAGACCGGCCGGTTTTCTGGTTTTTTCTGTTTTTTTCCGGTTCAACCGGTTTTATGATTTTTTTATTTTTATAATTTTTTTTAACTTTTTTTTTTATTTTTTATTACTTTTTAAAGTTTAAAACTTATATTTTCTTATGAAATACATATTTGATATTATTTTTGAGTGGATTATAATTGTATTTTAACTACTTTTGTTGGGGTGTACAAGTTTATTAGCATTTTTATAAAAAAAAATATATAAATCCCCTAACCGGTTCAACCAGCCGGTCTAACCGGTCCGACCGGTCGAACCAGTCCCGAAAGGTTTTCCGGTTCAACTAAAAAACCGGTTTTTAAAACATTGGTAATATTTGAAGTGCTTTCTCCTTCTCCTTGTTGTACATGTTTCCATAAACATTCCCTCTTTTGTCCATGAACATTAGTTGGATCTTTAGTAACCAATTCAAGATATTCCATGAGAGGCAATTTGTCTAGACTAAAGTATTTCTTTTCACCTTATCTCACCCATATTCTTGTCATCAACCTCTTTTAAAATATAGATCCAATGTTGATCATCACCCATTTCATCTTGGTGATCAAACCATCCTTGCATTTATGCCTCAAGTTTTTCTCTTTCAAGAACATATGGAATGCTTTCTTCATTCTTTTAAAGTTCCTTTCCATTTACTTTATCTTCGATCTTAGTTAGTGTTTCGGCTTCAATCTCGCCATGTCATACTCCATGAGATTGGCATGATGGATGAAATCATTGAATCTAGCAGGCGTAGAGGTGTCAAAGACAGTTTCTCCTTTCCTCGTGATCCCTCACTTCATTGAAGTCACATAAGAGAATCTACGCACCATCCATAGACAATCTCACATTTAGGAGGTCGTTCTATAGTTGAATTTCGCTACGATTGTCCTATGGTGTATCAACATTAGCCACATTTATATGCAAACCTGATCCAACTAATGAGCACCGTCATCAAAAAGTGACAAGATTTTATATTACCGAAGTGACATTAAACACAAATGGATTCCAGATAGATTTGTACATCGCGTTTAGGTCGTTCCAGATAGATTTGTACTCCTATGAAACATTTTTTAAATTCAAATAACTAAAACAATTAAAAATGTAAATAGTATATTATAAAAACTCTAGAATGCCAAAAGTTAGATCAACTTTAATTAAATATTACTATATTAGTACCCGTTTCCCATGCACCTATAGTCTTAACAGTCTACTGCAAATACTTATTTCATATTTCATCTCATCTTCCCCTCTCCAAGAAAAGAGTTCTCTCTCTGCAACTTCTCTCATCATACTATCATGTCTTCCGACGCCTCTTCTTCTTCTTCTTCCGTTGTTCGTCTCGATATAGGTTCTAATCTCATATCCATCTCTTAGCTAGACTTCAATTTAACATTTCATGACTTGAAATTTCGCTCTGAATTCATCAGTAATTTAACCGTTCTCGCCATCCGATCGTCAGTTATGTGTGTGTATGTATATTCATCGAGATATCATATACGAGTTTTTGTAACAAGTGTACCTAATCTATTGGAGCCTGAAATTAATTTGTAATTAGGGTTAGGAGCTGATCGATCAGTTGGTTTGATGAATATAACCTATATATTTTTCTCAAAATTTATTAACCCATGGAGATGTGTATATATCTGACTATGATTAATCTCATAGATTGATAGATACAGTTGACGATTTCATCTGTTAAATCGATTTTCGTAATTACTGAAACAAACAGGTGGAAAGAAATTCTCCACAACTGTTGATACCCTAACTCATAGGGAACCTCACTCGATGCTAGCCGTTATGTTCAGCGGTCGCCACACAGTTTGCAAGGATTCTGAGGTACTGCTTTTCATTTGTCTATGGTTTTGATTTTTTCTACTTCATAATTTGTGTTCTTTTTTTTTCTTTATCTTTCAGGGGTATGTATTTATAGACAGGGATGGAAAACACTTTCGGCACGTTTTAAATTGGTTGAGAGAGGGTATAGTTCCTGACTTGACTGAATCAGAGTGTTCGGAGCTTTTGCGAGAAGCAAAATACTATCAGCTTCTTGTAAGACATTCTTTTATTCCTATTGTATGTTTCCTTTAGAGTTATGGTTCAATAGTTTCACTTTCATGTTACATGCTGCTAGAAGTTAGCCTTGAGAATGTTGGTAAGTTTTATAACGATAGCACTTTGATTTGCAATGAATATAATGAAGGATGTAATCTTGATTTCACATGTGAAATGACTTGAAACTTGGGGAATAAACAAAATCGGAGTGCTAGTCAAGTTAAGGTCTCTTTTAAACAAAGTAAGAATTATTTTGTGTTAAGATTTTAGATAATTGTTTAGTGGCTTGGTTTAATTGTTTATTTTGATTTCTTTTCTATTTGAGTAGCAGGTTAATTATTAACTTCTTGTTTTGCAAGGTTAAGTTTAATATAAGTAGATAAGTTTAGTATGATGAGTACATTGTGTTTTCTAGTTGTCATACTAGTTTATTATTTCCTAATAAAGTTTCACTCTTATTTGTATATTTGTAAAATTTGTTGTCATCTTTTTTCTTCTGATATCCAGAGATATTAAATAATGCTTGTAAACTAAGTTTTGCATACTAATTTCTTAAAATAATCCTGTGTTGTTGGTTGTTATATTTCAATATTTTAGGGATTAGTGGACGAGATAACTGAGGTCTTGAATAGGAAGAAGGATGTTAAAGAAATGCATACCGACTTAACACGAACTGATATTATTAAATGGGTACGATCTAGTAAGAACATATCAAGAGGAGTAAATCTCTATGGGCTCGATCTTTCAAACCTGGTATGATCAAATGCATTTTGTTATGTGATTAATTGTCAAATCATTTATCATATAAAATTGCAAGATATGATCAAACATAATTACTTGCATAACAGATTCACATATATTTGTTTGGGAAATTCATTTAATTAACAGTGATTTCACATTTCATTTTTTACAGTTAGAGGCTTAATTTGTATGGAATCAAGTATTTGTGTTTTAGCTGTCAAGATATGTATTTATACAGTTATTACTATTGTGTTAATGTTTTTAATAAACCTTTTTTAGGACTTGTCATATGTGAGCTTCAGCTATACACGCCTGAAAGATGTTTCATTCTCGCGCGCTATTCTTTATAGTGCTGGATTTTATGTAATTTATCTTCTTCCATATATCCTAATTATCTTCTACCATCTAAGCTATTTATGTCCAATGTTATCTGTTTATTTGGTTTAGGACGTGGATGCTGAAAATTGCAGTTTTCACGATGCAAAAATGCACAAGTAAAATCCTGCAACCCTGTCAATTTTTCTTGTTATCATGTATAAAGTTAGCAGTCATATATATGTATAGTTGTATATGCAAAATTGTCACGTGTTATATTTATATTGCTTGGGTAAGATTCTGCAACTCAATTGAATTTGTCTTGCCTACGAAAGATGTCAACTCGCAGGGGCTAATTTTCGAGGGGTATTGCTAGCAGGCGCTATTCTTCATAATGCAAACTTACAAGGCAAAAATCTCTTTTCATTTTTTTATTAGCATCCTGCTTTGTATGCTAATAAGTAGTGACATGTATTGCTTAATAAATAATTTGAGGGTAATTTATTTAGTTATATATACAGGTGCTTGCTTGATGGATTGTAGCTTCTGTGGTGTGGACCTGAGTTGTGCACATCTCCAGGTTTGATCAACTCATGAATTGTTCTAGATCTTATATTTTAATTCGATCTCTAATTTTATGTCTTCAGACCGCTAATCTCACAAATGCAAATTTGGACGGAGCCAATTTATCTAAAGCCATTTTAGCAGGAACAAATCTAGAGGTATATATAGCTATTTGAGTTTTGAAATATGTACATGGTCTAAAAAAAACCGAGACGCTCTGTGAACGAGGCAAGAGCTTTACGTACGCGAGTTGTTGCACTATGTACAACAACATAAGATTTCTGTACAACCAAAAACTGCATCTCATCTTTTTAGATCTTTAAATGTTAAAATATATATATTGATTGGATGTCCAATCATATATATCTTCAGATTGCTAATCTTACAAATGCAAATTTGGGGAGATCCAATTTAGAAAAAGCCAATTTAGCTGGAGCCAATCTAGAAGGAGCCAATCTTGAAGGAGCCAATCTAGAAGGAGCCATTCTAGTAGGTGCCAATCTAAAGGTATGTGGATATTTAAGTTCTGCTACATGTACTTCATATAACAATAGCCTTTCTTTGTAAAAATTTATTTAAATACTTCATATATTGTCTATATAAATGGTGAACTTGTGGTATTCTTAATAAATTCACATTAATTTTTGCTCCTCTATATTTGTTCTCCTTTCCCAGCGTGCCAAATTGACTAATGCCAATTTGCAGGGTGCTAATCTTCAGAATACAGTAAGTACCTTTAGTATCTTCTAGTTTATTCTATACCCATTCTATATATATTGCAAAATTTAGGTTAGTAGAAGTGAAACCATTAGTCAAATGTCTAAAATACCCTTAAATATCCGGTGACAAATGGGTTCTCGGGTCATAAAGAAAAATTCCCCTTCATAGTGATAAACTAATGGGTATATAACCCACATTACCCCTTAATTAGTGATACAAGACGTTTGTAACGTTTGTTGTAATCTTGTAGCATTTGGATGGCGTGAACATGGATGGGGTGAATTTGCTTGGAGCAGTTAGATGACTGTGAATGGACAATCTCATTGTTACATATTGTCTTATAGACGAGTTAAGCATGAATTTCTTTTGGTTTATACCTAATTTGGTTTAACAAACAAATTGTGTTTAGTGGATTCAAAACCCGATGCTCTTTTTAATTGTTTTTTGTTGGGTTGTTGGTTAGGTTTTTCTAACCGTCATATTTTTTTTTTTTAATATATCTTGTTGCTGTTCCCAAAAAAAAGAAAAAAAAACTGAGATGTACAAGGTGGGTTTTTTTTACTCAAACCACTTTGGGTTGGGTCAACAAAATTTTTTCCTTTATCATCCCCCACTTCATTAAAGTCACTTGAGAGAAACTACAAGGTGGGTTTTTTTACTCAAACCACTTTGGGTTGGGTCAACAAAATTTTTTCCTTATCATCCCCCACTTCATTAAAGTCACTTAAGAGAAACTACACACCATCTGTAGACAATCTTGCGTTTAGGAGGTCGTTCATTAGTTGAATTTTGTTGCGATTGTCCTGCAGTATATAAACATTAGCCACATTTATATATATTACAATAATAATTGGGAGTTTGTGACACAAAAGTCACTATTCATATCTAGGGCCAATTGTTTTGTGACATGTGGTCACGTGTTAGGCTATGTGGTGACACGTGGACACGTGTCATATCTAGGCCAATGTTTTTGTGACACGTGGTCATGTGTTTGGCCACGTATGGCGACACGTGGTCACGTGTTAGGCCACGTGTCATATCTAGGCCAATGTTTTTGCGACATGTGGTCATGTGTTAGGCCACTTGTCATGTACAGGTGGTATTTTTTTTCAGACTTAAGCGTTAGTGGTCAACTTTTAGACCACTTTTAGAGTTTTCGACTTTGGTCACAGCGTTTTGAAAAATGGGTGTTAGGCCACGTGTCATGTACAGGTGGTCTTTTTTCAGGCTTAAGTGTAGGTGGTCAACTTTTTGATCACTTTTATAGTTTTCGACTTTGACCACGGCGTTTTGGAAAATGGGTGGCCGACCGCAAAACGCGGGCGGGTCACCATCTTGTTTTATGTAAACCTGATTGAACTAAACGAGCCACTATGAGATTTGATCGCAGAAGTGACTTTAAACACATGGGGATTCAGATAGAAAGGATTCCATCTGATCTGCCCATCGTGTTTACGTGATTTGAACGATTATTTTTTTTTTTTTAAAGGGCCATCATTTTATTTAAACCCAAAACAACAAATAAACCAATCAAGCAGTAAGAAGCTGATCGGGCCAAGCAAATCTCAAACAATGACAGAAAATAAGAATTACAAACTAAACATTAAAACTAGGGCTGGCAATTGACACGAAAACACGACACGAAACACGACAATGTTAACAGGTTTCGTGTTTGGGCTTAACAGGTTTCGTGTCGTTAACAGGTCGAAACATGTTAACCTGTTAAGACACGTTTATATTTTAATAATATATAATTTTTAAATAATATATTAAAGATATATTAGAATTAGATTCTTAGGTGACGTCTCTCAAAATTCCATTCCATGTTTGTCGTGACATACACTCGTACATCTCTCAATTCTTAAACCCATTAAAATACAGGTCGTGTTCGTCTCTAAACAGGTTGAGTGAAACAGGTTTTATCGTGTCGACCGTCGATTAATTAAAATTTCGTGTCTAAACAGGTTTTATCGTGTCGACCCGTTAAAATACAGGTCGTGTTCGTGTTTTAAAAACTAGACACGAAAAGTTTTCGAGTCGTGTTCGTGTTTGATACCAATCGTGTCGTGTCTTATCGTGTCGTGTCTTAACAGGTCGTGTCTGACATGATTTGCCAGCCCTAATTAAAACCTCTCCATTGCTTCCAGCTAACATTGCTCCTCTTTCCCCTTGCGTGTATTCACAAATATTAACCCAAAGCTTTGATCTCTTCCACGAGTCCGCCAACATTTGTTCTCTTTCAGTTAAACACTTTCTGATTCCGTGCCTTCTAGATACACCAACATGCAATCATTATTATCGCACTCACCACTTGTTGCACCTCTACTCGCATACCGCTACTTCGATGAACCTGGAATAAATCATGAATGGAAAACATATATTGGAGCGATCTTGCACCAATCATCGATCATACTCCAGACGCTCGAAGCAATAAAGAATGATGTAAACAAATGTTCCTTTGATTCTTGAGCTTCGTCGCAAAACCGACATAACACCAAATCATAATTAATGTTCCGTTTATCGTAAGCCACTCTTCGTAAAAAGTCTCTCTCTAAATAAGTTAAATAGACAATTAATTTTCACTCCTATAAAACGTTTTTAAATTCAAATCTTATCTTAATCCTAATAAAGCAATAAAATAATTTCCACATATCTTCTTTTCAAGCCATCCACATCAGCACTGTCACATGTCAAAATCAGATTTAATTATCAATTTAGTAAACTATTAATTAATACTAATTACCAATTTTATCATCAAAATAAATTTTCATTTAAAAAAATAGCAAACATAATTTAGATCTGATAAATTACTCTATAATTTAAGTCTTTTTAAGAAAAACAAATCAAGAATTTGTCATCTTTAATGTATTACATTATCAATTAATATTTAATAATAAATTATGTTATTTATAATTTTTAAATTTGTTAACTTTAGTTTATATTTAGCTAATATTATGAATCTAATTTCAACCCGTGTATTACACGGGTTATTAACCTAATAACTAATAAAACAATTAAAAATATAAATAGTATTAAAAAAAAAACCTCTAGAAATACCAAAAGTTAGAACAACTTTCAATATTCTTACTCATTTCCCATGCACCTGTCTACTCTATACTCTCTAGTCTACTTCAACCAAACGAAGAGTTCTCTCCTGCAACTTCTCTCATCATACCATCATGTCTTCTTCGATTGTTCGTCTCGATATAGGTTTTAATCTCATATCTCTTTCTGTTTCGATTCACATTTCACTTGTACTTGTCTGTAATTAATTTCGCTCGGAAATCTGAATTCCGCGATTCATATGATTATGAGCAGTTTAACCGTTTTCCCATCCGATCATCAGTTTTTTTTGTATTTATGTATGTATATTCATGCAGTTTGTTATTAGTTTAATTAGCTATATTTTCTATTGGAGCCTTAAATTAATTTGAAATCTAGGGTTAGGAGCTGCTGGTCAGTTGGTTTGATGAATGTAACCTAATTTTTTTTCTTCAGATTTTAACCCATGGAAATGTGTATAATATATATATCTGACTATAATTAATCTCATAGATTGATAGATACAGTTGATGATTTCATCTGTTAAATCGATTTTTGTAATTACTGAAACAAACAGGTGGAAAGAAATTCTCCACAACTGTTGATACCCTAACTCAGAGGGAGCCTCACTCGATGCTGGCCGCTATGTTTGGTGGTCGCCACACGGTTTGCAAGGATTCTGAGGTTCTTTTCATTTGTCTATTGTTTATAAAACTCGAGCATGCCGGTTTTCTTCTGCTTCAGAACGGCCAGTTTGTGTTTTTTTTTTTGTTAGGGGTATGTATTTATAGACAGGGATGGAAAACACTTTCGGCATGTTTTGAATTGGTTGAGAAACGGTGTACTCCCCAACTTGACTGATTCGGAGAGTTCGGAGCTTTTGCTGGAAGCCGAATACTTTCAGCTTCTTGTAAGACATTTCGTTAAGTTTTTTCCTATTATAAGTTTCAAGATCTTAGATAACTATTTATAGTTGCTTGCTGGAGTGATTTAATTTGATCTGTTAAGGCTTCTTGTCCAATACTATCCTAAGTTTAGCTTTAGTTCTCATTATAAGGAATTGCCTGGATCATTCTTCTGATATTCACAAATAGTAAATCATGCCTAAAACTAAGTCTTGCATACTGATTTTTTAAAGTAATCCTGTTTTACTGGTTATTTTTTCAACATTTTAGGGATTAGTGGATGGAATAACTGAGGTCTTGAATAGGAAGAAGGCTGGCAAAGAAAAGGATACAAGATTAAAGCGCAATGATATTATCAAACGTCTGAAAAATGAACAAACCAGATTAAGTGGAGTAAATCTCTCTGACCTCGATCTTTCAAACGTGGTATGGTGAAATACATTTTGTTATTTGACTTAAGAAAGATGTTGATTCATTTTGTCATATAAATTGCAAGATACCTGCTACATCATAAATTATATTGAATGGTTCAAACAACTGTCTTTCAGTTGATCGATCTTTATATATTAGTTAATGTTTTTAACAAACTTTTTTAGGCATAGTGTAGAAGCTAATTTCTTCTCTTTGCAATTTATGCAGGACTTGAATTATGTGGACTTTAGCTATATGCGCCTGAAAAACATTTCCTTCTCAAATGCTAATCTTGAGGGTGCTAAGTTTCGGGTAATTTATGTCCAGTGTTATCTTTTATATCTGTAATATAGTTGTTTTATAACTGTCATACAATTGATCTTTTTTATTTAGTAAATCAATATAAGGCTATCTTTTTTTTCTTCAGAATGTAGATGCTGAAAATACCGATTTTCGCAAAGCAACATTGCGCAAGTAAGATTATGCAACCCTTTTATTCTTTCTTGTTATCATGCCCAAAGTTTGCAGTCGGTTGATTTTATCTTGCCTTGGAAAGTTGTGAATTCACTGGGGCTAATCTTCGCGGTGCATTGCTAGATGGTGCTAATCTTCAGAGTGCAAACTTAAAAGGCAAAGATCTCTTCTTTTTTTTATTTATTAAGATAAAATTTTATAATGTTTGCACTCTATGCTAATAAATAGTTCTGTGTAATGCTTAATAAATAATTCAGCGGTAATTTATTCGAATATTTGCAGATGCTTGGTTAATGGATTGTAGCTTCCGTGGTGCAGACCTGCGATATGCACAACTCCAAGTATGTTTAGCTCTCGATTTATTCTAAATCTTTTAGTGTTAAAATATTTTAATTTGATGTCTAATCTTCAGAGCGCTAATCTTACAAATGCAAATTTGGAGGGAGCCAACCTAGAAAGAGCCTGTATAGATGTATGTATAGCTATTTGACTTCTTTAAAATGTACATGGTTTTATACATATAAGTTGTATATGCCAAGTAAACTTATATAATCTCTTCATTCCTTTCATATTTTCTTCATGCTTTTTGTCGCTTTTTACATGCCGGCTGCGAGACCCTGATTTGGCCGATTTTAATCCACATATGCATGAAATGCAACCTCATGCATTCCTTTTAAGCCAAAAATGTGTATAACAAAAACCATGTTTTGTAAAAGTTCATTATATACTTCTAATATCCTCTATATAAATTGCGAACTTCACCATATATTTAATAGATTCACATTAATTCTTGTTGCTCTATACTTGTTCTCCTTTTGTAGCATGCCAAAGTGAATAATGCCAACTTTAAGGGTGCAAATCTTAAACTCTATTATGTTCGTGGAGTAAATTTTCACAGTACAGTAAGTACCATTAGCTTCTTGTAGTTTATTCTATACTCATCCCATAAATTTTGCAAAATGACTTTAGAAGAAATGAAATCATTAATCCAATGTTTTAAATACCCTTTAATATTTTATCATGAATATCATGGTCAGGCTAACTAAAGTCATGGCGTGGTGGAATGTGACCATCCATCATGCCCGTTGAACACCGCCTCTCTGGGTGTAACCGGGGGCGTGACCACACCTTTGTGGTGGTGAGTGGTAACAATAACGGTTTTGTGAAGTTAATTTTTTTATTTTTTCCTCGTCACAATATTATATACCTCATCCACTATTTTTAAATAAAACATCACATTCACACAATCACCATTATAACTTGTTAATTAATGATTTGATTATTGTTACTTTTGATGTGATGTTGTAGCATTTGGACGGGAGAATGTGCCTTTGTATCAATTAGAGGGCGTTGATCTCGAATACTACTCTCTTGAAGAATCAGTACTACTAGGGAACAATCGAGGTGGTGGGCTAATACCTTGGTTGTGGAAGCAGATCAAGACTTTGTGTACTCGTTTTTTGTAGAACAAATGAACACCCGGTTGACATACGATGACATTGATATATCGATGTTCCTTAAAGTTCATTGACATAATCTTAAGGAAGTTGCATATTTATATGTTGTTGGAGATTTGAGTTTAATCACTATTTCTCAAAATCGAATATCTTCTCATGATTTTAATCCCAAAAAAAACTCCTTGTGTATTTAAACTATCCTCGTAGTGGTGAATATTTGCGAGAGAGTGATTTTGATATAAGCGAGCCACCTTTTGATGACGATGAAATAGTCCCCGATAGTTTTGCAACAAAAGACAAAAATATTGTTATATCATCCTCATCCTCTCATCCATTTGCAGATAAAGTTTTTACAGATAAATAGGAATCCCTAATATATACTCATACCCACAGTTTAAGTTGTTTTATGTGTCTTTAAGTTATAGATTATAATAGTTAAATAAAAACTAGTATTGCAAAAATATTATTTTAATTTTTCCATAGAAAAAAGAAATAAATTCAAAACTCAAAGCTTTAAAAGGAACATCATTCAAGCTGTTATTGGGGTAACTTGTTGGTCCTTGTGGAAAACCGGTAATAGTTTGATTCATGAAATGAGAAGAAGTATAGCTAAAGCAATTTTGAGGAGGTAAAATCTATGACTTTTCTATGGATTCACAAACGCTCGAACAATATCAATTTGGATTGAGAAAGGTGGTGTGTTTTTGATATTCAAATGTAGTTTCCTTGGTGTTTTTGTTGTTTGGTGTTTGGTGGTTCCTTTTTCTTTCTATGCTTTTTAGCCTCTGGCAGTCTGGCTAAGTTTTTATAAAATTTCCAATGTTTAAAAAAAAAAAAAAGTGAAAGACATAAAAATAAATTGAAAATACCAAAAGTCAGAACAAGTCTCATTAGTCCCACTCATTTCCCATGCATCTGTCAAAGCCTATACACTCCAATGACTCCATTCTAGTCTGCAAATCACTAATTTCAAATTTCAAATCTTCCTCTCCAAGTTTTATCACGCCATGAATTCCGACGCCCCTTCTTCCTCGATTGTTCGTCTCAATATAGGTTCCAATCTCATATCTCTTAATCTCTTAGGTTTCGATTTACCATTTTCACTTGTGAAATTCTCTGCAACTCACTAATTTTTCTTCGAATTGATCGATTCCACTGATTTTTAGTAAACTTGTCGTAAGGCAGTCGTTTTTTCCATCCGATCGTCAGTTTTGTGTATGTATATTCATCGAGATAGCAGATAAGAGTGTTTGTAATCAGTTCAATTAGCCCTATCGTGAAATTCGAAATTTAGGGTTTGATGAATTTAACCTATATATTTTTCTCATATTTTATTATTAATCCATGGAAATGTGTATATATCTGAGTATAATTAGTCTCATAGATAGATAGATAGATAAAGTTGAATTGTTGATGATTTCATTTGTGAATATTGCAATTTTGTTACCGAAAAAACAGGTGGAGAGAAATTCTGTACAACTGTTGATACCCTAACTCACAGGGAGCCTCACTCGATGCTGGCTGCTATGTTCAGCGGTCGCCACACGATTTGCAAGGATTCTGAGGTACTGCTTTTCTGCTTCAGAAGGAACATGCTTTGAAGCTTGACCAATTTTTGTGCTTTTTTCAGGGGTGTGTATTTGTAGACAGGGATGGGAAACACTTTCGGCATGTTTTGAATTGGTTGAGAGACGGTGCAGTTCCGGACTTGACCAAATCAGAGTTTTCGGAGCTTTTGCGGGAAGCCGAATACTATCAGCTTCTTGTAAGACATTTTTCCCTATCATAAGTTTCATTTAGAGTTATGGTAATGTGTTCATTAGTCTCATTTCCATGGTTACATGCTGCTATATGTTACTCCTGCCACTACAAACTTGGGTAGTAAATGAACTCGTAGTGCAAGTCAAGTAATTTTGATAATTATTTAGTTGTTGAACTTGCTTAATGATTTATTTTGATTTGTTTCTTGTTTTAGTAAGTTAAGGCTTCTTCTTTCGCATGGGGTACGTTTAGTATTAATAAAACGGTTATGGGTCAATATAAAGTGTGTTTTTCAATCATCAATAAAGAGATGGAAAGAGTCATTTCGTGTTGTGAACAAAACTGTGTTCCTTGATCCAATCTGCTAACACATAAAGTGTTTTTTCGATCATCAATACATTGTTACCCCAGGGAGTAATATTATGTTTTCTA
Source organism: Deinandra increscens subsp. villosa (assembly GCA_039602395.1). Lineage (NCBI taxonomy): Eukaryota > Viridiplantae > Streptophyta > Magnoliopsida > Asterales > Asteraceae > Deinandra > Deinandra increscens. The sequence goes on along the minus strand of JBCNJP010000023.1, from coordinate 93,904,347 downwards.
ACTGTCATTAAAGTTTATTATTTCTTGTAGTTAGTGTTTCACTCTTATTTGTGTGTTTGTATAAATTTGCATGATCTTTCTTCTGAGATTCACAAATTGGAAATCATGCTTAAAACTAAGTTTTGCATGCTAATTTGGTGAAATAATCATGTTTTATTGGTAATTATATTTAAATACTGTAGGGATTTGTGGAGAGGATCACCGAGGTCTTGAATAGGAAGAAGGATGGTAAAGAAATGGATGCCAACTTAACACGCATTGATATTATCAAATGTTTACAATCTAAAAAAGTCAGATTAAGAGGAGTAAATCTCTCTGGCCTTGATCTTTCAAACCTGGTATGATCAAATACATTTGTTATGTGACTTGAATTTAATTGTCAAATTGTTAATCTTATAAATTTGCAAGAGCTTTTGCTTTGTAAGACATAGTTTGCAACCCTTATTCCAAAAGAAATTAATATGTTCTTAGCTGATATTCTTTTAACTGCTAAAAAACAATTACTTGCATAACAATATAGGGATTTCATAATCACTTGTATTTGTAACCACTTGATACTAGATCCATTCATGTATCATTATTTATTGTTTTCGTTACAATTTTTATTCTAATTTGCCACCACAAATCAGAAAGATTTAGCTACCAAGATATGTATGTATACAACTATTACTATTGTTTATGGCTGGACAATCAGAAATAATAATTCAATTTCTTCTCTTTAATTTATGCAGGACTTGTCAAATGTGAACTTCACCTATTCGTGCCTGAAAAATGTTTTATTCTCGGGTGCTTGTCTCTATGTATGTTTAAATCTGGATTTATTCTAAAATTTCAAGTATAAAATGATTTTAATTCAATGTCTACTTTTACATTTTCATTGAGGGAGCCAATCTAGCTGTATATATATGTTTCAGTTCTGCAATATGTACTTGGTTTTACAACAAAAAACCAAGTACTAATTCTATGTACACAAACTAAGCTTTCTTTACAACCAAAATCTGCATCGCTCGTCTTTTTTAAATTGGTGTGTTTCTATATCTTCAGAAAGCTTATCTTAACAATGCAAATTTGGAGGGAGCCAATCTCGTAGAAGCCTATCTACAGGTATATATAGCTATCTGTGCTCTGCAATATGTAATTGGTTTTACAACAAAAAACCATGTACTAATCCTAACTACAACAAAAAAGCTCTTTACAACCAAAACTTCATCTCGCGTCTTTTTAAATCGTTGTCTAATTCTATATCCTCATAAGGCTAATTTTAGCAATGCAAATTTGGAGGGAGCCAATCTCGAAGGAGCCAATCTACAGGTATATATAGCTACTAGTTTTTGATACCCGTGCGACGCACGGGCGGTTTTAAAAAACGAATACAAAATTTAACATGTTATAAAAATGTAATTCGATAATTAGAATTAAAGAAAAAAATTAACATTCGACAATATAAAAAGTTATAAATTAAAAAAAAATATTCATATCCTCATTTATTATGAATCAATTTCATTTAATTTCAGTTTTTAAATTAGGATATGAGATATGCATTTATTGTCAATTACTTTGTTAAAAAATTAGTTAATGACTTTGTCAATTATTCAAACCAATTAGAAAAATATAAATAAGACAAAACCATTTGAGCGGGAAAATGAAAAAAAAGGATTGTTGTGGTGATGCCATGTGGCATTCAATCTTTTCATATATATATTATATATAGATATATAGATATATAGATATATAGATTGTACTTGAGTTCTGCAATATGTACTTGGTTTTAAAAAGAGTGAGGCACTTAGTAGCAAGAGGCACTCAGGACAGTGGTGGGTTTGGGTCGGGTCGATCACATAATGCAAATACTCCACAATAATAAAAAATCACTATCAATACAATTTTAACATAATATAGACATGATGGTCTATTGGTCTTTACAAAATAAAAAACCATGGAGTGGTGTGCATGAAGCGCCTCCCCCAGCCTCATGTGCTCATTTTAAAGGCAAGAATATGTATAGATATAACCTTGCTTTATTGAAGTTTATTAAATACTTCAAATATGGTCTATATAAACTGTGAAATGGACCATATTATTAATAAATTGACATTAATTTTTGTTTCTTTTTACTTTTTCTCCTTTCTAGGGTGCCATATTGAAAAATACCAGTTTGAAGGGTGCAAATCTTAAACACGCTCATGTACCTCGTATGAATCTTCAGGATCCGGTAATACCCTTTATAACAACAATTATTGGAAAACGAAATACTACATTTTCCTAATAATTGTGGGTATTCAACTTGTCATCAATTTAATTACTGCAAGTTTTCTTCTAATCTTTTAGCTTTTGGAAGGCGCGAATCTGGAAGGCGTGAAGTGGGTCCCTGCAGAATATTTTGTTTACTTTTAACAACAATTAGGTGCCGGAACTCGATTGCTTTTTTTTGTTAATAGCACTTAGGTGCCTGAACTCGATTAGCAGTCTTGAAGAATAGTCATATTGTTTTTCTTTTGTTTTCCATGGTTTTATATGCTTGAATATAATTTTTCTGTTACTCTTGTGGTTCTAAATCTTGTGCTTAAATGCAATCTCTTTGCTATACTTATTTTTATGCGATTTTTTTTTATTATAAAAAAGAGGTATTATGGAGAAAGAGTGTTGGTGATTTGGGGTATTTTCTTGAAAATTTATACTTTTGGGGTAGTTGTTTTTGTCATGGCGAGTTCTTCCTCTCAAATTGTGTGTCCAACAACTTTTTGAAAAGTAACATATTTTTTTTTTAGAGTTAATTGCTATTTTTGTTCATAAGGTCTATAAGGTTTAGCCTTTTCAGTACAATTTTTTTTCTCCTCAGCTTCCCTCACGTTTTAAATTTCTGTCATTTTCGTCCCTGTCAATAATTTTCATCAAATATTTAACTGAAAGCAGAGGTATTATTGTAAAACCATTATATCTATTAATTTTGCTTTTTTAACGACTTATATCCCTAAAATTAGGGGGGGGGGCATCGATCCATCGAAGCCAGAACATCGCATTTAACAAAAACCCTACAAGGCATTAGGAACTGACAAACAACAAAATGCTTACATGGAAAAGTTAAAATTGCACCATTCTCTCCATCCAAAGGCTCCCTTCCTACATCTATTCGAAACTCAAAGAGAACTTAAGCTTTGAAATATCCACACGAAGCCTTTGCACCACCATTCTTTTTTTTTTGAGAAAAATCGCCTCGTTTTCTGGCCCTCCAGATGACCCAGCAAACAGAGTGAATAAATAGCCTGAATCACCATCGCCTTCTTAGTTATCCATGTGTATGCTGTTGTGGTGAAGTCTTGATCACATGAAAGCTTGCTTATAAGGAAATCAGAGAGTTTTCAATAGGTTTTAATAGTTTGTTGAAACCTGAGGGACCTAGTTGTAATTCTTTTACAACTTATGTAGTTTGGGTCATAGCTGTCAAGTCTCTGATAGTTGTAGGGGTGTTGTTGCTAATCTTGGTTTAAGTTTGGTTAGTCGTTAAGGTTAGTTTATATAAAGCCGTTGGCTCTGAGATTAGGTCATCTTCTTCATTCTGTAATTCCTGTAACTTTCAGTTTTCATTTCCAATTCAATAATAAGCAAGCAAGCTTTCGATCTATTTTTCTTATTTTCTTCGATTGTTTACAACAATTGGTATCAGAGCTTGGTATACAGCTCGTAATCGAAGAAGGCGTCTGCAAATTTGGGGCAAATCGCTGCTTCGACTGTCATGGTGTCATCGAAGTTTGAGATCGATAAATTCGATGGGAGAAACGATTTTAATTTGTGGCGAGTGAAAATGAAAGCACTGCTGGTCCATCAAGAACTTGCCGATGCATTATCCGGTGAGGCAAATAAGCCTGAAGGAATGGAAGATAAAGATTGGAAGACGAAACTTGAAAAAGCTCACAGTGCAATCATTCTGTGTCTCGGTGATCGAGTGCTTAGGGAGGTGTCGAAAGAGAAGACGGCTTCCGGTGTATGGGCGAAATTGGAGTCATTGTATATGACGAAGTCATTAGCCAACAGGCTATATCTCAAGAAGAAGGTTTATACCTTCCACATGAGCCCAGGGAAATCAATGGAAGATCATTCCGATGAGTTCAACCGGCTGATTTTAGATTTGGAGAATATTGACGTGAGTTTGGAGGATGAAGATAAAGCAATTTTGTTTCTGGCCTCTTTACCCGGTGAGTATGAACATTTTGTTGACACTTTACTATATGGAAGAGATGATCTCTCCATGGATGATGTCATAGCTGCCTTAAATTCTAAAGAGTTAAAGAAAAAGAATGACTTGAAAGAAGAAGGTGGAGAAGGCCTGTTTGTAAGGGGGAGGACTGAACAAAGGAATATGACAAAATCCAACAGAAATCAATCAAGATCCAAGTCTAAATTCAAAAGAAAGTGTTTTGTCTGTCAGTCTGAAAAGCATTTTAAAAGGGATTGCCCAGAGTGGAAAAGAAGAAAGGCTGAGTTCAAGAAAGGGAGCAGTACTCATGCCAATCAAGATGATAATTCTGAAGGGTATGAAAGTTCTGATGTGTTGATGGCTTACAGTGAAGGAGAACAGGAAGGTTGGGTGATGGATAGTGGAGGGTCATACCATATGACACCTCATAAGGAATATTTCCTAGATTTAAAGGAAAAAGACATGGGTACAGTGAAGCTTGGGGATCATAGACCCTGTGAAGTCAAGGGGGTCGGTACTGTTGCATTGAAGTTACAAAATGGTAGCAGCTTCAACCTAAAGAATGTCAGGTATATTCCATCTCTTAAAAGGAATTTGTTATCACTTGGTACTTTGGAACAAGAAGGGTACACAGTTAGTCTCAAAGATGGTAAAGCCAAGGTTATTAAAGGGTCAATGATTGTGTTAACTGGAATGAGAAAACACAATAACATCTATATTCTTGAAGGTAAAGTGAATATAGATAATGTATCTTTAATAACAGAAGAAGGAAATAAACAGGCACTTTTATGGCATAAAAGGTTAGCTCATATTAGTAATCAAGGTTTGGCAGAGTTGAATAAACAACAGGTCTTAGGGGGTCTCTCTAGCTGTGATATACAATTTTGTGAAAATTGTATTATGGGAAAGCACAAGAGAGTTAAGTTTAGTCCTGGTAAACATGTTACCAAGGGAATCTTGGACTACATACATTCAGATCTTTGGGGGCCTTCAAGAACAGAATCTATGGGTGGGGCTAGGTATTTCATGTCCTTAATAGATGATTATTCAAAAAGGGTGTGGGTTTTTATGCTTAAACATAAGAGTGAGGCTTTTAACAAATTTAAAGAATGGAAGGTGATGGTTGAAAATCAAACTGACAGGAAAATTAAGAGGTTGAGAACTGATAATGGCCTAGAGTTTTGTAGTAATGAGTTTAATGAATTTTGCAAGTCTCAAGGGATAGGCAGACACTTAACTATACCTGATACTCCACAACAAAATGGCTTGGCTGAAAGAATGAATAGGACTTTACTAGAAAGAATTAGGTGCATGTTGAATTGTGCAGGAATGCCAAAAATGTTTTGGGCTGAGGCTGCCAATACAGCAGCCTATATAATCAATAGATCTCCTTCAAGGGCCATAGATAATAAAACCCCTATGGAACTGTGGACAGGAGATAAACCTGATTATCAAGAGTTAAGGGTATTTGGGTCTTTGTGCTATGCACATATGAACCAAGGTAAACTTGAGCCCAGGGCATGTAGGTGTATCTTTCTAGGGTATTCCAATGAGAGTAAAGGCTACAGGGTGTGGAGAACTGATGATGTTAAGCCTAAAGTACTTGTGAGTAGAAATGTGGTATTCAAAGAACATATTCTATATAAACAAGTTATGGGAGATAAATCTGAAGTGACTAGTGAGGTTGTCATTGAAGAAGGTATGACTTCAAAAGAGGCTAGTAATGAAGTGCAACCTGAGGTGGAGTTGCAGATGCAACAGGTTGAGGAAACTGAGTCCAGTAGTGGCATAGTCTCATCAGGTGTTGATAAAGGGTCAACTGTTAGTGAATATTCTTTGGCAAGGGATAGAACAAGAAGAAAGGTGGTTAAACCCATCAGATTTAGAGATGGTGATGATATCTCTGCTATTGCTCTCCTTGCAGCTGAACAAGAATGTGAAATGGAACCAATTTCATATAGGGAAGCTATCACTTCAGTTGAAAAAGAAAAATGGGTCAAGGCCATGGAAGAAGAAATGGATTCTTTAATCAAGAATGAGACTTGGGTTTTGGTGGACAAACCAAGTGACCAGAAGACTGTAGCATGTAAATGGCTATTCAAATTGAAGGAAGGTATGAATAGTGATGACCCACCAAGGTATAAAGCCAGACTTGTTGCTAAAGGCTTTACACAACAAGCAGGTATTGACTACAAAGAAATTTATTCACCTGTAGTCAAACATTCCTCCATAAGGGTAATTCTGTCCTTAACAGCCAAATATAATTTTGAGTTAGAACAGCTTGATGTTAAAACAGCTTTTCTACATGGTAATCTAGAAGAAACAATTTTCATGAATCAACCTGAGGGGTTTATACAAAAGGGTAATGAAAACAAGGTGTGTTTGCTTAAAAGGTCTTTGTATGGCCTTAAGCAATCACCTAGGCAATGGTACAAGAAATTTGATGAATTTATTGTATCAAATGGCTTTTCTAGAAGTGAACATGATAATTGTGTTTACTTTAAGAAGTATAATGGTCATGATTATGTTTACTTGTTATTGTATGTGGATGATATGCTCCTGGCATGTAAAGACCAAGAGGAAATCATTGCTACTAAGAAGTTGTTGATGCAGGGTTTTGATATGAAAGATCTAGGTAAGGCTAGAAAAATCTTGGGTATGGAGATAACTAGAGACAGGAGCAAAGGAGTGTTAAAGTTGTCACAAGGTAACTATATAAGGAAAATATTGGAGACTTATGGAATGGAGAATTGTAAACCTGTCACAACTCCTCTTGCTTTACATTTTAAGCTATCTTCTGAAGATTGTCCTAAGTCAGATCAAGAAGTGAGCTACATGTCAAAGGTGCCCTATGCCAATGCAGTAGGGAGTCTGATGTACCTACTTGTGTGTACTAGGCCTGACTTGGGGTATGCAGTGAGTCTTGTCAGTAGATATATATCAAATCCTGGGAAATTACATTGGATGGCTGTAAAGTGGATATTAAGGTACCTTGCTGGAACTAAAGCATTGGGTCTAATGTTTGGTCAAAGTCATGATTTGGAAAGTCAGGTAGAAGGGTTTGTTGACTCTGACTTTGCAAAGGATTTAGATAAAGGGAGGTCACTCACAGGCTATTTGTTTAAAGTTGAAAGTAGTCTTGTGAGTTGGAAAGCACAACTGCAGCCTGTAGTTGCTTTAAGCACTACCGAGGCTGAGTATATAGCTCTAACAGAGGCTATTAAAGAAGCTTTATGGCTCAGGAGATTTGTCACTGAGTTAGGGGTAAAATTGTCCAGAACTGTGGTAAATTGTGATAGCCAAGGAGCTTTACTGTTGTCCAAGAATGCTGTGTTCCATGATAAAACAAAGCATATTTTGGTCAAGTTATACTGGATTAGGGATGTCATAGCTTCAAAGGAAATGGAAGTGGAAAAGGTTGACACTCTTAACAATCCTGCAGATATGCTTACAAAAGTATTACCAGGTTCCAAGTTTGGGTTTTGTGTAAGTACTGCAGGGATAAGCTAATTCTTCTATTTCAAAGTTACTAGTGAATGTGCAGGTTGTAATGGTATTGTTCAACACTCTAGGGTATTCAAATTCAATTGAATCACTGTTGCCCGGAGCTAATGTTGTTGGTACTATTGCAGTCTATTTTACATTCATTAGATAAAGACTTCAAGGTGGAGATTGTTGTGGTGAAGTCTTGATCACATGAAAGCTTGCTTATAAGGAAATCAGAGAGTTTTCATGTGATCAAGACTTCACCACAACAATCTCCACCTTGAAGTCTTTATCTAATGAATGTAAAATAGACTGCAACAGTACCAACAACATTAGCTCCGGGCAACAGTGATTCAATTGAATTTGAATACCCTAGAGTGTTGAACAATACCATTACAACCTGCACATTCACTAGTAACTTTGAAATATAAGATTTAGCTTATCCCTGCAGTACTTACACAAAACCCAAACTTGGAACCTGGTAATACTTTTGTAAGCATATCTGCAGGATTGTTAAGAGTGTCAACCTTTTCCACTTCCACTTCCTTTGAAGCTATGACATCCCTAATCCAGTATAACTTGACCAAAATATGCTTTGTTTTATCATTGTTGTGGTGAAGTCTTGATCACATGAAAGCTTGCTTATAAGGAAATCAGAGAGTTTTCAATAGGTTTTAATAGTTTGTTGAAACCTGAGGGACCTAGTTGTAATTCTTTTACAACTTATGTAGTTTGGGTCATAGCTGTCAAGTCTCTGATAGTTGTAGGGGTGTTGTTGCTAATCTTGGTTTAAGTTTGGTTAGTCGTTAAGGTTAGTTTATATAAAGCCGTTGGCTCTGAGATTAGGTCATCTTCTTCATTCTGTAATTCCTGTAACTTTCAGTTTTCATTTCCAATTCAATAATAAGCAAGCAAGCTTTCGATCTATTTTTCTTATTTTCTTCGATTGTTTACAACATATGCGCGTATCTTGATAAAGTTAAAATTACAGCCTTTTACTTATCCATGTATCCCCACCATTTGGTGGAGTGGATACATGTTTACCTTCCAATGTTGGAGGTCAAGGGTTCAAATCTCACCCGATACAAAAAATGTAAAAATATTATAGAGGTGAGTCAGATGTCTTATCACAGTGGCTCTTTGGGCGGTGGGTTTCCTCTGGGATGAATGTACAACACATAGGGTCCTGGTTACTCTCACGGACTGCGGTCGCAGCGTGTTGTGAGTAACATCGTTTGCCATAATGAAACCCCCGGGTAACGAAATATTTGTCGTTAAAAAAAAAGTTATCCATGTGTATGCTTGTATCTTGATGTCCTCGACAATTTTCCCCATTGGTGAGATGCCATGCATTTATAGTTTTCTAAATAGTCCAAACGCATGCGTAAATGATTGTGTAAGCCTTTTTTTCTCCACTTTTGTACTATTGAAGTTATACATCTTGGTTAATTATTTTTCAAACTAACTAAGAAATTTTTCTCCACTTTTGTACTATTGAAGTTGGGGCTGAAACTTAGGGGACTAAAAGGATGGGGCCGGACTAAGTATATAAAGTTTTTCGGACTGACGAGCATAAATTTACACTACTGAGCGAAAAAAAGGGTAGGGCCGGGACCCGAACCCATTTTGTCCCAAGGTATCCTTCGCCCATGGGGCCATTAGCAATGCGCTAGCACCAAATCACCAACAAAGACCAAATACAGTACTTGATGATTACACCACCCCACTAGCTATCTTGGTTACCCATTTGTGTTTAATCCATGCAAGGCTTTATGCCCACGCTTCGCGTCGGATATTGTAGAACCGGGGTCGGTGAGCCAAGCCAAACCCCGATGGCACAGCGGAAGCGGATCAGAGACTTTGTGAGCTTCGTCTTTGTAGAACAAATAAACATCAAGAAGAACATAAAGGACCGGATCTTCAACAATGGTGCTGTGAGATGCGATGATGATGATAAAGATAAAAATATAGAAGTAGTGATGAACAAGATAAATAGATAATCAAAGATGATGTTGAATGATTGCAAGTTTACCTACACCACTCATGTTAGGTTCATGAACAAGTGTTCATGAACCCACACAACTTCAAAGATTCATGTTCTCTCTCTCACTCATACATGCATACATATCTTTCACAAATGAAAGACCAAACTATATATACTAATTAACCAACTAAGACTAAGGGCAATCTAGTAAATAACACAACTAGTAGTGGCATAAATAATACAACAATAAATAATAAAGTCACTAATGCCAAGTCTTCGGTTAATGAGAGTCTCGAGTCATAAACTTGATCGTGTTGTGCGAACGGTTAAACGGTAAGTGGTACGTTGAGTTTCATCTAATTAACCAAATCTCGAACTCGTCGGTCTCGGGAATTCCCAACACGGCTGATGACCGCAGCATGGGCCTTGTAAAGAGAGAAAAAGTACGAAGGAAGGGCTTCTAGAATCGCTTTCACAAGGACAAGACCCCCCCCCCCCCAAACAAAAGGTGACGGGCTTTCCATCTCGAGAGTCTAGCTTCAAAGGTCTCGATGACCGGCTTCCAATGGCTAATACGGTTCATGTTGGCACCGACAAGCAATCCGAGATACTTGAAAGGAAAGGATCCACATTTACACTTTAAAATAGTAGCAAAGTCCTTGACCTCCGCATCCTGCACACCCATTCCAAAAAGGTTACATTTGAGGAGATTGATACGAAGACCAGAAGCCAAGCCGAACGCCCTAAGTAATCGGCACAAGTTCATCACATTACGCTTCGACCATTACCCTATGACGAGGGCATCATCGGCAAAGAGGACATGAGAAATGACCGGTCCGTTGTTGGGCAGCAAAATACCATGAAACACCCCAGTCTCAAGGGCCTTTTGAAACATCCAGCTAAACGCTTCCATAGCAATCAGAAACAAATAGGAGGATAGAGGATCCCCTTGCCGAATCCCCCTAGAACATTGAAATTCAAGCGTGGGAGAGCCGTTGACAAGAATAGAGGTCCTGGAAGCCTTGAATACCATGCACCCAAGCCCTCCATTTGCAAGGGAAGTTCATCTGCTCCAAGATTCTATCCAGGAAGTCCCAATCAAGGCTATCAAAAGCCTTTTCAAAATCGATTTTAGAGAAGAGAGTCGGGGACTTAGATTTCTTTAACCAAGAGAATACTTCATTGGTGAGGAGAATGCCATCGAGAATTTTCCACCCTGCCACAAAAGCATGCTGTTGTTCCGAAATAAGACTGTCCATAACCGACTTCATCCGGATAGAGAGGACTTTAGACACAACTTTGGGGATGCGACCGATCAAACTAATTGGCCGGAAATCCTTCAAGGAACCAGGACTCTTAACCTTAGCAACCAACTGGACAAAAGCAGCACCATAACCCGGACCCAAAGATTCATGGTGATGAAAATGATTAAGAATATCAACACAGTCTTGCTCAAAAACCTCCCAGAATTTCTTGAAGAAACCGAAAATGAAACCGTCGGGGCCGGGGGCTTTCTCACTGCCACATTGCCAAACAAGGAAGGATACCAACTCGAGATGCTCTCTCAAAAAGAGGCTTCGTTTTGCCCTCTGTGCATTGCCCAATGTGTAATGAAAGCCTTAAATCTCACCAAAACCTCTTCACAGGTTGTAGATGGTCTTTTGATGTGTGGGCACTAGTTTCAAATTGGATTAAAACACTACCAATTTACGCCTTCTCGATGATGGACCCGGTAGACTTTCATAAAACCGTACATGGTGGGGAGCAAAGAATAAAATCTTGTTCAAGCCATCGTAATCATCACCGTCTGGTGCCTTTGGGGGCAAGAAACGAGACTGTGTTTGAAGGCAAAACTAAGTTAGCGGAACATATACTTGGAGACATCAAATCTTTGTCACAACTATGGATATGCAATAGGTCCAAGCACAAGATCGAATGGTGAGATTGCCAGATTGGTGCAACTTCTCATTTTATATGTAACTTTCTTCTTTTTTGGCGTTTTCTGTTTCTTGTTGTTTTGGTGTTTCTTTTTGCCTCCTTGGTGGGGAGCAAAGAAAAAGTCTTGTTCAAGCCATCATAATCATCACCGTCTGGTGCCTTTGTCACATCTTTGTCACATCTATGGATATGCAACAGGTCCAAGCACAAGATCGAATGGCGAGATTGGTGCAACTTCTCATTTTATATGTAACTTTGTTCTTTTTTGGCGTTTTCTGTTTCTTGTTATTTTGACGTTTCTTTTTGTCTCCTTGTTTTGTATGTACATGTTAGCTTCCTACTGACTCTTTATTGAAGGTTTTTTGTTGTTCAAAAAAAAAACAAAGAGAGAGATATTACTTTACATTCAAATGAACAATATAAGGTTCTGGTATTAAGTTATCCGTTTGACATAGTCTTAGTTTTGACATCCATATATCACCACCAAAAGTCATAGGGTAACGTCTTTTACATAGGTAGTTTCATATACCAACAAAATGTGCACTTCTTGAGAAACTTCGAAAAGGTGGAGCCTTTATATATGGGCTACATATAGTATCAAAAATGACCTTTACCAAAAATAACCTTATAAGTAATCGTAATTATGATCCATAAAGATTACTAAGTAGTTCTTCCGGAACTTCTCCCTAGTTACTCCGGAAGTTTGACTTATCTATTCGGTTCAAGTTTCAAGGCGATAAAGCTGTCAGAGAGCAGTTGACTTTCGGTCATGCTTTACAATGTTTATCGATAGAGTTGCTTAACTGTTCACAGCGCCCATACCTGTTGTACAACAACTTTTGGAGTAGATATGATTTGTTTATTTAACCTAGTGGCTAAATGGAAATAAAAGATTATTTTTTATTTCCTTTTAGCACTATATATATTACTTGTATTTCACTTTGTTTATTGTCGATCAACTTTCTTGTTCATCAGCTGTAACACTCTGTAAACATTGAGAAGTAATAATATTGTAGTGCTTGGAATTGATATCTTGTGTTCAACTACTTTACTTCTTGTTTATTTGTTACCATTATCGATCAAATACATTTTATCAGAAACACAAACAAGTCTGATTCCGCCTTTCTTATTTGATACCTTTAAGTAACTTGTTTGACTAGCCGATTCTAACCACGATCCTACAAATATGGTTCTATATAAAATGTGAAATGGACCATATTCTTGATAAATTGACATTAATTTTTGTTTCTTTATACTTATTCTCCTTTCTAGGGTGCCATATTGAAAAATACCAATTTGAAGGGTGCGAATCTTAAACACGCTTATGTTCCTCATATGAATCTTTGGGATTCGGTAAGTACCATCAGTATCTTGTTTAGTTTGTTCTATAAGCGTCCCATAATAAATAGTGCAAAAATTGGTTTAGTAGAAATGAACCTATTAGCCAAATATTTAAAATACCCTTTATAACAACAATTAGAAAGAAATACTACATTTTCCAAATAACTTGTCATCAGTTTAATTACTGCAAGTTTTGTTCTAAGGGCATGTGGTATACTTGGTGTGATAACTTGGTGTTATCATGCCACGTAGGCGATGACTAGATAACACCGTTTGATAACACCAAGTGTGGTATACGTGGTGTGATGGTGTGGTGTGATGGTGAGTTATTTATATTGGTTTAAACAAAACAAAAAAACAAAAAAAAAATATGTGGAACAATTTAATTGGAGCAACCCCCAACCACACCCAAATTCCACGCCGTGGAGATTTCCACGTGAATCATCACGCCAAGCTTTTAACGCCGGAGGGGGGGGGCGGTTTCACGGCGTTGTTGAGATGCCACATAGGCATCACGCCTAGCACCACGCCACCATACCGGGTGGCCTAATCTTTGTAGAATCTGGAAGGCGTGAATCTGGAAGGCGCGAATCTGGAAGGCGTGAAGTGGGTCCCTTTTCAAAATGTATTTATATAACAACAATTAGGTGCCTGAACTAGATTGCTTTTTTTTTTAATGTTAATGGCACTTAGGTGCCTGAACTCGATTAGTGGGCTTGAAGAATGGTCATATTGTTTTTCTTTTGTTTTCCATGGTTTTATATGCTTGAATATAATCTTTCTCTTGCTCTTGTGGTTATAAATCACGTGCTTAAAAGCAATCTCTTTGCTATTCTTATTTTTAGGCATAGGCTATATCGACCGTTTGCTTTTACTAAATCCACCGAACTCACACGGTCGTTTCGATCGAAACGATCGTTCGGGGATCGTTTCGGATGAAACGGTCTATAAAAAGGGGGGTCCCCTGAATTTTAAGGTTTCGTCGTCGCGACACGTGGCGGCCGTTTTAAATGAAATGACCTTGAAACGACCGTTTGGAGCGAAACGATCGTAGGGAAATGGTGAATTTAGTAAAACCTTGGGTGTCTATATAAACACTCTATTTTTATGCGATTTTTTTTATTATAAAAAAGAAGTATTTTGGAGAAAGAGTGGTGGTGACTTGGGGGTATTTTCTTGGAAATTTATACTTAAGGAGTTAAGGGGTGGTTGTTTTTGTCATGGTGAGTTCTTCCTCTCAAATTGTGTGTCCAACAACTTTTTATTCATTTTTTTGAACTAACATATTTATTCCAAAGAAAAAGACCAATCCCTAGCAGGAGCTATAGGAAAGGCCCAACATCACAAATAAGACATTCACATTAGATTTCTTATCTTTATCCCTATAATTTATACTTTTATCATTATTTTTCTTTTTCTTTTATTCACAACTACAACTAAATAATATTTTTTTTACTTTTATCGTTACATTTTCTCTCTCTTTCAATCACAACCAAACCTCAAATTGTAGAGAATCATCATTTTTTTCATCAGATATAGGGATGAACGGTAATTATTTTTCTACCTTTCACTCAAAACTACACCTCAAATTTTAAGGAATATACTCAGAGATTTATAGGGACTCTACCGTGAATTGCTCTAACAGATTTACACCATGTAGCATTATGCCAATCTATTATATTCCTACATCTATTCTCAAACCATATTTTACACCAACATTTTATATATTTTAGCACCTTACTAATCGAAGGATAAACCCGCGGAACTGCACCTTGTTTCTTTCTTTCCATAGACACCAATAAACCGTAAGGACGATGCCATGGACCAACTCTTTCTTGCTCCCCTCAATCCTTCTATCTTTGTATAAGCTCAACAAGTCATCCATAGAAAGGGCAAAGAGGGTCGAGATCTTACACCAATTTGTCACCCATTGCCAAACGACCGAAGCAAAGAAACAATCGAAAATATACCCTTAACAATATCACCCATAGTCTGTGTACCCGTCACTTGCGCACACTATACACCATTGAAACACCCTTGACCACACCTCCTTGGCCCGATGGCAATAAAACAATGCACGATCAACTGTTTCCACCATGTTGTTGCACGCTCCACAATCCATTTCCAATGACATACCTCTCCTTACCAGCTCGTTTCTAATCAAAATTCTCCTCAACATGACCCTCCAAACGAACAAATTTACTTCTATGATGGTACTATACTCATAAGCAAAACATATTGGGAGCGAAGGATGCAAACATACGAGAAAAAAATGTAGAAATAGAGGGTGTTAATCGGATCTAAATATATGATGAGTATGCTAATAAAATAGTTCGTAACAACTATTGTAAAGGTTAAAAATATTATTAACCAAACTAATAGTATATATTATAATCTATCAATAGTTTATAGTTTAGACAACATTTGTAATATGCACATTGTTATGTGTTGTCGTGAAGAAAACACATGTACATAAATATATGCATTAATATATTTTAAGACACTTTAAAGAAAACGAAAATATAAAAAAAATCGTAATAACATTAAAGTTAGAATCCAAACACTCATAGTAGTGAGCTTAGGATTTAAATGATATTTTACATGACTTTACCTATTACATTTCAAAATACTTTGCTGGGTAAAAAAACAATTGCATTGTTTTAACACGATGTAAATAAAGTGGAGATACAAAAAACATTGTAATGATGGCATAATGGTAAAATGTGTTAAGCCTACGAACTAAATGTTATATTAAATTACCGTACTTATCACAGAACCAACTCTTTTACTAAATATGTTGCGTTCGGATAGAAAACAAAAAAATAAAATATAAAATATATATAAAAAATGGCTGCCATGTGACACCACCACAGGCCCCGTCATATAAATTTACGGTTCAAGTCAACTTGCATTTGTAGATAAACTAGATTTCCAACCCGCACGTATCGTGGGTATAACGTGGATTCACATAAAATATGGATTGGTATAATATTACGTTAAGAAAACGAAAAAAAAAACTATATAACGATAGTAACACGTAACCAAACTTTATACCAACTATGTATGCTACATTTAGATAGAAAAAAAATGAGACTACCACGCTTAAAATGTATGTACATTATAAATTTATAAAATACAATTTCGCTCGATACAATCATACATGTGAGAAAACATAAAAAAAGATAAAAATAAAATTAAGAATACCAAAAGTCAGAACAAGTCTCACTAGTCCAGTAGTCCTACTCATTTCCCATGCATCTGTCAAGTCTATACACACTCCAGTAGTAGTCTGCAAATTCCTAATTTCAAGTTTCTTCTCATCTTCCTCTCCAAAAGTTCCTGCAAATTTTATCACGCCATGAATTCCAACGCCTCTTCTTCCTCGATTGTTCGTCTCAATATAGGTTCCAATTTCATATCTCTTAATCTCTTAGGTTTCGATTTACCATTTTCACTTGTGAAATTCTCTGCAACTTACTAATTTTTCTTCGAATTAATCAGTTCCGCTGTTTTTTAGTAAATCTGTCGTATCGAATCGTTTTTTTCCATCCGATCATCATTTTTATGTTTGTATATTCATCGCGATATTTGTAACAAGTACTTTAGCTAATCTATTGGAGCGTGAAATTTGCAATTTAGGGTTAGCAGCTGAGTTTATTTGAATCTAACCTATTTTTCTCAGGTTTTATGACTTTATCCCATGGAAATGTGTGTCCGACTATAATTAATCTCATAGATTGTACGGTTGATGATTTCATTTGCTACTGAAACAAACAGGTGGGGAGAATTTCTGCACAACTGTTGATACCTTAACTCAGAGGGAGCCTCACTCGATGCTCGCCGCTATGTTTGGTGGCCGCCACACTCTTTCCAAGGATTCTGAGGTATTCATTTCATCATTTGTCTATTGTTTTGGTTTTTTCTACTTCAGGAGGATCATGCATTTGACCAATTTGTGTTTTTTTGTTTGTTTCAGGGGTATGTGTTTGTAGACAGGGATGGAAAACATTTTCGGCATGTTTTGAATTGGTTGAGAGAAGGTGTAGTTCCTGACTTGACCGAATCAGAGTTTTCTGAGCTTTTGCGTGAAGCGAAATACTATCAGCTTCTTGTAAGACATTTATTTTTCCTACTATATGTTTTGTTTAGAGTTATGGTATCTACAAGATGTATTTCTGTAATGGATATAATGATGGATGTGATCTTGATTTCTACGTGTCAAGGTGTCTTGAAAAGAACTAGGAATTATGTTGTGTAGAAATTTTAGATAATTATTTAGTTGCTTTGTGTTGATTATTTATTTTGATTTGTTTCCTAATTGTATCGGTAAAGGCTTCCTGCTTTGTAAGTGTTAAGTTTGATATAGATAAATGAGCTAGGGGTCAACATGAAGTGTGGTTTTCGATCATTAATAAAGAGATAGAACTTGTAATGATGTGTTAGTCATAAGCCATTTAGTATTAATACGCTACGGAGTAGTATTATGAGGATTACATTACATTTCTGCATGTCATTTCAGTTTATTATTTGGTATTAGAGTTCCACTTTTATTCTTATATTCACAGTTAGTAGATCATGCTTAAAACAAAGTTTTGCATACCAATTTTGTAAAATAATCCTGTTTTATTGCTTATTATACTTCAATATTTTAGGGATTACTGGACATGATAACTGAGGTCTTGAATAGGAAGAAGGATGGTAAAGAAATGGATACCGACTTAACA
This sequence comes from Deinandra increscens subsp. villosa, assembly GCA_039602395.1. Classification (NCBI taxonomy): domain Eukaryota; kingdom Viridiplantae; phylum Streptophyta; class Magnoliopsida; order Asterales; family Asteraceae; genus Deinandra; species Deinandra increscens. The sequence continues at coordinate 93,886,679 of JBCNJP010000023.1, read as the reverse complement.
CGCACTGATATTATCAAATGTGTACGATCTAAAAAAGTCAAATTAAGAGGAGTGAATCTCTGTGGCCTTGATCTTTCAAACCTGGTATGATCAAATACATTTTGTTATGTGATGGCTTATGTATAGAAAGGTAATTAATTGTCAAATTGTTTATAGTATAAACATGCAAGATACTTGATACATCATATCATATATAAATAGTTTGGCAGGACATAAAGTTATAAATTTTTGTCTAGAAGTGTTCATTTTATTGGTTTACAACCCCTAAAGAAATGGGGCTGGCTTTCACGTAACATCGATAGATTCACATATATTTGCTTGGTAAAAAAATCACTTATAAAAGGGAATGCTTTTAATAAACTTTTTTAGGCATTGTGTTAAATCCAATTTCTTCTCCTTTTAATTTTTGCAGGACTTGTCGAATGTGGACTTCAGCTATACACGCCTGAAAAACGTTTCCTTCTCGGGTGCTAATCTTGAACGTGCTAAATTTATGGTAACTTTGTAAACTTTAATTTGCTTTCTTACATTTATACTATTTATGTCTAATGTTATCTTTTTGGTTCATCTTGTACCCATATCTATATTATATAGTTGGTTTATTACTCATTCAGTTGATCTTTTTATATAGTAATATAATATAATATGAGGTTATCCTTTTTTATTTCAGGATGTAGTTGCTGAAAATACCAGTTTTCACAATGCAACATTGTTCTAGTAAGATGCAACCCTATTAATATTTACACAAACACACACATATATATATATATTCCCTTGTATATATGTATGTATATGTATATCTATGTAGTATACACATTTTTACATTTCATGAATAAGCTTCTGCAACTAAAAATGAGTTCTTCTTGCCTCGGGAAGTTGTGAATTCACAGGGGCTAATCTCTGCGGTGCTTTGCTAGAGGCTGCTAATCTTGAGCATGCAAACTTACAAGGAAAATATCTCTTTCTTTATTATTGAAAATAAAATTTAAAATGTCTGCTTTGTATTGTAGTATGTAGTGATATATACCTCATGTTTAATATATTATTTAACGGTATTTATTTAAATATTTACAGATGCTAGCTTGATGGATTGTAGCTTCCGTGGTGCAAGTCTGCAATCTGCAGTTCTCAGAGTATGTTCAACTCTGAATTTATTCTAAATGTTATTAAAGTATTTTAATTTGATGTCTAATTCTATATCTTTAGAACTCTAATCTTACAAATGCAAATTTGGTGGGAGCCAATCTACATAGAGCCGTTCTAGAGGTATATATAGCTATTTGATTTTTGCAATATGTGCTTGGTTTTAGAATGACTTAGACGCTTCATTCGTGATGGGCAATGGGAGGGCTTCACATATGTGGATGTTGCTCTATGTTCAACAATATCAGCTTTGTTTACAACCAAAAACTTCATCTCTCATCTTTTTAAATCGATGTCTATTTCTCTATATCTTCAGCTCGCTAATCTTGGCGATGCAAAATTGGAGGGGGCCTGTCTAGAAGGAGCCAATCTTGAGGTATATAGTTATTTGAGTTCTATGGTCTATACTTAGTATTAAAAAGAATGTGCCCATCCATTCGCAAGGAGCGATGCAAGAGCTTCATGTACATGGATGTAGCTCTATATATGTACAACAAAATAAGCTCTCTTTACAAACAAAAAATGTCTTTTTAGCTATTTGAGTTCTGCAATATTAAAAAAAAATAATTTAATTCGATGACTAATTCTATATTTCAGACTACTAATCTTACAAATGCGAATTTGGAGAAAGCCAATTTGAAGGAAGCCAATCTGAAGGTATATATAGCTATTCGAATTGTGCAATATTTACTTGGTTTTAAAAGAGTGAGGTGTTCTGCAATATTACAAACAAAATAATTTAATTCGATGACTAATTCTATATTTCAGAGAGCTAATCTTACAAATGCAAATTTGGAGGGAGCCAATTTGAACAAAGCCAATCTAAAGGTATATATAGCTATTTTAGTTTTGCAAAATTTACTTGGTTTTAAAATAGTGAGGCGATGCAAGAGCTTCATGTACTAGGATCTTGCTCTATCAAGGGCGGCCAATGGGCCAAGTTTCTCGAGGCTCTTGAAAATTTTGATTTATTTTGTATATATTATAAGGGTTGGGTTCTATAGAAAACTAATATTTTGTAAAAAACCAAAAAACCAAGAAAAAATTTTTTTTTTTTAAAAACTTTTTTTATATGTTTCTTTCATGATTTTAAGAATACTAGAAAAAGAAAAAACTTTAAAAACATTTTCGAGTTTTTTTAAAAAATAAAATAAAATTCGGATTTTAGCTTAAAATTAATAATGCACTATGCAACAATAATATAAAATTGTCTTATGAATGCCAATTCTTTGTTTTTTATATTATTCGCATAAATCACGTTCATATTTAAGTTAAGTTTCTTATTTTTAAGTAGTTTTAATTATAATGCATTATGCAATACTATTAGTACTATTGCATGATGCACTAATAAAAAAATCACTAAACTTTTTATTTTTTAAAATCTTTTCCCCATAAATAAAGCTAATAAAATTATAGAATTTTTGGTGAAATTCTTTTTAAAAATTATTAATATATGAAGAAGTTATAGAGAAAAAAAGGTTGGTTTTTTGGTTTTTTGGAAAATTGTTGGTTTTCTATAGATCTTTTCCCTATATTATAAATACGTCTATATACTTGTGAAAAAAAAATATTTCACAAATGAGTTAGGTGGTGTGGTGGGAAAAAACATGTGGTAAATCACAAGTTTAAATCTTACGTAGCTCATTTATAATTTTTTATGTCTTTATGTGTTTCTAATTTTTTTCTTTTGTATATTTTTGTGGTTTTTTTCTTTCTTATTTTTTTTATTTAGGTTTCCTTGATTTTAGTTTAACACATTTGTGTTTACGTACACTTATCACATTTTCATCACATTTTCATCGACTAGCACCCTTTTTGTTAGTATACAAGTTATATACGTTGAAGTTTGAATGACATTTTTTTTATAATAATGTTATATGAGTTTATATTTTAGGCTTTATCTTTATAATCGCCCGCCCCAAAATTTTAAGAAATTCTCAGGGATGGCCCTGATTGTCAGATACAATATTGGCCTCCCAAGACCTTAGAGTAATTTTGTCAATTTTGATCCACGTATGCATGAATTGCCTCCTCAAGGTCCCCTCATGCACTCTTTTTAAAGGCAAGAATATGTAAAACAATAACCTTGTTCTCCTTTTTTAAAGCAAGAATACGTTAAATACATAATTCAAATATGGTCTATATAAATTGTACACTCTACCATATTATTTGTTTCTGTATGCTTGTTCTTTCCTAGGGTGCCATACTGAATAATGCGAATTTGAAGGGTGCAAATCTTCAACACGCTACCGTTCCTTATATGAAACTTCCGGATCCGGTAAGTACTATCAGTTTATTGATTAGTTTAATTATTCTCTAAGGAGTTAATTTCTATTTGAGAATGAAGAAATTTGAAAGTGAGGGGGAAGAAATCGACGCCAGGAATTTAAGGGGTTTTAAAATAGGGTAATTAAATAGGAAGAGACATTTTTTTTCGAGTTAATTTCCTTGTTGGTCTCTGTGGTTTGGACCATTTAACGCTTTTAGTCCAAAAGTTTAAAAAATCCGATTTTAATCCAAACATTTCATTTTCGTTTCAATTCTGGTCATTTTTTAACAACGTTAATATTTTAATGTTAAGTCATTATGAAATGGCCAGTATCTGCCGTGGTCACCCTTGGCCCTCGAGTTCACTCTCCGGTGGCGACGAGAGCAATGGTTTTACGGAAAAAGACCACATATCTGAAATGGGGTATCTCATTGAAGATATATATTTTTTTTATTTTTATATATTTTTTTAATAAGATGGGTATTTTGGTCTTATCACAATGACTTAACATTAAAATATTAACGTTGTTAAATAAATGACTGGAATTTAAACGAAAATGAAATGTTTGGACTAAAATCGGATTTTTTAAACTTTTAGACTAAAAGCGTTAAATGGCCTCATAGGGACCAAAAAGGAAATTAACTCTTTTTTCCCTCGTGGGATAAACACATGTTGTACGTGTTGATCATTTGCGGTCGAAGTAACGCTGTTTACTACATCTTAACACCCCCCACCCACCCACTCCCTCAGTGGGGGCCCTGAGCATGTCGGAACAAGGCCTATCATATTAGGGGCCAATATTTTTTAAAATTTTGTGTATATATATTATATATATAGTTCTTTTTAATAAGTATTCAAATTTTAAAAGTTTTAACTAATAAAATAATCTATTTGGAATTTTTTTTCGAATGTTATTTTAAAAACTATAATTTTTTTATGTTTATTGCTATAACATTTTTTTGTCTTATTTAATAACTTTTTCTATTTGTAAATTTTTTCGAATGAGGCCCATTTTTTTTTATCTCGAACAGGGCCTCTAAGTTTTCAAGACCGGGCCTCCCTCCCCCACCTCCCACCCCACCCTACTAATAGTTATGCTTTTAGTGAAAATTTACCGTGTACGGTTTTATTTTGGTTATGATAAACAAATGTATGTGCATTTAACTGCCAGACTTAACTTCGTTGGGTCTAAGGACTCAAATGGTTAATGATTGTTAACCTCAGCCCCGGAGAGGTTATAAACGAAAATTGATACAGAACCAGTTAAACTCTAACTTTAGGCACTCAAATAAAAATTAACTCTTGTTATCTATTTCATTATTTCAACTTCTTTTTTAATCTTGCAGCGCTTGGAAGGCGCGAATCTGGTATGCGTGAATTATGTATTTTCTTAATAGCAACTAGGCGTATGCGCGAATCTGGTATGCGTGAATTTTGTATACTCTTTTTATTAATAGCAACTAGGCGCCTGAACTCGATTAGTAGGCTTGAAGAATGGTAATATTCTTTTCTTTTGTTTTCCCTGGTTTTATGTACTTAAATGCAATCTCTTTGCTACTCTAATGATTTTATGCATCACTTATCACTTATTTCAAGTAAGTTGTATACCCATTTGGATTTGCTTGCTTCTGACATGTTAGAAAACTGCAAATAAAAAAAGGAAATCACTAAAATGGTCCATTTGACCCATAATTTTACTAAAATGACCATATTTTTGTGTCTTCTTCAAATGACCATTGTCCCACGCAAACAAAAGAAGGTGACATGTCATTGCCACTGGCACTTGCCTTAGTTTGCCATCTCGTCTACGTGGTAGCAGTGGCGGATCCAGGAAAGAATATCAGGGGTAGCGGGGACTAACGGGGGTTCGGGGGCAGCGCTCCCGGAAAAAATTTTTAGGTAGTTAACGGGCCTTTTAATCATATTTCTAAGAGGCTTTTGATCATATTTTTATGTAAAAGCCATAAAATTTCTTCCAGGGGTCGCGGAAAATTCGTTTCAGGGGTCGCGAAAAACCGAAAACCTATAAAAAAAAAAATTGCACGTCGGGGTAAAAGTTCAGGGGTAGCGGGCGCTACCCCTGGGCCCTTAGTGGGTCCGCCCCTGCGTGGTAGCAAGTTATTGGCTACTAATTCAAGGCACGTGGCGCATGAAGTAGTGTTGTTGACGAGTCGAACCGAACCGAGTGAGCCTTTGATCGTGCTTGGTTTGTTTACAAACTGAACTCAACCGTTGGTGATGATGTGTCACCTTCTTATTGGTTGCATCGATCAATGGTTATTTGAAGAAGTTAAATTAAAGGTGGCCATTGTCGTAAACCAGGGGTCATATTCAGGAACCGGAGCGTACTCTTGAGTGGAACAAGATGGTGCCGATCAAAGTTAACGTTTTTGTCTGGAGGGCTCAGATGGGGAGGATTGCTACGTTTGATAATCTGGCTCGGAGGAACGTCATAAGGGGATCGGGCTTATGCCCTTTGTGTGGTCAGGTTGACGAAACGGTTGATCATTTGCTCATCTCCTGCGAATTCGCGGCAATAGTCTGGAGTATTGTGTCGGATTGGTGTGGCATCCCCCCTTTATTTGCGTTCTCTATTGATGACCTGCTGGGGAGTCATGGTGTCACAGGGGTGGAGAAAAGAAAGAGCAAGACTGTGCAGGCGGTCATTTTTGTGACATGTTGGGTGCTTTGGAAATCAAGGAATGAGGTGTCTTTTAACCAAAAAACTATCACTGTGGATGGCATCATACAGGAGATAAAAAGTTACTGTATGCTTTGGTTGAATAGCAGGTCGAGTATTGGTCTTGTGAATGGTCATAGGCTAGTTTAGTCTATGTTGTTCCTTCTCCTGGTGTAGGTTTCTTCCTGCTTTGTACCCCCCTTTTTGTCTTTTTGGTGAATGTTGAATGAAGTTTTTGCTGTTCAAAAAAAAAGAACACAATATTCTCTCTGATTGAATACTTTATTCAACTGCCCAACTTCAAATATAAATACATCAAAAGTAACTAAAAACATCAAAAGTAACTTTTTTTTTTTTTGAACGGCAAAAGCAACATATATATTAAAAAGCTTAAGCGAGAAGCTGAGGCAAGAAGTACATAGATCTAGCACAGATCCAGATTTAGCCAACAATTACACCATACACAACCCATGACAGGAAAAGTTTTCCCATACAATTTCAGTCATTTTTGCTCTATATCTCAACCACATATAAGTATCGATTTTGATCTCTTCCAGAATGCTTCCAGGGAACAGGTTCCTGTGCTCAAATTCTTTTATGTTTCTTGCCTTCCAGAGATTCCATAGCCCAGCCGTGATTATCACCGAGAGAATTCTTCTTACCTTTTCTGAATTCCCAGTGTTATCTGCCCAAGAAAGTATCTCCATAACAGAGTCACAGCCACCAATCTGCCGTTTGCACCATGCCGAGACCAACTCCCACGTCTTTGAGGCTCTTTCGCAATGTAACAGCACATGAGAAACCGATTCTTCCTGGGTTGAACACCACGAACACATTAACAAACTCAGACTACTAAAACAGAAAACATGGAAATAGCTACAGAAGCAGACAAAACACGTGGAATTCATGAGGCTCCATCTCCCGATTAATTTGTCATTGTTGCGAAATAGAGTCGATCCTTAGGCTTTACGCTTTACGTGAAAACGCTTTACGTGAAAGCGGGTACCAACTTGATCCAAAACACGTTTTTAGTTTGATAATAGCCTAATTATAAATAAAAAAATTTGAATAAACTTTTAAAAACTAAAAAAACTTTAAAACAAAATGAAAACTTTAAAACTTTGAAAAAAAATACTGTATTTTGTATATTTCAACGTGTCGATGTAAGCCTTGATCAAACTAGCTCCTCCTCTGTATCCTACTTCGTCTTGCTTTCCGGAGCCTCTGTACCTCGATCGGTTTTTTACCTTTGCCTCGTCCCTTTCTCGCCTGAATAGGAACTTGAGTTTCAGGTATTATCTCAACATCTTCTTCTTCATCGAAAAGTGGGGGTTGCGGGTGAGATGGTGATTGGAATGGAGTAGGGAATTGCGTCAGTTGAGGTTGTTGCACTTGACCCCATTACGTGTAGTTGTTGAAATTCGAGTTAGGGTTTTTACATATTCGGGGTGGGGGGGGGGGGGGGATTCATGATGATATTTTTTTTAAATATAAAAGTGGAAGAAGTGTAGAAGAAAAGTGTAAAAAAATAGTGTAAAAATGATGTATATATAGGAGGAAAATGAAAAAATAAAATTTTATTACCTAATTTGACTTCAAACGGTCAAAAAATTTAAAAAAATTAGCCGTTGTACATTGGAATTCCTCCTCACCACGCATGTGAAAGTGTTGGCACAGACTCACCTTGCCGTTGGATCACGCGCTAGGGGGCGGTGTCCGCGCCTGGATGGCGCCGTTAAGAGACCACAACGCGATGTATATCACATACTCTTAGTATGATGAGCCATTGTGAAGCCTTATTCTTCCGCTCTTACCGACGAGTAGGGGTGTTCAACGCTTCATTTGTATTCCTAGCTCCTGGTTAGTTTGGCTGTTAAAAAAATAATCTAGAAATACCAAAAGTTAGAACAAAAGTTTTAATATTCAATTCATAATCATTTCCCATGCACCTGTCTACTCTATACTCTCTAGCTAGTCTGCTGCAAGCAAATACTCATTTCAAATTTCATCTCTTCGACTCTTCCTCTCCAGCCAAACCAAGAGTTCTCTCTGCAACTTCTCTCATCATACCATGAATTCCGACGCCTCTTCTTCGATTGTTCGTCTCGACATAGGTTTTAATCTCACCACATCTCTTAGCTAGACTTCAATTTAACATTTCACTTGTACTGATCTCTAATTAATTTCGCTCGAATTTCATCTGATTATGAGTAATTTAACCCTTATTTTCGCCATCTGATCGTTAGTTTTGTTTATGTATGTTTTATTTCATCGAGATAGCATATAAGAGTCCGTATTTGTAACTAGTTTAGCTATTTTTCTGTTGGAGCCTGAAATTAATTTGAAATTTAGGGTTAGGAGCTGCTGATCACTTGGTTTGATGAATTTAACCAATTTTTTTCTTCAGATTTTATTAACCTATGGAAATTTGTATATATCTGAGTATAGTTAATCTCATAGATAGATAGATACAGTTGCTGATTTCATCTGTTCATTCGATTTTTGTAATTTACCTAAACAGGTGGAAAGAAATTCTCCACAGGTGTTGATACCCTAACTCAGAGGGATCCTCACTCCATGCTTGCTGTTATGTTCAGTGGTCGCCACACTGTTTTTAAGGATTCTGAGGTACTGCTTTTCGATCATTTGTCTATTGTTTTGTTTTTTTTTTCTACTTCAGAAGGATTATAATTTGTGTTTTTTTCTCTTCTTTCAGGGTTATGTGTTTATAGACAGGGATGGAAAACACTTTCGGCATGTTTTGAATTGGTTGAGAGACGGTGTAGTTCCTGACTTGACTGAATCAGAGTGTTCGGAGCTTTTCCGAGAAGCAAAATACTATCAGCTTCTTGTAAGACATTTTTTTTTTCTTCATGTTGATATCCATCTCTTGCTGAATAATATCCAAATTAAGTTTAGTTTATATAATTCCTATCTCAATTGTTTTTGGTTCATAATTATTATATTGAATACACTCTTTTAGCATTTTTAAAAGAAGCATTATGACCTCAAGATGATGAATTATTATGTGTTGTTTTTTTGGACATCTGAATAACTATATAATAAAATAAAAAAAAACACTAACAAATCAGTTTGAGAATAAAAAAAATCTATTTTTTGTTTCATGTAGCTTGTCCCATATTGGTATGATAACAAAACATCAAAATTTTATATTAATTACCTTGTCCCATATTGTTGTGAGAACAAAAATTCTATTTTTTTTCATTAAGCTTGTCCCACATTGATGTGGGAACAAAAACAAGGTTAGTTTATATATGAAAACCTACATGACATATTAAGTTCTTATGTTGTGTTTTACTCCGATATCTACCCGTGCGCAGGGGGGGTGCAAATTTGGTAAAATTGCCTTCCCGTACGTACGACCGCCCCTTTCACCCGTTTTCGTTTTTTTTCCAGTCCCGTCGTCCTTCCTTCAGACTCGTCTGGATCAAAAAGGCTCCGGATTCTGCCTTTTCCGGCCAGACGGAAATCTCCTTTTCGGTCAGATAGTTCGCGGCAAACCAAATACCAACTTATGATAAAATGTCTTAATCGGTCAGTCATTTTGCCCTAAGACCAACCAAACAGGCCCTTAGTAAATCATGCCTAAAACAAAGTTTTGCATACTGGTTTTTTAAAATATAACCAGCTTCAGTCTTACTAAATGTTGGCTATTCTTTCAACATTTTAGGGATTAGTGGATGGAATAATAGAGGTCTTGGATAGGAAGAAGGCTGGCAAAGAAAAGGATACTGGATTAACGCGCAATGATATTATCAAACGTCTAAAAACTAAGCAAGTCAGATTAAGTGGAGGCGTAAATCTCTCTGACCTCGATCTTTCAAACTTGGTATGGTGAAAGACATTTTGTTATGTGACTTAAGATTACATGTCAATTCATTTTGTCGTATAAACTTGCAAGATACCTGCTACATCATATAGTATTAAATATTTTTAATAACAGTACTCTTTCTGTTGATCTTTATATAATAGTGAAGGTTTTTAAAAACTTTTTAGGCATAATGTAAAATCTAATTACTTCTCTTTCCAATTTATGCAGGACTTGTCGTATGTGGACTTCAGCTATACACGCATGAAGAACATTTTCTTTTCAAGTGCTAATCTTGAGGGTGCTAAGTTTCAGGTAATTTATGGGACGTTTATACGTCTTCTTCCGCTTAAAGCCTTAAACTATTTATGTCCAATGTTATTTTTTAAATCTGTAATATAGTTGTTTTATAACTGTCATACAATTTATCTTTCTATTTAATAAATCAATATAAGGTTATCCTTTTTTTTCAGAATGTAGATGCTAAAAATACCGATTTTCACAAAGCAACATTGCGCAAGTAAGGTTCTGCAACCTATTATTCTTTCTTGTTATCATGCCCAAAGTTTGCTGACGGTTGATTTTATCTTGCCTTGGAAAGATGTGAATTCACGGGGGCTAATCTTCGCGGTGCTTTGCTAGATGGTGCTAATCTTCATAGTGCAAACTTAAAAGGCATAAATCTCTTCTTTTTTTTATTTATTGAGTTAAAATTTTATAATGTCTGCATTGGATGCTAATTAATAGTATTTTTTTGAATATTTATAGATGCTTGCTTGATAGATTGTAGCTTCCGTGGTGCAGACCTGCGATCAGCACATCTCCATGTATGTTTAGCTCTGGATTTATTCTAAATCTTTGAGTGTTGAAATATTTTAATTTGATGTCTAATCTTCAGAGCGCTAATCTTACAAATGCAAATTTGGAAGGAGCCAACCTAGAAGGAGCCAATATGAATGTATGTATAGCTATTTGACTTCTTTAAAATGTTCATGGTTTTAAAAAAGGGTGAGACTGATCTCCTTACGATGCTAGAGCTTCAGATATGTGAGATATTGTTATATGTACAACAAAAATGTACATGGTTTTGATCCACATGTGCATGAAGTGTGGCCTTGTGCGTTCATTCAAAGCCAAGAATATGTATAACGAAAACCATGATCTGTAAAAGTTCATTAGATACTTTCTAATATCATCTATATAGATTGAGAACTTTAACATATTCTTAATGGTTTCACCTTAATACTTGCTGCTCTATATCTTGCTTTCCTAGGAAGCCAATGTGCGTAATGCCAATTTTAAGGGAGCAAATCTAAGTGTCAAGGTTTTTCGTCATGTAAATTTTCAGGATGCAGTAAGTACCATTCGCTTCTTGTAGTTTATTTTATACTCATCCCATCAACTTTGCAAAATGGCTTAAGAAGAAGTCAAATCATTAGTCCAATATCTAAAATACCCTTTAATATTTCATCCATCACGCCCGTTGAACACCACCGATCTGGGTGTTACCAGGGATGTGACCACACCTTCCCTGGTGGTGGATGGTGACAATAGTGGTTTTGTGAAGTTAATTTTTTTGTTTTTTTTCCCACCAATCACATTATTATACACCATCCATTATTTTTAAATAAAACCTTACATTCACATAACCATCATTACACACTTTTGTCACCATCACTGGAATGCCTGCTTGGCTTCCTACGTGTCCACTTTTCATTTTAATCACCGCATTCACACAACCACCATAACACACATTTATCACCATTATAACTTGTTAATGATTAGATAATTGTTCCTTCTTTTGTGATCTTGTAGCATTTGGACGGTGAGAACAAAGTTTTGTATCAATTAGATGGCACTGATTACTATTGAAGGATGGCGGTATTATGTTCTTTTGTTTTCCATGGTATTATGTGCTTAAATACAATATTTTTGTCACTCTTCTGGTTTTAGATCACGTGCTTAAATGCAATCTCCTTGTCACTCTTATGGTTTTATGCATCACTTCATTCAAAGTAATTTGCATACCTATCCGCTAACTTTTGACATGTAATAAAATAAACAATAAAAACATATAAGACCGTCTTTTACGCTAAATTTGCTAATATGTGGTGGATGTGATGAGATCCATTTGAGTGGGTAGGTTTTTGTGGTGATTATTGGGTGGAATACATGAAGCCTTGAACCTACAACACACACAAATCTTTGATTTTTAATACCCGCAAACACAAGCAGATGAACATGTGATCCCTGATGCCGTGAGGGGCGTCCCGGAGGAGTGTGACATAGAGGAGAGAGGGTCCGTTTGCATTCTCTTTGCATTTGAGTAGGTCTAATCCGGTACTCAAAGTTAGGCCGGGGTCGATTCGACCTTTAAATTTATTTTATTTTTTTCATGTGGAAAAATTAAAATAATATTTTTGCAATATTAGTTTGTATTTAATTAATTTAAACTATAACTTTAAGAAAACACATAAAACAACTTAAACTGCTATTAATATATATTAGGGAATAGGGATCCCTATTTATCTGTAAAAACTTTTATCTAAGAATGGCTGAGAGGATGAAGATGATAAAACAATATTTTTGTCTTTTGTTGCAAAACTATCGGGACTATTTTATCGTCATCAAAAATGGCTCGCTTACATCAAAATCACTCTTTTGCAAATATTCATTACTACGAATTTAAATCTACAAGGAATATTTTTTAGTATTAGAGTAGATATTTAAATTTGAGAATTAGAGATTAAACTTAAATCTCCAACAACATATAAATATATAGTAACTTCCTTAAGATTATGTCGAAGAACTTTAAAGAATATCGATGTATCATTGTCATTGTATATGTCAACCGGATATGTATACATAGACAATTTATTAGAGAAATGAGAAAAATGATTCAACCAATCAGAAAAAAAAATTTGCGAATTTCTAAATTTATTGACTAAAAAATCATTCGACTATAGTTTCATGTCAGATAAGTACCTGCAAGTAGCTTCGGGTTCGGTTCGACTATTGCATTCGGTTCAGACGACCATATATTTTCTAAAAAGTATATTAAAGTAATTAAAATTGTACGGTTGGTCGACCACAGAAACGCTTGCCAATGGCCACAATAACAAACGATCTATTCGACCACAGAGTCTAAAAAATAATTATAAAAAAGTTAATTGTATGGTCGCAAATGACCATAGCATGACTGACAGAGACGGTCATAGAACGCCGCCAGAAGAAGTATGATCAATTGAGAGAACTACTATCACGGAGTATTTCATCATCATCAAAAAGTGGCTCGCTTACTTTAAAAATTCAAAATCACTCTTTTGCAACTATTCATTACTACGAGGAGTTTAAATCCACAAGGATTTTTTTTTTCTTGAGGATTAGAATCAAATATTTAATTTTGAGAATTAGAGATTAAACTTAAATTTCCAACAACATATAAACATATAGTAACTTCCTTAAGATTATGTTAGAAGAACTTTATAGAATATTGATGTATCATTATCATTGTATATGTCAACCGAATATGTATACGTAGACAATTTATAAGATAAACAAGAAATGCTAAATGAGAGAAATGATGCAACCAATCAGAAAATAAATTTGTTAATTTCTAAATATTTAAAAACTAAAAAGTCATTCGCCTATAGTTTCATGTCAGATAGATACCTACGAGTAGCTTCGGGTTCGGGTGACCATATATTTTTTAAAAATATATTAAAGTAATTAAAAATGTACGGTATACAGAAACGGTTGCCAACAGGCACAGTAACAAACGATCTATTTGATCATAGAGTTTAAAAAAATAATTATAAAAAAGTTAATTGTATGGTTGCAAACGACCATAGCATGGTTGTAGACAATCGGAGGAGGTTGTAGACAATCGGAGGAGGTCGTAGCACGCCTTTAGAAGAATGATCGATTGTTAAAAGTGCGATCGCCGACGAACATACATGCTAGGGGTGAGCATGGGTCGGTTTGGGTCGGTTTGGACCCTTAACCGTAACCATAACCGCTTTTTCGGTTTTGAAAATTTTTTAACCGATCGGTTACGGTTAACCGAAGTTCGGTTTTTCGGTTTTTGGACATAAAACGGTTCGGTTTCGATTAATAACCGAATTGGATTACAATTTTTAACTTCTCATTAAATTAAAACCCAAATATTTGTTTGGACTCTTAACCAAACGAGTTAAAAAAATTGGCATAGTGGGCTGCTAGTTTTTAATTTTCAGTTAATGATGATGAATTTTTTTTTTGCTAGTTGGTTGCTAGTTTTATAAGCATAGTTCTATTTAAACTTTCCTATGTCTAAAGATGTGGGATTGGAATTTAATTTATAAGAGTAGCTATCCCTACAAGTTTTTCTATGAAGCAACGTGGGATTATCAAAACCTTGTTTTACTTCGAAGTTTGGATATAAAATTCGTTGATTGAGTGTTCTACTACGAAGTTACATTGAGTTTTTTTTTCACTTCATACTCACACATAAAAAAATTTGATTTCAATGAACACAAACATAGAATTTCACTATCACAGCTCACGTTGCCTTTATACACCACCATTATTCTTTCTTTAGATTTTTTAACCATTAGACATCCTTTTGTCTAATCATTTGTTCCATAATGGTATTTTGGTTATGCAATACTGCAATTATGTACTAAATAACAGTAGAAACCCACAAACTAGACCCCTAATAGTAGCATATATGGTTATATATAGAATCGGTTCGATACGGTTAAGTTCGGTTATTGGAAAATGAATAACCATAACCGAACCGTAAATATCTGTTTCGGTTATTTCGGTTCGGTTATTTTTGGTTTTTTATTCGGTTTGGTTATTTTCGGTTCGTTTTGTCGGTTAATTCGGTTACGATTTGATTAATTCGGTTTTTGCACACCCCTGCTACATATCATAATCTTGTTGGTGCGTCACTGCGTTGTAAGGATGTCTTAGGACAAAATTTAGCTATAAGAACATTTTTTTTAGAATTTTTTCTTTAAGAAAACTCTAGAAATACCAAAAGTTGGAGCAACTTTCATCAATATTCGTACTCATTTCCCAGGCACCTACACTCATAAGTCTCTGCAACTCACTTATTTCAAATTTCATCTCATCTTCCTCTCCAACCAAGAGTTCTCTCATCACGCCATGCATTCCGACGCCCCTTCCTCCGTTGTTCGTCTCGATATAGGTTTTAATCTCACATCGATCTCTTACACTTCAATTTACCATTTCATTTGTATATCTCCGTAATTAATTTCGCTCTGAATTCATCGATTCATCTGAATTATCAGTGATTTAACCGTTTTCACCATCCGATCGTTAGTTTTGTGTATAATTTCGCTCTGAAATCTGAATTCAACGATTCATCTGATGATTATGAGTAATTTAACCGATTTCGCCATCCGATCTCCTGTTTAGTTTTGTGCATGTATATTCTTCGAGATAGCATATATATATATAGGAGTGTTTGTAATTAGTTTAATTAGCTATTTTTCTATACATTGGAGCCTGAAATTTTAAATTTTAGGGTTAGGAGCTGATCATCAATTGGTTTGATGAATTTAACCTATATATTTTTCTCATATTTTGTGTAAGTATCTGAGTATAGTTAATCTCATAGATAGATAGATACGGTTGATGATTTCATTTATTCAATTTTGTTACCCAAACAAACAGGTGGAAAGAAATTCTCCACAACTGTTGATACCCTAACTCATAGGGAGCCTCACTCGATGCTCGCTGTTATGTTCAGTGGTCGCCACACTCTTTGCAAGGATTCTGAGGTACTGCTTTTCAACTATCTTCTACTTCATTCAGAAGGATCATAATTTTTTTTTTTTTTTTCAGGGGTATGTATTTATAGATAGGGATGGAAAACACTTTCGGCATGTTTTGAATTGGTTGAGAGACGGTATAGTTCCTGACTTGACCAAATCAGAGTGTTCGCAGCTTTTGCGGGAAGCAGAATACTACCAGCTTCTTGTAAGACATTTTTACTAATATAAGTTTCGTTTGATGAATATTGTTTTCATTGATCGCATTTTCACGGGTTACATGCTGCAATACAATGGATCTGTGACTTTAAACTTGGGTAGCAAGTGAACTTGTAGTGCAATAATCATGTTTCATTGGTTATTATATTTCAATATTGTAGGGATTAGTGGAGAGGATCGCCGAGCTTTTGAATAGGAAGAAGGATGGTAAAGAAATGGATACTGACTTAACACGCACTGATATTATCAAATGTTTACAACCTAAATATAGTGTCAAATTAAGAGGAGTAAATCTCTCGGGCCTTGATCTTTCAAACCTGGTATGATCAAATGCATTTTTTTGTTATGTGACTTGAATTTAATTGTCAAATTATTTATCTTATACATTTTGTTACAACCTAAAAACGTCAAATTATGAGTAAAATCTATCTGTCCTCGATCTTTTAAACCTGTTATGATTAAATACATTTTGTTTTGTGACTTCAGGTTAGCTTCCATACAACATCAATATATTGTGAGCTTATGCTTCGACCTACTGAAACACAATTAGTTGCATAACATCACACATGGATTACATATTCACTTATATTTACTAGAAGTTCACTAAAAATTAACAGGGATTTCACGTTTCATTTTCTTCTTTTTAACAGCAATACATCTAGATTTTCTGGGATGAAATCACACAGCCTGCAAGACTTAGACCCACAACCTTTTGGTTGGGGAGTACACCTTTTACCAATAGGATGTCCCCTTGGGGACTCATCTTGATACGAACCCAGTCTTGATCCATGTCAGGTCCGGAGGGATGACCCAAAACCCAGTTAACCCAGTTCCAGATTAGTATGGGAGTGGTGACCCAGAGTCATATAATGTTCTAAATTTCATGCAAAATATATACTAATATATGATTTATATCTAATTATATTAAATATGTAACCAATCAGTACTGGATCCATTCACACATCATTATTTCTTTTGTTTTTTACAATGTTTGATTCTAATTGACCACCACAGATCTAAAAGATTTAGCTATCAAGATCTGTATCTATACAATTATTACTATTCTTTATGGTTGGGCATTTTCGAAAGTTGAAAATTTGCTTTTAGTAGTGATTTTTTTTAAAAACTTGTTGTAGGCATAGTGTGAAATCAAATTTCATTCTTTTTAATTTATGTAGGATTTGTCGGATGTGGACTTCAGCTATGCACGCCTGGACAACGTTTCCTTCTCACGTGCTATTCTTAAGCGTGCTAAATTTCATGTAATTCATGAGACTTTTATTTGTCTTCTTCCATCTAAACTATTTGTGTTCATTGTTCAGTGTTATCTTGTTGGTTCATCTTGTACCCATATCTGCATTATAATTTTAAATACGGCTGTCCTTCTTTTTCAGAAAGTAGTTGCTAAAAATATCAGCTTTCAGAATGCAGCAATGGACCGGTAAGATTATGCAACCCTATTAATATTTTTTGTAAACGTTCCCAAAGTTTGCAGTCACGCTGATACGACTTCACTTCTGGGCCAAGGCCAGATTCAAATTCTGGACCAGCATGATCCAGTTTGCAAATATATATATATATATATATATATATATATATATATATAGGGTTAGGTTCAAATGAGAACTTTTTATTTTGAGAACTTTTGAGAACTAAATCTCAACCACAAATTTCAGGGGGAGGCCACTACAATTCATGGGAGGGGGGATACATGTAATAAACATGTGGCTCAAATTAGTTCTTTTTAGTCCTCAAATCAAATTAGTTCTCAAATGATCCTCTCCCTATATATATATATATTTGCAAAATTAGATCCATTTTGATTTTACTCTGCATGAGTAAGATTATGTTACTAAATTGAATTATTCTTGCCGTGGGAAGTTGTGAATTCACAAGGGCTAAACTTCACGGTGCATTGCTAGAGGGTGCTAATCTTCAGCATGCAAACTTACAAGGCAAAAATCTCTTCCCTTATTTATTATAATTAAATTTAAAATGTCTGTTCAGATGCTAATTAGTAGTGAGATGTAGTGTTTAATAAATTATTTACTGGTAATTTGGTTTAATATTCACAGGTATTCGCTTGATGGATTGTAGCTTCTGTGATGCAGACCTTCGATATGCATATATCCAAGTATGTTAAACTCTTGATTTATTGTAAATCTTTAAGTATCAAAATATTTTAATTTGATGTCTAATTCTTTATCCTTAATACTCTAATCTTATAATTGCAATTTTGTAGGAAGTCAATCTAGAGGGAGCCAATCTACAAAGAGCCAATCTAGAAGGAGCCATTCTAGAAAGAGCCAATCTAGCAGGAGCCCATCTGGAGGTATATATAGCTATTTGAGTTCTGCAATTTTTACATGGTTTTAGAGAGTTATAAATTGTGAACTCGACATATTCTTAAATCTTAATAAATTCACATTAATTTTTGTTCCTCTATATTTGTTCTCCTTTCCTAGGGTGCCAAATTGAATAATGCTAATTTGAAGGGTGCAAATCTTCATCGTGCTTATCTTCGGGATGCGGTAAGTACAGTAACTAGCATCTTGTAGTTTATGACTTTATTCTATACCATCCTATAAATGTTGCAAAAATTAGTTTAGTAGAACTGAAACCATTAGTCAAATGTCTAAGATAACCTTTAATATCTTGTGATGATTATCACTGTTTGAAGAAAAATACCTGCTTTTACTTACAAACGCAAGTATACAACTCGTCAAAGATTCGATTATCGTAACTTTTGTTCTAATCTTGTAGTGTTTGGAGGGTGCGAAAGTGGAGAGGGCGGACTTGCTAGGAGCAATTAGATGACTAAGGACTGGTTTTATATAATACCATGTTTTGTTACTCTTCTGGTTTTATATTTTGGGACTGAATGAAATTCTCTTTGCTACTCTTATAGCGGTGGGGTATCGCTTCCATCGCTCTTCTTATTTACATCTCTCTTATCTACATAGTTAAAACGGGTTACAAAAAGGAAGCAAAAAACCCAATACCGAACCGAGCCTTCACATGTGTTGAGAAAGGGCAAGTGAAAATCGAGTTTGTAAGTGGGGTGATACTACGAGCTGATATCCTCGCCAAAGCGCCACACCAAAGTTAAAGTTCAAAGAGATGTCGGAGCAAGTTCATTGAGGTGTCAAAAACGTACCCAATACCAATACGAAGTCGCAACGTGCGAGGTAAGTGGCGACTAACCCAAGGGGTAATTCGGGTTAATTAACTTGTTTATTTAAGTCGCAACGTGCGGGGTAAGCCTAGTTAGAACGAGTATAAACGTAATCAATTTAAAAAAAAAAAAACTTGTAGCAATTGTCATCTTGATTCAATGGCATTAAAAATAGGGTTAGAGCTCGAGGTCTCTTGATGCCACATACTTCTTAGCAATGGTAGGTTTCTTTCCAGACTGGTGAAAAAAACAATGATTGTGTGGGTTTAGCGGCGCTAACCCCCCCCCCCCCCCCTCCCCCTCGGCGTTATGGGTTTGCGTGGTAAGCCGACGTGATGGTTTATTTGGCCATTGAACGACCATTTTCACCGTTGAGCTCATTTGATACAAAAAAAAAACTCTTTTTTATCCCTTTTCACCTATTTAAACCACTTTTTCACCCAATAGTTTTACAAAACTTCTTCTACTCTTTACTCTATATTTTCTTTAAAAAATTAACCATCATAAATCCCAACAAAAACCTAAACCCATAGAATATGTCCACATATAATGGACAACCAAACCCATTGTAGACGGGTCAACCCCAACCCAACTTTTAACTCATTTTTATCCCTTTTCACATGCTAAAACCACCATTTCACCCAAGTTTTTTTTACAAAACTTCTTCTACTCCTCTTTACTCTATATTTTCTTAAAAAAATTAACCATCATAAATCCCAACCAAAACCCAAGCAACCAAAACCTAAACCCATGGAATATGCCTACATACAACGGACAGCCAAACCCGTTGTAGATGGGTCAACCCCAACCTCACTTTTGCAAACAGCTACGCTCAATGGGGACAAATTCCGTTTTTGTCCCAAAAAACTGCCACGACCAAGAGTCGATCCCGGATCACTCGACTTTAAACCATTGAGGATATCCCGGGTAGTCAAGGGCATTTATTCACCGTTAAAAAAAACAACATTCCGTCACAACGCTCGGGGTAAACCATCTAATTAAAAGTTAAAACTATTATAAATATAATTAAAATTGAACAAAAAAACTTTATTTCAAAATATATATTCTTAGTCATTTCCCATGCATCTCTTGTGTCTCTACACTACACTCGTCTACTCTCTGGTCTACAAACTTTCATCCCTAATTCCTCTCAACTCAACTCTCTCTACAATGTCCTCCGAAGCCTCTTCTTCTTCGATTGTTCGTCTCAATATAGGTATTAATCTCATACATTTCACCTGGTAATTTCCATTTGTAGTTTCCTAATTTGTCTCTGAATTGAATGATTCATCTGATTATCTAATTTTTTCCTAAATTCAACCGTTATCGCCCTAGATCGTCACTTATGTGTACGTATTTTCAACGCGATCGCAGTTAACAGTGTTTGTCACTTGTCATAAGTGTATCTACTCTGTTGGAGCGTGAAATTTGAAATTTAGGGTTTGAAATCAACTAATTCTGCTCCGATTTTAAGTTTAACGCATGAAAATGTGTATCCGATTTTAGTTAATCTGATAGATACGGTCGATGATTTCATTTCTTAATTCAATTTCGTAAAAACAGGGGGCGATAAATTTTGCACAACTGTTGATACCCTAACTCACAGGGAGCCTAACTCGATGCTGGCAGCTATGTTCAGTGGTCGCCACACTCTTTGCAAGGATTCTGAGGTACTGCTTTTCATTTTTCTATTCTATTGTTTATAACAGTGAGCATGCCTGTTTTCATTCCCTCAGATGGAACATGCTTTGAAGCTTGACCAATTTGTGTAATTTTTTTCTTCAGGGGAATGTATTTGTAGACAGGGATGGGAAGCACTTTCGGCACGTTCTGAATTGGTTGAGAAATGGTGTACTCCCCCCCAACTTGACTGATTCGGAGTGTTCAGAGATGTTGCAGGAAGCCGAATACTATCAGCTTCTTGTAAGCCATTTTATTCTTGTTACAAGTTTCCTTTAGAGTTATGGTATTGTTTTTAGTGATCTCATTTTCATTGTTATATGCTGCTAGAATATAATACATTGATACACTAGGGAGTATGATTACGACAGTACATTACTTTTTCTAACTGTCATTTCAGTTCGTTATTTCATATTATTACAGTTCCACTCTTATTTGTATATTTGTAAATTTGCTTGATGATCTATTTTCTATTATATTCACAGATAGTAAATCATGCTTAAAACTTAGATTTGCATACTAATTTTGTACTGATTATTGCGTTTTAATATTTTAGGGATTAGCGGACAGGATAACTGAGGTCTTGAACAGGAAGAAGGATGCTAAAGAAATGGATACCGACTTAACACGCACAGATATTATCAAATGGGTAGGAAATGCAGGATATGAAAATTTTAAATTAAGAGGAGTAAATCTCTCTGGCCTTGATCTTTCAAACCTGGTATGATCAAATACATTTTGTTATGTGACTTAGAATTAATTGTCATTATTTATCATACAAAATTGCAAGATTCTTGATAAATGATATCATAAATGTTGTGGCAGGAATGGTTTGAAACCCCTAAAGATATCGGGTTGGCTTCCCTTTAACATCGATATATTGTGAGCTGATGCTTCTAACATCTAAGACACAACTACTTGCAAAACAATATATAGGGATGATAGGATTCACTTATATTTGTTAGGGAAGTTCATCTAAAATAACGGTGATTTCACATTTCATTTTATGTAGTTTTTTTTTACATCAACATCTAGATTTTCTCGCACAAAATCACCACAACCTGTAACTTGCAAGACTCAAACCCACAACCTTTTGGTTGGGTAGTACACCATTTACCAACGGGACTCCCGTTAGGGACTTATTTCTGTAGTTAAAGGCTTAATTTTGTATGGAATCATAGAATGTTCTAAATTTAATGCATGAAATACACAAATATGATTTATATCTAACTATATTAATTATGTAACTAGTCAATACTAAGATGTAGCTATCAAGAGTTGTATTTATACAAATATTACTATTGTTTATGGCTGGACAATTCAAAGTAAAAAATGGTTATATTAGTGAATGTTTTTAATCACCCTTTTTAGGCATAATGTAAAATCCAGTTTCTTCTCTTTTCAATTCATGTAGGACTTGTCGCGTGTGAACTTTAGCTATTCATGCCTGAAAAACGTTTTATTCTCGCGTGCTGATCTCCGAGTATGTTTGAATCTGGATTCATTCTAAATCTTCAAGTACTAAAGATTTTAATTCAATGTCTATTTCTATATCTTCAGTTCGCTTCATTCGAAAATGCAAATTTGGAGGGAGCCAATCTAGAAGGAGCCAATCTACAGGTATATATAGCTATTTGAGTCCTGCAATATGTACTTGGTTTAAAAAAGAGTGAGGTGGTTCGTATGCGAGGGGCGATGCTAGAGCTTCATGTACTTTTGATGTTGCTCTATGTACAACCAAATAAGCTTTATGTACAACCAAAAACTGCACACCTCATCTTTTTTTTTACATACAAGCTTTGTTCATTAAGTAACCATTCCTAATCTCTTCAGCCTTTTTCTTCGTTTTTACATACCAACATCCTCTAGACCTTGCTTTTGATCAATTTTGATCCACATGTGCATGAATTGCCTAGCCTAGGCCCCCATATGTGCTCATTTCAAAGGCAAGAATATGTATATCAGTAACCTTGCTTTGTAGAAGCTCACTAAATACTTCAAATATCGTCTATATTAATTGTGAACTCGATCGTATTCTTAATAATTTCTCATTTATTTGTGTTTCTCTATGCTTGTTCAGGAAGCTAGGCTTGGATATGCAAATTTGGAGGGAGCCAATCTAGAGGTATATATAGTTATTTGAGTTCTGCAACATGTACTTGGTATGCAAGAGTTTCACGTACGTGGGTGTTTCTCTATGTACAACAAAATAAGTTTTCTTTACAAAGAAAAAAATTGCATCTCTCATCTTTTTTAATCGATGTCTATTTATATATCTTCAGCATGCTTATCTTGGCAATGCAAATTTGGAGGGAGCCAATCTAAAAGGATCGAATCTAAAACGAGTCAATCTCAAGGTATATATAATTATTTGAGTTATGCAACATGTACTTGGTAAAAGTGTAAGTTTTATTTTATAAATAAGAGTCATAGCTCATTAGGGAGGTAAGGAAGAAATTAGGTTAAAGGTTTTGGCTATTTGCTTTAGCAAGGGGCGATTCTAGAACTTCTTGTACGTGGATGTTCTATGTACATTCAAATAAGCTTCATGTACGATCAAAAACCGTCTCTCTCATCTTTTTTATATATAAGCTTTGTTTATTAAGTAACGACTCGTATTCTCTTTTTCCTTTTGGTCATTTTTACACACTCACCTACTCTTGACCCCGCTTTTGACTAATTTTGATCCACATGTGCATGAAGCGCCTCCTCCAGGCCGCTTGCTCTTTTTATAAGTAAGAATATGTGTAACAATAACTTTTCTCTGTAAAAGTTAATTAAATACTTCAAATATCGTCTATATAAATTTTGATGATTTCTTAATAATTTCACATTTATTCGTGTTTCTCTATACTTGTTCTCCTTTCCTAGGGTGCCAAATTGAATAATACCGATTTAAAGGGTGCAAATCTTCAAGGCTCTTATCTTCCTCATATGAATCTCCAGGGTCCAGTAAGTACCATCACTATCTTGTTTAATTTATTCCATAAGCATCCCATAAATACTGCAAATTTTGGGTTTAGTAGAAGCGAAACCATTAGTCAAATATCTAAAATAACCTTAAATATCCGGTGATAGTGTATCACGGTTAGAAAGAAAATACCATTTTTGTGGGTATTCAACTTGTCATCTATATAATTATTGCAACTCCTGTTCTAATCTTGTAGCTTTTGGAAGGCGCGAATCTGGAAGGCGTGAAGTTCATGTGAAGTTGGAACGCCCAACTAGTTTTTGTTAGTAGCAATTAGGCGCCTTAACTCGATTAGTAGGCTTAAAGAATGGTGATATTCTTTTCTTTTGTTTTCCATGGTTTTATATGCTTAAATGCAATCTCTTTGCCAGTCTTATGATTTTCTCATCACTTTAATTTAAGTAAGTTGTATACCCATCTGCTTGCTTCTGACATGTAAGAAAATTATAAATAAAAACAATTTGTGTAGTGGGTGCAAAAAAAAAAATCAGTAAAAGATAAAATGAATAAATAAAAACAGTATTAAAACGAGTTATTTTTATTTAACAATTTGATTACTTTGAGTGCCTCGGGTGTCAAAAACAACTAAAAAATAAGCTATTTTCACAAACTTTGGATGCCAGAAGTAGCCAAACAGAAACCATTTTCATTAATTTTGGGTGCCTCGAAAAAAAAACCTTGGCTGCCTTAATCATTCGGTTCAAATAATTACCTATACAGTTTGCAATTTGAGTGGGTGTCTAGGACTCTATTGGGTCTTAAACGTCAACCAGGCCACCGGGAGTAAACACCTGGCAAATTGATGTTACCCTCGACACACAGCGAATACAGACCGTGCGGGTAACTCGAGACCCTCAGTCTGACACATCCACCCACCGGAAAAAGCACCCCACTTAAGGCTAGGTGTAAAACTGGTTAGCCTCAGGACTCGAATCCGGGACACCTGGGTCATTCTTCATAGGCTAATAACACTAGGGCAAAGTCCACTTGGAACATTTTCCAATGAGTAACTCTATATAATCAATCACTTTATACATGATGGGTGCGTCCCACACACCAAAAACATAGTCTGGACGCCCATGATGTCCTAGACGCTAGTAGCGGCTTCCCGGATGTCCCGACGGAGATTTTTAGATTTTAACCCTTATAAATAGGATAAGTTTAAGGTTTCGAGAACTACACTTTAAAGATCATAAGATTTGATAGGTTTACAGAGAAAGCCAACAAACTCCCAAAATAAACCCGTGGTTAGGCTCCAAAGAACACGATAAAAGAGACTAGACTTTTTAAAAAAAAATTCTCTTTCTAACTCTTTTTTCCAAATACAAAACAATTAATGGTGCAAGAAATGAAACAAAAGGAAACTTATTATGCAAACAAAAGAAATGATGCATGCATGTGAATTCATGTAAACGTGGCTCAAGGGCCAAGGCTATACTCAGAGGAAGAAAAAGGATGCTACACGCGATATTCTTGATAACACTTTTGAGCTTATGATAGACAAGAAACGATAAGCAATTCAATAATCATAACAAGAGGGCGACGAACATTATGGATGACGTCAAATTAAGATACTCTGAATAAAAAATAAAAAATAAGGATAGATCAACCAATATGAATTGAGTCATTGGTGAAATTTTAGTTTCTAGTGCTTATTTTGTAACTTGCATTTTCCTTAGCTCCTGGTTAGTTTCTGACTTTGTGATGGCTGTTAAAAAAAGAATGAAAAAAAAAAGAAAAAAAAAAAAGAAAAACTCTAGAAATACCAAAAGTTGAAACAACTTTCGATATTAATTGGTACTCTATTTCAAATTTCATCTCTTCCTCTCTAATCTCTCTGCTCGTTCTCTCATCACACCATGCATTCCGACGCTTCTTATCTTCTTCGGTTGTTCGTCTCGATATAGGTTTTAATCTCACATCTCTTACACTTCATTTATTTTTTTTATTATTTTTTTTTTTTTTTGAACGGCAAATTTGGATCACTGACGGGGACATTACACCACCCACCCGATCATCTCCAATCCCTATCAGGAGGAAACCCACCACTGGTGAGAAGACCCCCTGGCCCAACTTGTAACCCCCATTTTTATTCTTTTTATTACAAGTGGGACTTGAACCCAAGACCTCCTCTTAAGGGGTCATACACCTTTGCCACTAGGCTAACTAGTGGTGTGTAGTTAATTTCGCTCTGAAATCTGAATTCAACGATTCATCTGATGATTATGAGTAATTCAACCGTTTTCTCCATTCGATCGTCAGTTAGTTTTCTGTATGTATGTATATTCATGGAGATAGCATGTAGGAGTGTTTGTCATTATTTTATATAGCTATTTTTCAATCGGAGCTTGAAGTTTAAAATTTAGGGTTAGAAGCTGTTGATCAGTTGGTTTAAATTTAACTTATTTTTCTCATATTTTAACCCATGGAAATGCATGTGTATATATCTGAGTATAATTAGTCTCATAGATAGATAGATAGATAGATACGGTTCATCATTTCATTTGTTAATTCAGTTTTGTAATTACCCAAACAAAAAGGTGGAAAGAAATTCTCCACAACTGTTGATACCCTAACTCATAAGGAGCCAAACTCGATGCTGGCCGTTATGTTCGGCGGTCGCCACACTGTTTGCAAGGATTCTGAGGTAGTCCTTTTCATTTCTCTATTGTTTAATTTGGTTTTTTCTAATTCAATCAGAAGGATCATGCTTTGACCAATTTGTGTTATTTTTTCTTTAAGGGGTATGTTTTTATAGACAGGGACGGAAAACACTTTTCGGCATGTTTTGAATTGGTTGAGAAACGGCCTACTTCCTGACTTGACCAAATCAGAGTGTTCAGAGCTTCTGCTCGAAGCCGAATACTATCAGATTCTTGAAGACATTTTGTTAAGTTTTTCCTATCATAAGTTTCATTGAGAGACAATTATGAATATTGTTTTCATTGATCTTATTTGAATTTGTAGTACACTAATCATGTCTTATTGGTTATTATATTTTATTATTGTAGGGGTTAGTGGAGAGGATCAATGAGGTCTTGAATAGGAAGAAGGATGGTAAAGAAATGGATTCTGACTTAACACGCACTGATATTATCAAATGTGTACGATCTAAGAAAGTCAATTTAAGAGGAGTAAATCTCTCTGGCCTTGATCTTTCAAACCTGGTATGATCAAATACATTTTGTTATGTGACCTAATTTTAATTGTCAAATGATTTATCTTATATATTTTGTTACAATCTAGAACATCAAAATTAGTAATTCTATATGTCCTTGATCTTTATGGATTTCTTTTAGTAGTGAATGTTTTTAATAAACTTGTTTTAGACATGAAGTGAAATCAAATTTCATTCTTTTTAATTTATGCAGGATTTGTCGGGTATGAACTTCAGCTATGCATACCTGGACAACGTTTCCTTCTCACATGCTATTCTTGAGGGTGCTAAATTTGAGGTAATTTATGAGACTTTTAACTGTCATTCATTTGATAGTGTTTATTTTGTAGTTTGATATGTGGCTATCCTTCTTTTTCAGAATGTAGTTGCTAAAAATATAATTTTTCAGAATGCATCAATGAGCCGGTAAGATTATGCAGCCCTATTAATATTTCCTTGTAAACATTCCGAAAGATCCCTATTGTATATGTATATGTTTGCAAAATTAGACCCATTTGACACTGCTGTGCTTGAGTAAGATTATGTGTTAGTATTTTAGTGTGCAAATATGAGTCGACGCGTATTTTGTAACATCCCAAAAACCGAACGAATTTTCTTTTCATAAATAAATGAGCGGGATGTTAGTCCATGACTTAACCCGTTAGGTACATGAGGGGCTTAATGAGTAAATTGATGTTTTGGTTAATTAAATCAAAATGTTGAAATTTGAGGGACTAGGGCTGTAATTTAACTAAACTCAAATAAGGAAAAAGGGGAGAAACCTGGATGTCATACGTATGAACATCCAGGCATCGTGATTCTCCCTTCCAAGCCCTAGAAATTCGACATCCTCAATTAGATGGCTACAAGCTGCGATTTTTGATGGATAACGAAGATTCTTCAAGCTCTAACTATAGCCAAACTATGAAGGTTATTGGGTAAGCAAACCTCATGTTACTTGCATGTTTAATTCCGAAAATTTGATGATGAATTGGTCGAATTGGGGCTGTAAATTTGTATCTATGACCTCATATGATGATTGAATGATGATTAGAACAACCGAATGCTTGTGAAATTGACCTAAGCATTTAAGTTCAGGTAGGGTGACCCCTAGGTCACGAAATTAACCCATGAATGTGGAGTTTTTAGAGCCTATAATGCTTACAAATGAAAATGGGTCTATATAGGTTTGCCAATTGAAAATCGTTGGATGTAAACTTGCAAACTAGTAAAATTTACATGATTTGCAAGTTATGGAATGTTAACCAAAGCAAATTAGGTTGATTTAGACTTGCTATGAATATTGCACACAAGGTGTTCGATAAAATGTCTAAGTGAGTTTTTAATGAAAGCAAAACAAAGTTGCTGTGATTAAAAATAAATTTTAGCCCTGTTTTAAAAATTCGTATTAAATCACTCGAGCATCCAATGAGGATGTGGCTTATATGGTTGGAAAGGTCTTTGAGATGACTTCAGCTCAATTTTATAAATCAGAAGCTGATTCGGTCATTAAGTGGGTCAAAAATGATGATTTCCGCAGCTATGCAGATTACTCAGCATGCTGTTTGGAAATAAATGTAGCTGCTGTCCTGTTTTTATAAAAATCGTATAAAATCGTAAAAAATTCGTTAGAAGGCGTACGATATACGCCTGGAAAGGTCTTTCAGTATACTACATTTCATCTTTGAATATGGAATGCTAGAAAAACTTCTAGGGTTGTCGAAAAAGACCATTACAGCAGCACTGCTGAGAATATGGTGCAATAATTTACTTTTCTAAAATTTTAGTAAGAATGGACAAGTTGAATTGCTCATATTTGATTGTATATTGGTGGTTTATGATGTCGTGTGGATCTAACAAGGATTGAATCCACTATAGGCAACCGGGCAACGGAGCATATGCAAATCGGGTAATGATTTTGAAGACCACGAGGTAACATCTTTGCTATGTTACACATTTCATATAATTATCTATAGTTACTTTAAAAATGTGAAATGTATGCCGACTAGAAAAGCGATAGCCCTTGTGGGAAAATATGTAATCGAGATTTATTAAGATATCAATCCGTTGGAGCTAAACTCCAATGATTTAAAGATGTATCAAACAAGGTTACATTATGACATCTTAGATGTGTAATGTTGAACCTTGTAAGTTAACTTTACTTGAGAGCTACATGGCTCATAAAAACCATAATTAGATGGTAAATGACAATGGTTGATAAATGAATCGTAGGATTCATGCTAACGGGTCAAATGGGTTCATGAGAACCATAAATAGGTGCAATTATAATTTGTTAACTACATGGTTCATAGAAACCATAATTAGATGTTAACATGAATAAATTGGTAAATGAATCGTAAGACTCTGGTTAATGGGTCATAATGGGTTAAATGACTCTAATGAGATATGCCAATGAGTCTAAAGTATATAACTTGTCATGTGGTATAGCGAAACCAAGACAAGTAAATAAAATGTGTTGTTGACGAACGTTCACAGAATCATAGATAAATGCTTATGATGTTAGTGTAGGGTTACTTAACAAAGGTAAACCATGACTATATGTATAAGAGTTGCCTTGTAGCAATCTGAGTGCAAATTATGTGATTGTCCTATGCGTAAATATGGTGGATTAGCCCATGTGCAATCACGGGTAAATACGTGAGACTTAACGGGTCAAATGGGTGGAAAAAGGTAAGGACCCGGTAAGTAATTGTTGGTTCAAAAACCATAAGATTGTACTAAATGACACATGAAAATGTGTAGATATGGCTATGGATGTTAACAGGTCCAAAACATGCATTGGGAATGTTCCGAATGGGTAATCGGGCAAGTGTTGCAAGAAAAATGGTAGATTAGGCCTGCAGTCACCGTAGCTTACGGAGTCACCGTAGCTTATGGTGGCTGGCAGCCGTAAGCTATTTCTGTAGACCAGAGGGTCTTGGCCGTAAGCAAAGGGTGACCACCGTAAGCTACGGTGGTTGGCGTAGCTTACGGTGGGGACCTTCCCGAAAGTTGATTCTTTTGCTTCTTTCTGTAATTTATCATAATCTCTATTGTTCCATCACGTTATATGATGACATATTAGTGTTGGAAATGCAGGAAACATTAGATGTAGCTGGATTCGTCAAGCTTGCTCAAGACCGAACACTTGAAGGGAAATCTACTCACGATTCGTAATTCGTAATCGTGATGTCTTTAAGATACATGGTTGCTTGGTTGTAAGCGCAATAATAAAGTTTTTTGTAAGTGTGAACGTTTAAACACTGTAATATTTCGAGAAAATTTTCTGGGACCAAATATATAGTTAACGTTTTAACGTTATTTTTCACAATAATAACTCGGGTGTTACAAGTTGGTATCAGAGCCGTGGTTTGAGGGATTCAAGTACGCGAAAGGTGCTTGAACTCAAACTCCGAGCTCGAGGTACGGGAAAAGTGTTCGGTTCAAGCTTGATCGGGAATCCAGGTGAGTAAAAGTTTGCATATTGTGGCATAGTTGTGAGTAGCTTTTGTATGAACAAATGGTTAAACATATGTAATTGTCAAATGGTGAAATGTTTGATATAATGCTTAAAAATGTGAATAGCACGGAAGATTGTAAGCGCTAGAACCGTGAATTTTGTAAATGTTAGGGACAGATAGAAATGGGTTAATGCTAAGGCAAAAGTCCTCGTATAAATCCGCGAGATTATTTGATAATAAGATGACATTGTAACGAGTTAAAGTGCAGTGTAATATCTTGAATAAAAATTGAAAGTGTAACGAGGTAACATTGTGACAAGTAATTGTGCAATGTTGTATCTCGAATAGTATATGTAAATGTAACAAGATAGCATTGTGACAAGTCCATTGTGCAATGTTGTATCTTGAATAAAAAATTGAAAGTGTAACGAGGTAACATTGTGACAAGTAATTGTGCAATGTTGTATCTCGAATAGTATCTGTAAATGTAACAAGATAGCATTGTGACAAGTCCATTGTGCAATGTTGTATCTTGAATAAAAATTGAAAGTGTAACGAGGTAACATTGTGACAAGTAATTGTGCAATGTTGTATCTCGAATAGTATCTGTAAATGTAACAAGATAGCATTGTGACAAGTCCATTGTGCAATGTTGTATCTTGAATAAAAAATTGAAAGTGTAACGAGGTAACATTGTGACAAGTAATTGTGCAATGTTGTATCTCGAATAGTATCTGTAAATGTAACAAGATAGCATTGTGACAAGTCCATTGTGCAATGTTGTATCTTGAATAAAAGTTGAAAGTGTAACGAGGTAACATTGTGACAAGTAATTGTGCAATGTTGTATCTCGAATAGTATATGTAAATGTAACAAGATAGCATTGTGACCAGTCAATTGTGCATTATTGTATCTTGAATGGAAAATTGTAAGCGTAACGAGATATCATGGTGACAAGTAATTGTGCAATGTTGTATCTCGAATAGTATATGTAAAAGTAACAAGATAGCATTGTGATATTTAATTTGGCAATGTTGTATCTTGAAACGTGCAAATGACGATGTTAATGAGGAGTAACCTTGATTGAGGTAAGGAAAGCTCTAAATGTGGTCTATTTTGACACCTTGATTTTTGTAGGAGAATTGCCTCCGAGCAAGTGGAAGGATAGTGAATGATCCGTATGCTTTCAAATGCATAAATGGGCAAGCTCCAAGGTACAACCAGGTGGGACTACCCAACCTGGATTACATTTTGACAGATGGTAATGCGTAAACGTGCGTCTGAATAGAGTTAAAATAAGAGGCTGGACCCATGAGGTCATAACTGATTTTTGAAATATGCATATGATAATTGGTAAAGAACGGCTCTTAGGAGCCGTGAAACCAGTATACGGAATGGGATACTTGGTGAAGAACAACCCAAAGGGGACGTGAAGCCATTAATTTGTGATAAGGTTACAATTGGGACATCCTAAGATGAACAAATGTTGAACCTTGTATATAATTGTTATAAACGAAGGATTAACAAAGGACCACAAACTAATGAGTTAAAATGGCCGCATGCTGTTAACTGACAAAACCGTTGGGAAGGTTAAATTACGGTTAAAATGCGATATCATAAATGTTTAAAAGATCTCGAATTTATATAACGTGATTGAATTTTGGGACTCGGGATAAAACCCAAGTCTAGAGTTGATTAAATTTGAAACCAAAATGAAAGAAAAAAGGGTAAAGAGTAACCTTGATTAAACGCAAGGAAAAACCCCTAATGCTGAAATACATTGGTAATTATGTACATCTTGAATGACGAACAGCTGTTAGGTGGGTGATCGACCCAACTTCTTGGGTGAAACCCAAAAGCGTAGATGATCGTGAAAGTAGGGAGGACACTAGAATCGACTGATCCCGAAGACGCATAGAGGATTGTAATGTAAGTACGTATCCTCAAAATTTTCTAATACATATTGAAATGTAATGTGAACGAGTAATGGTTCGTAAGAACCATATATATGTGCTAAATGTAACGTGCTTTATTAGCGGTTGCTAAGGACCGTATCAATATGTTTAAGTGTTTATAACTGACCGTATCAATATGTTTAAGTGTTTATAAATGATCGTTCAGGATCATTATATTGATCGCTTGTATATTGTTTAGCTAAATGGTTCAAAGGAACCATGGAAACACAAAAACATGTAAAGGTGTTAGCGTGTTAAATGAATAATAAATGGTTCGTAAGAACCATAACCTTAGATTAATATGTGATTGAATGATAAGTAGTTCATATGAATTGTGCCAGTAGTGATGAGGCAAGGACGATAAGGTCATGCTAAACGTCATATTGACATGAAATAGCTAAATGGCTCATAGGAGTTGTGGCTTAACTAAAATGTGTGTGTGGATTTGTAAATGATTCAAAGGAATCATAGTTAATGCGATAAATTTTTAAGGCTAGTATATGAGCCAAGAATAAGTCAATGCTGACACGTTAAATTGTATTATGTGGAACACGGTAATCCTAAAAAGGGTTACGGGATGGTATAAACGACTATAGAGTCGTAGGAATCATCCAATTAAAATGTATTGCATTGTCGAATGGGAAGACAAACGGCAAGTGATATGCTAAACACTTGCAAATATTGTTATATTGCTTAATATGTGTAGGTACAGTTATAATGTGCAAGGACACAACTAGCGGGAGTGCCGCTGGGCGAGATTCCGACGAGAATTATCGTCAAAATAAAGATGAGCAAGAGAGCTACATGCGCATACGGTCATGACCCTGAGGTATGGATGTTATTACATTATTGTCTGAACCTCTTACGGAGAGGGCAAATATTTGAAATGTTGACTTTGACCAATGAGGTTTTGGCATTGGTCATTAGAACCTTGGTCATAAACGACCCGTTGAGCTGGAATCATTAAATTCCTATAGCGGGTCAAGTGGGTAAGGTAATAGATAACAAAAGAGTTATCATGTCGGGCATGTCCTACGGGACAAGTAAAAAAAAAAAAAAAAAATGTTAGAATTTTCATATGATGAATAACTCGGAGTTGGTAAATGCAACAACTCAAACACGATTATGTATGAATATGCGTTGTATGGTTGACATGGATCATGTACTTAGGCGACGAAGACATGAAATGCGTTTCGGGGACGAAACCCTCTTTAAGGGGGGTAGATTTGTAACATCCCAAAAACCGAACGAATTTTCTTTTCATAAATAAATGAGCGGGATGTTAGTCCATGACTTAACCCGTTAGGTACATGAGGGGCTTAATGAGTAAATTGATGTTTTGGTTAATTAAATCAAAATGTTGAAATTTGAGGGACTAGGGCTGTAATTTAACTAAACTCAAATAAGGAAAAAGGGGAGAAACCTGGATGTCATACGTATGAACATCCAGGCATCGTGATTCTCCCTTCCAAGCCCTAGAAATTCGACATCCTCAATTAGATGGCTACAAGCTGCGATTTTTGATGGATAACGAAGATTCTTCAAGCTCTAACTATAGCCAAACTATGAAGGTTATTGGGTAAGCAAACCTCATGTTACTTGCATGTTTAATTCCGAAAATTTGATGATGAATTGGTCGAATTGGGGCTGTAAATTTGTATCTATGACCTCATATGATGATTGAATGATGATTAGAACAACCGAATGCTTGTGAAATTGACCTAAGCATTTAAGTTCAGGTAGGGTGACCCCTAGGTCACGAAATTAACCCATGAATGTGGAGTTTTTAGAGCCTATAATGCTTACAAATGAAAATGGGTCTATATAGGTTTGCCAATTGAAAATCGTTGGATGTAAACTTGCAAACTAGTAAAATTTACATGATTTGCAAGTTATGGAATGTTAACCAAAGCAAATTAGGTTGATTTAGACTTGCTATGAATATTGCACACAAGGTGTTCGATAAAATGTCTAAGTGAGTTTTTAATGAAAGCAAAACAAAGTTGCTGTGATTAAAAATAAATTTTAGCCCTGTTTTAAAAATTCGTATTAAATCACTCGAGCATCCAATGAGGATGTGGCTTATATGGTTGGAAAGGTCTTTGAGATGACTTCAGCTCAATTTTATAAATCAGAAGCTGATTCGGTCATTAAGTGGGTCAAAAATGATGATTTCCGCAGCTATGCAGATTACTCAGCATGCTGTTTGGAAATAAATGTAGCTGCTGTCCTGTTTTTATAAAAATCGTATAAAATCGTAAAAAATTCGTTAGAAGGCGTACGATATACGCCTGGAAAGGTCTTTCAGTATACTACATTTCATCTTTGAATATGGAATGCTAGAAAAACTTCTAGGGTTGTCGAAAAAGACCATTACAGCAGCACTGCTGAGAATATGGTGCAATAATTTACTTTTCTAAAATTTTAGTAAGAATGGACAAGTTGAATTGCTCATATTTGATTGTATATTGGTGGTTTATGATGTCGTGTGGATCTAACAAGGATTGAATCCACTATAGGCAACCGGGCAACGGAGCATATGCAAATCGGGTAATGATTTTGAAGACCACGAGGTAACATCTTTGCTATGTTACACATTTCATATAATTATCTATAGTTACTTTAAAAATGTGAAATGTATGCCGACTAGAAAAGCGATAGCCCTTGTGGGAAAATATGTAATCGAGATTTATTAAGATATCAATCCGTTGGAGCTAAACTCCAATGATTTAAAGATGTATCAAACAAGGTTACATTATGACATCTTAGATGTGTAATGTTGAACCTTGTAAGTTAACTTTACTTGAGAGCTACATGGCTCATAAAAACCATAATTAGATGGTAAATGACAATGGTTGATAAATGAATCGTAGGATTCATGCTAACGGGTCAAATGGGTTCATGAGAACCATAAATAGGTGCAATTATAATTTGTTAACTACATGGTTCATAGAAACCATAATTAGATGTTAACATGAATAAATTGGTAAATGAATCGTAAGACTCTGGTTAATGGGTCATAATGGGTTAAATGACTCTAATGAGATATGCCAATGAGTCTAAAGTATATAACTTGTCATGTGGTATAGCGAAACCAAGACAAGTAAATAAAATGTGTTGTTGACGAACGTTCACAGAATCATAGATAAATGCTTATGATGTTAGTGTAGGGTTACTTAACAAAGGTAAACCATGACTATATGTATAAGAGTTGCCTTGTAGCAATCTGAGTGCAAATTATGTGATTGTCCTATGCGTAAATATGGTGGATTAGCCCATGTGCAATCACGGGTAAATACGTGAGACTTAACGGGTCAAATGGGTGGAAAAAGGTAAGGACCCGGTAAGTAATTGTTGGTTCAAAAACCATAAGATTGTACTAAATGACACATGAAAATGTGTAGATATGGCTATGGATGTTAACAGGTCCAAAACATGCATTGGGAATGTTCCGAATGGGTAATCGGGCAAGTGTTGCAAGAAAAATGGTAGATTAGGCCTGCAGTCACCGTAGCTTACGGAGTCACCGTAGCTTATGGTGGCTGGCAGCCGTAAGCTATTTCTGTAGACCAGAGGGTCTTGGCCGTAAGCAAAGGGTGACCACCGTAAGCTACGGTGGTTGGCGTAGCTTACGGTGGGGACCTTCCCGAAAGTTGATTCTTTTGCTTCTTTCTGTAATTTATCATAATCTCTATTGTTCCATCACGTTATATGATGACATATTAGTGTTGGAAATGCAGGAAACATTAGATGTAGCTGGATTCGTCAAGCTTGCTCAAGACCGAACACTTGAAGGGAAATCTACTCACGATTCGTAATTCGTAATCGTGATGTCTTTAAGATACATGGTTGCTTGGTTGTAAGCGCAATAATAAAGTTTTTTGTAAGTGTGAACGTTTAAACACTGTAATATTTCGAGAAAATTTTCTGGGACCAAATATATAGTTAACGTTTTAACGTTATTTTTCACAATAATAACTCGGGTGTTACATATTTGCATATTAACGAGACTAACGGGGGTTCGGGGGCAGCGCCCCGAGAGAAGCGGGGTCCAAGGGGCGGCAGCCCCT
Source organism: Deinandra increscens subsp. villosa (assembly GCA_039602395.1). Lineage (NCBI taxonomy): Eukaryota > Viridiplantae > Streptophyta > Magnoliopsida > Asterales > Asteraceae > Deinandra > Deinandra increscens. Next base: position 93,850,290 of record JBCNJP010000023.1, on the reverse strand, counting down.
GGCGGGGTCCAAGGGGCAGAGCCCCTGGCTGGGGTCGAGCTGACAGGTCAGCTTGAAAATTTTTTATTTGAAACAAAGTTACTATATAGAAAACGCATTAGAAAATTCGTTTTCGGACGTAGTGACATTATTATTTTGTCACGCGTTATAAGTAACAAATTAATAAAAAATTGATCTTATCCATAAGCAGTTTATGGAGTAACTGCCAAATCCAAAACCGAATTGGATATATATCATAATTCGTTTTCTTCCTGGTTGGGCCGAATCAATTCTCTGATCAAGATCCTCCGCAAACATAAAACTTCCATAACCTTTGAATCTTATCGATTTTATCCGGACGTTAGTTGGTATACACTCCAATTAATCGTTCTGAAAGTGTTTATTATCACGACTTCGATTTGCTATCAGGATACCAATATAATTCTTTGGTAAATGCGTGATTTGTATTCACCTCAAACACACAATATATACAGAGGTACAGGAGGATATACAAGGAAATACAATCATCTACTTTAAGAGTGAATCATCTATAAAAGGTAAATATAAATTATACAGTAATGCAAATATTGTGATTGATATGCTCTACTAATAGTCCCCCGCAGTCAAAGCAGTAGCCGGTCGGATGCAAAGACTGTCCTTGAATATGCTAAATAGTTGTTTGGGAAGTCCCTTGGTGAAGATGTCAGCGTATTGATAATCTGCAGGGACATGGAGTACGTGAATGGATCCAAGTCGCACTTTCTCTCTTACAAAGTGAATGTCGATTTCAACGTGTTTAGTGCGTTGGTGTTGGACCGGGTTTTGTGACAGGTACGTTGCTGAGATGTTGTCACAGTAAATAATGGATGCCTGATGTATGGGGACACGAAGCTCAAGTAGAAGGTTTCTTAACCAAGTAAGTTCTGCTGCGGTGTTTGCTACTCCCCGATATTCTGCTTCGGCACTTGATCGAGAGATCGTGGGTTGTCGTTTAGACGACCAAGATATCAAGTTATCCCCGATAAACACGCAGTAGCCGGATGTTGATCTTCTAGAGTCGGGACAACCCCCCCAATCGGCGTCAGAGTAGGCGGTGAGTTTTACCGATTTGGATGGTGTCAAGTGTAGGCCATGATCGAGTGTTCCTTTCAGATATCGTAGAATTCTTTTGAGGTAGTTGAAGTGAGGCTCTCGTGGTGCATGCATGAATAAGCACACCTGTTGGACAGCATATGCGATGTCCGGTCTCGTAATGGTTAAGTATTGAAGAGCTCCGGCGAGACTACGGTATAATGTGCCATCTGGTAACGGGTCCCCGACAGTTGCACTAAGCTTTGAGTTGGTGTCGGTAGGGGTTAGTGACGGTTTACAATTCTCCATTTTGGCACGAGTCAGGATGTCGGAAGTGTATTGCTGTTGACTTAAAAACATACCAGTCTTTGTATAGTTAACCTCAATCCCCAAAAAATGATGAAGTCGCCCGAGGTCGGTCATAGCAAATTCTCTTGACATGGCAGTTATGAAATGATGGAGCAGCTTGGTGTTGGATGCCGTAAGGATTATGTCGTCGACATACAGTAGTAGATAAGCCATATCAGATCCTCGTTGATAGACAAATAGAGAGTTGTCTGACTTCGAAGTTGTGAACCCGCACTTGATGATGTACGTAGCAAACCTGTGGTACCATGCACGGGGAGCTTGTTTGAGTCCATACAAAGACTTTTTCAAGCGACATACATGCGACGGGAACTGAGAGTTGACAAACCCGGGGGGTTGGAACATGTAAACGGTTTCATTCAACTCGCCGTGCAGGAACGCGTTCTTAACATCTAGTTGATGTATTGGCCACGAGCGTGATAGAGCAAGGCTAAGAACGGTTCTAATGGTGGTAGGCTTAACCACGGGACTAAAAGTTTCGTCGCAGTCGATACCGACTTGTTGTGACTTTCCATTAACGACTAGACGAGCTTTGTAACGAGCCAAAGTCCCATCCGCGTGGTATTTGTGGCGGAATAGCCACATGTAGCGGATAATATGAGCATCAGTCGGACGCGGTACGAGATCCCAAGTGTTGTTTTCTTTTAAGGCCTTATATTCAGTTTTCATGGCATCGGACCAGTGGGGATCGGATTGGGCATGGATGTGGGATTTTGGAAGTGGGGAGATGGCGGTGGCGTGGAGGTTAAATAGTGGGTTGGGTTTGGTGATGCCGAGTTTAGAGCGGGTTGTCATCGGGTGTACGGAAGGCTGTGGGGCTGGGATAGAGGTGGACGATGTTGGTGGCGGTTGTTGAGGTGGGTTTTGGGTGGGGCGTCGTGAGTAGGTTTGTGTAAGTGGAGGGGTGGGGTAGTCATCTAGATTTGCAGGGGGTGTAGGTGGTGTGGGAGTGGACAACGTTGGGGAGGTGGGAATGTGTTCAGGAGTTTTATTTTGTGGGCTGGGTGTGGGGCTGGAGGGTGATGTGGGTTGGGTTGTTGATGGGCTAGAAGTTGGTGTAGGTGGGCTGGATATAGACGGTTCATAGAAGAGTAGTGGAGAGGGGTCAGATTCTAAGAATTTGTAGGATGTAGTGGTGGGAGTGAATGTTTTAGAATATGGAAAGGATGACTCATCAAATGTGACGTGACGGGAGATAAGGACCTTACCCGTGCTCATATCAAGACATCGGTAGCCCCGGTGATCCGGAGGATAGCCGAGAAAAACACATAAGGTGGACCGGGGTGCCAACTTGTGGGGGCGAGTGGCGGATTGGTTCGGGTAGCAAGCACATCCGAAAACTCGAAGGTGCGAGTATGTGGGGTTTTTGTTGTAGAGTAAGGCTGTGGGAGTGTGAAAATTGAGGAGTTTGGATGGAAGGATATTATGGAGGTATGCGGAGGTGTGAAGGGCTTCAACCCAAAGATTGGGTGGAAGCGACGCATGGGTGAGAAGAGAAAGCATGAGTTCATTAATGCGACGAATCATGCGTTCGGCGGTTCCGTTCTGTTGGGAGGTGTGGGAGCACGAGAAACGGAAGTGTAACCCGTGTTGAGATGCAAAGTTTTTAAATTGGGTGTTGTCGAATTCACCACCCATATCACATTGGAAATTTTTAATTTTCACATTAAATTGTGTGTGTACAAAGGTGTGGAACTGTGAAAATTTAGTGAATGTTTCTGATTTGTATTTAAGTGGGAACACCCATGCAAAATGAGTATAATCATCAATTAAAACAAGGTAATATTTGTAGCCATTTTTGCTAATAATGGGCGAAGTCCAAAGATCACAATGCAATATGTCAAAAGGGCAAATAGTAGTCGATGTGGATAAAGTGAACGGTAAACGCTTATGTTTAGCAATTTGACAAGAGTCACACACAAACAAACGACTAGGTTTATTACACGATATATATTTATTCAAACGAAGAAAATCAAGAACGTGAAGACCGGGGTGGCCTAAACGATTATGCCAAGACGTGGACTCAAAGTGGGAGACAAATGCAGATGCGGTGGTTGGTGCTGGAGCAGTGAGCGGATATAAGTTGCTTGAGCTATTGTGGCGGCTCAAAAGCTTCCCACTCGGGTATTCCTTCACAGAAAAACCATATGGATCAAAATCAATAGATACACAATTTTCAGTGGTAAATTTGCGAACGGATATTAAATTTTTGATTATGTTGGGAGTATGGAGTATGTTGTTAAGTTGGAGTGGTTTCGGGGAGTGGGTAAGGGTGGTATGACCCGAGCCAACAACTGGAATCCGATTACCATTTCCAACTAAAATAGACTTTATAGAATTAACACTTGGAGTAGAAATCATACCTGAGTCCGAAGTGAGGTGCTCGGATGCGCCGGTGTCCATGATCCATTGCGGCTCGCCGGGGTCCAGATTCATTGTTTGGAAGGCAGCACCGAGCTCACTGGGGTCAAGAGGATTCACATCAGTAATGTGGGCTTGAGCAGGAATGTTGTTGGGCCTGGTAGGATTTGATTGTTGAGTAGCAGCCCAGGGAGAGGCCCACCCTGCTTGAGTGGGATATGGGCATGGGGGGAGAGCCCAATACGGGTTAGCCCAATAAGGGGAAATAGGGTAGTTCGGACCTGGGTGACTGGAGCGCAGATTAGAATGCGCTGAAGGAGCAGGAGGGGTGTTGCGAGGGGGATAGCCACGCTGTGGCGGTTGGGCAGCGGCAGGGGTTTGTTGCCCTCCTCGATTTGGCGGCCGGCGATTGTTTTGCCGTGGATGGTTGCGGGGATTGAAGTCACGCCGAGGGGCGGTGGAAAGTGGTGGGGAAGGGACGGCGGCAGCCGCAAGACCCGGCGATGGCTGTGATTCCCGGGCAGTCTGTCGCTGATGCTCCAATTGGAGCATGTTACAGGCAGTCTCCCATTTAGGGAGTGTCTGATTGATGTAGCTTCCAACAGAATCGTATTCCACGGGAAGACCTCGAACCAGTTGGAGCACAAGTCTCTGGTCATTGACGGGGCTATCAACATCGTTCAACTGGTTCGCCAACTCCTTCAATTTCTGACAATAGGACTCGAGATCGGGCATGGAAGAGAGTTTCAGATTGATAAACTGTTGCTCGAGAGCAGCAGCGCGAGATCCCTTATTGTTAAGGAAAATCTGCTTAACCCGGTTCCATGCTTCCAAAGCAGTCGATTCGTTCTCGAGAACCCGGACGAGGAGTTCGTCAGAGAGGGTCCCGTATACCCATTGTAGAACAATGGCGTCAATTTTCCGCCACTCCTCATAGGATGAATCAGTTTTGGCTGGAGGGGGGGTTCCATCAATGTGGTTTAGGACATCATACCCGCGTGCGTTCAACTGAAATAGCTTCACCCACGACGAGTATGAAACTTTGGATCCATCGAGGACACGAACCTTCTTTTGGATGTCAGTAACAGTGTAAACAGGGTGAAGGGCAGGTTTGAGAGCAGGGGTTTCAATTTTGTCAGACATGGTGACAAGGGGAAGAGAACAAAGAAGGCAGGGATCGAAATCCGGCCGGCAAAAAGGGGATCGAAATCCGAGAGGCTTTAGGAAACGGGGGGTATAGAGCAAGAAAGCTCTGATACCATATAATTCTTTGGTAAATGCGTGATTTGTATTCACCTCAAACACACAATATATACAGAGGTACAGGAGGATATACAAGGAAATACAATCATCTACTTTAAGAGTGAATCATCTATAAAAGGTAAATATAAATTATACAGTAATGCAAATATTGTGATTGATATGCTCTACTAATAACCAATACCTTTTTTTTCTACATTATGTGACTAAATTGTATTCTTCTTGCCTTGGGAAGTTGTGAATTTGCAAAGGCTAATCTTCAGTGTGCAGACTTACAAGGCAAAAAATCCCTTCCCTTATTTATTATTATTTTTAAGTTTATAATGTCTGTTGGATGCTAAATATTAGTAGTGAAATGTAATGTTTAATACTTATTTAATGGTTATATATTTTTATATTTTACAGGTAGTTGCTTGAGGGATTGTAGCTTCGTTAATGCAGACCTTCGAAATGCACTTCTCATAGTATGTTTAACTCTTGATTCTAAATCTTTTTGTATTAAAATATTTCAATTTGGTGTCTAATTCTTTATCTTCATAACTCTAATCTTACAAATGAAAATTTGTAGGGAGTCGATCTACGGGGAGCCAATCTACAAGGAGCCCATCTTGAGGTATAATAGCTATTTGAGTTCTGCCATATTTACATGGTTTTAAAAAGATGTGAGAGCTTCACTTATGTGGATCTTGCTCTATGTACATCCAAAATTCCAAATAAGCTTTATGTATCACCAAAAACCATATCTCTCATCTTTTTTACTTGTAATTTTTGTTTATAAAGTAACCATTCATAATTTCTTCATTTATTTGGTTTTTGTCACAATGTCACATAAAATACCGGCCTCCTCAAGGTCCTGATTTCGCAAAATTTTCATCCAGATGTGCATGAAGCGCATCCTTAAGGTTTTACCTCATGCACTTTTCTTAAAAGCAAGACAATCATGTACAAAAATAACCTTGATTCTCCTTTTAAGGCAAGAGTATGTTAAATGCTTCAAATATTATCTATATAATAAACTAGGTTAATAACCCGTGTATTACACGGGTTGAATTTAGGTTCATGATATTAAGCAAAATAAAAATAAAAACGATTAAGAGAATCAAAATTTATGATTCATGTAAAATTCTTATAAAACCATAAATGATAATTTAATATATTAAAGAAATTTATTTTGTTTGAATTGTTAGATTAATTTTCTTACAAACACTCAAATTATTTAATAACTTTATCAAATCTATATTAATATTGTCATTTTTTTTTAAATAAAAGTTTAATTTGGACAAAATTGGTAACTATTCTTAATTGGTGATTTACTAAATTTGTAATTGATTATGAGTTTGACATGTGGCATTGGTGATGTGGAACCTTTAAAATAAAGACATGTGGCAACCATTTTAGTGCTTTATTAGAATTATTATATAATATAACATTTATAATTAGTTTCATGTGAGGAGGATCACTGTAGTTGCTTCTTTCCAATTAGAATTTTACAACTATAATTATAACCAATAAGAAGAAGCCATCTATATGTCTCTTACTTATATCTTTATTTACTCCCCCTAATAAACTCCGCCGTTCTCTTTCTCTTCCAAAAAGTCCGCCGTTGTTTCTCTCTCTTTCAAACGAAACCCTAGCTGGTGGTACTACTCTGGTGCTCTCTTTCTCTTCCAAAACGAACGCTTGCTGGCGACGGCAGGCTGTTGCGATTGACGGCGACGTCGGGCAATGGCGGATTGGCGGTGTAGATCGCCGATAAAAACGCAATGACGAAGGGGCGGTGAGAAAGTAACTCCAAGATCTAGAGAGATGTAACAGAGGTATAATATCGTATAGATTTTGGGATTTTGATTTCTTCCTCTTCTATTGTTGATATTTTCATCATGTAGATTCCAACTCCCGTAGAAGGTTAGATGAATTTGGCTTTCCTTCCTTTAATTTTGTTTCTGTTGTATGAATTTAGTAATTTAACGAATCTTAGTACTATTGATATATCAATTTCTTGGTTAATCTCATAGCAATGTCGACATTTGTATCATTAAATCTTCATGGTGGTGTTAGTTTTTCAACTATCAAGAAAAGTTAACTGTACTATTTTTTCATCGAAATTTTGAAGGAGCTAGCATTAACTGTACTATTTTTTTCATCGAAAAGGAACTAACAATTTCGAAATTTTGCCACATGTCAACTAAGATTCGTTAGAAACATATATATTGATAGTTGAAAAACCCAATATACGTGTCATCGAAATTTTGTCTCTGCCACATGTTAGTTCCTTGAATGGAACCTTGAAAACCCAATACATATATCAGTTCAAGATATGTCCATGTACTGCAAATTTTACTTCATAATATAGCACTTTACCCTTGAAATTTTGACATGTTAATGCACTTTAATTTACATGTTTCACCTAAATTGTGTTTTAGGTAGTGTTTTTTCTGAAAGTTTGTTATATATAAACATTCATACATACTGCTCACCATCCCAGCCCACCACTTACATTGCATTGAGGATGAGTTACCTTCTGTACCTCAAACTCATTCTCAATGAAAAGGCTTTACATATCAAAATGAGCACCACTTAAAAACAATGCATGTTTGTTCTCATTTTGATCTATCGTTTGTATTTTTGCAGGTGATGATTCGTTTTGCTGTCTATGTTCATGCTCTGTGTTGGAGGTGCGTTAAATTTATGTCTTTTGTCACATGTTTTCATTTACTTTTTCTTCGCTTTTTATTTTTAATTGTTATTGTACTTTATTGTTTATTGATTTTTGTAGTGGGTTCTTTCCAATCAGGAGAGGCCATCTATATGTCTCTTACTCGCCGTTGTTAGATCTGAATTCCCGCAAATCGACTCATCGTGCCTTCTTTGTTGCTCCATTTGTAATGTTAAGTAACTGCGGGTAAGTATTTACTTTCTGGATGTGTGCACCTTTGATGGCCACGAGATTCGGCAATGATATGAGACCCATTAGGTTTTAAGTCAGGTTATGGATCTAAGATTTCTACCAGATTCAGCGATGATATGAAACCCGTTAGGGTTTGAGCTGAAAGATAGTATATTCGGCAATGATATGAAACCCATTAGGGTTTGAGCCGTTCTTTTTATTGTTTATCTGAATTCTTTGTTACAGAGTGTTTGTGGTTTTTATATTCATATATATAACATTTTGAATTCTTGCAATGTGAGGAGGATCACTGTATTAGGTTCTGTCTAATTGGTGCTGATCGAAATTTGATAATAATTTGTTAGGCTATGATGATTTTTCACTTTACGGTTTTAAATCCAAGTGGTTTTGGCAACGACTCTTTATTTCAGTTCTAGATTGAAAAGAAAGTTACTTTACTTCCTTTACACTGAGAATTTGACAACATCATTGTCAAAGTGAATTTAGTCGTTACCCTACTTGAGTGACGTATACAATTTGAGCATTTATCGCTATGATGATTGTGATATTCTGAGCCTAAGTCCAACTTAATGTGTCTATGAGTTGCTACTTGCTACAATTTAGGCTGTGATGATTCAATTTGAGCCAAAACAGTACCTCATCTCAAACCAGTTTTAACATCTGTACCCTGGCCATAACGGGTTCAGAAATGAAGGAAATAGTATACAAAATGTTATGTGAAATTCCCAGAAACACAGATAATTGTAATACATCTTAGAAGTTGCTAATATCCAAATGGTTATGGTGTTTTAGTTCACTTTTATCATGTTGCACTCTGCCACTGATTTCCAGGTACAGGCCTGTAGATATTCCTTTTCTCATATCGTTGTTCTTCTATCAATTTACTTTTTCTTTATTTTCAGCAGTAAAGTGTAATCACAATACATTTTATCACAAATGATGTACTTTTTAGTATATAAAATTATTTGCCATGACACAATAAAATACATTTTAAAAAAACAAACTACCCGCCGCAACGCGCGGGTAGTATCCGGCTTGTTAGAATTATTATAAGATTGTGAACTCCACCATATTCTTAATAAATCCACCTTAATTTTTGTTTTTCTGTATTTGTTCTCTTCTCCCAGCGTGCCAAATTGAATAATGCCAACTTGAAGGGTGCAAATCTTCGTTGTGCTCGTCTTCGGTATACAGTAAGTAGTATCTTGTAGTTTATTAATGCCAGTGTAAAACTCGTCAAAGATTCGATTATAGTAACTTTTGATCACGCAATTAGATACTAAGAACTGGCTTTATGTAATGCCATGTTTTGTTACTCTTCTGGTTTTAAATTATGGGAGTGAATGAAATCTCTTTGCTACTCTTAGAGCGGTGGGGTATCGCTTCCATCGCTCTTCTCATTTACATCTCTTTTATCTACATAGTTAAACGAGTTACATAAAGGAAGCGAAAAAACACTCTCCTCTTGTTCACTAGGCACAACAGTCAGTCTTGGCGGGGTACAAAACTACAAATCTAGTATTGTGGCTTCACATTGGCTTTGCATGCGTCGAGAATGGACAAGTGAAAACCGAGTTTGTAAGTGGAGTGATACTACAAGCCGTTATCTATACCGAAGCACCACACAGAAGTCAAAGTTCAATGAGATGTCGGAGCTTGATGATTTGAAATCTTCATCATCATCATACTTAATAAATCCCACTAATAGCAAAGCTAAGGTATGTCTGAGAATGGTAAGATGTAGACAACATGACATCTGCCCCGTAGGAATAGAGAGGCGGCTTTCAGTGAGACCTCTGGTTCAGTAGTTTTGCATCAAGCCTTGAACATAAGACATATAACACTCAGCAATCCGGACAAAGACCGATTGGTGCATGCACCCTTTGTCTTTCGGTTATTAACTCCACCACACGATGCATACCGTCCGTCACTTTTAATGTTATTCTCATGAAATTAGTAAAATAACGTTAAAATTAGTTTCATTTCACTTTTGCCCCCTAAAGACCCACACATATATAATATGTACACAAGGGGCGTTGCTAGAGCTTCACGTATATGTGGATCTCACTCTAAGCTGGTGATGTGCATCCACATAAAGTCATAAACTAATGACATCTCTCATCTTTTAAAATCTTTTTAAGTTCTAAATATTTTATTGTGATGTCTAATTTTATATTTTCTGTCTCTGTGCTGACCTTATTATAAGTGCAAATTTGGAAAGAGCCAATCTAAAGGTATATATAGCTAATTGCATTATGCAATATTTACCTGGTTTTAAAAAGAGTGAGGCGCTCCTTACGCAAGGAGCGATACGAGAGCTTCACGTATGTGGGTCTTGCTCTATGTGCATTCAAACCATCAAGGATGAAACCAACCACTTGGGAAAAACCTTTTGAGTTAGGTTTAAACTTGAGATCTTTGAATCCCAAGCTCTAACCATCGTCCCCATACTATTAGGACAAATGGCATTTCACTTGATTTAAGTACGTAGTTTGTTATCGGTCAACTTTTGACGTGTAATAACATTGAAAATTTAAACATATAAGACCGTCTTTTACACTAACATGTTGAAGAAATTCGTGGTTGATGTGAAAGAAAGATACGAGCGTGGAGGAAGTGACGAGGAGAAAGACGCTCCTAATAAGTCCGCGATTGCACTTGTATCACTTTAATCGAGAGTGTGTTGAGAAAGGGCAACTGAAAATCGAGTTAGCGTAATTATCATACTTTTACATTTGATTTACACTTGTTTTTGTTTTTATGTTTTCTCATTTCATCAAGAGTCATTATAATTAGAGTAAATTACATAAAATGTTTTTTTATGTTATACTCAAATTTTGGATCAGGTCCGTTAACTAAAGTCATTACAACATACATCATTTGTGTTTTATACTTGTTTAAGAGAATGTCATTTGTCTTTAACGAGGTTAAAATCATCCCTTAAGTCAGAGGTATTTCCGTCATTTATACTTTTTTTAATAAAAACTTTAAAAGTTGTCCGTTAAGACGGACGCGAGTTTTAAAAGAGATATTTTCAATTTTAAAGTGTTTATTAAAAAGGTTTTAAAATGACGGAAATACCCATAACTTACCGGATAATTTTAACTTCGTTATTCTTACTATAATTTTAAAATGACAATGAGCTTCTCTGAAACAAATATAAAACATAAATTATGTCTGATGTAATTGCTCTTGTTAAATGACTTGATCCGAAATTCGAATGAAACATAAACGACCTTTATGTCATTTATTCTTATTATAATCCATAAATCAAGTGTAAATATATCATAATTATATTATTGGATTGTCTCAAACAATAAAATAAAAGTTATGATTATTTATAACCAAGGTAATAACATAAGATATTATCCTGAATTATAATTCAGATTATTAAAATTTAATTTACTTTAATTAAATTTTCTAAGTTTAAAAACTACATTAGTTTTTAATTTTTTTTTTTTAACTATCTCTTATTCAAAGCTGGGCCACTCCACCTAGTTAAATAGTTAAGTACAGCTTTTTGGGCTTCGTCTCCAATCGGTTTCCTGTAGGATTTTGCAACCATCGTCGATTCACTGAAGAATGTCAAATTTCGGCAAAACCAGGTAAAATTGTTCAACGAATCTCAGTTTCCAGTGCAAAAACAAGGTTATGTTTCATCGATCGTTAGAATACGGTACTTTTTTCTGCAAATTTTCACTCCTTTTCAGTAAGAAACTATCAATAAACCCTGTTTGCAGGATTTTAATGTAATGTGTATACTATTTTCAGTTATCGCAACGATTCGAAGATCATGAATCAATGATTCTCGTTTTTGATTCGTTAATTTGACTAAAAAGTAAGATTAGGTTTGGAATCTGTTGAGTTCGACTTTAAAATTAGGAAATTAGCCAATTAGGGTTTATACTTGTAGCTAATGTTTAGGCAAACTTGAATCTGAAATTACTTAGCTAATATCTGGTTTTTACTGCTCTTAAAGGCCTTTATATAATAAGTTGAAATGCAACCTTTAAAAAAAAAATCTAGGTTTTGTTAGTTTGCATTTAGCATAAACTTATGAACAAGTTGATCTGTGTATGTTGTGAAATCATACGTGGTTGCAGCTCATAACTTAGAGGGGTGTTTATGTACATATATTAAAAATTAAGGGTAAAAACTGGAAATTCTGAAGATTTGTTTACACTCTTGGCATCAATTAAGTTGTGTGTGATAGAAGCATCAAGCATACATGATTTCTCTTTTTTAGCTAAACTAGAAGTTGCATAAAGTGTTTTTTTTTTTAATTATATATAAAATCAGCTTAAATCTCAATAGTTTTTTGGATAAGCTAATTATTGTAATAATATAGTTTCTGTAAGAACAAAATTTGCCAAAACGCTATCGACGAGTTTTGTCCCATTAATATCTTAACTTTGTTGTTGCATGATTATATCACCTAACTTATGAAAGACTTTATCACAATTCAAGCAAAACTGAACGTTTATAATGCTTCTTTCTCCTTTTGCTTTTGCCCATTCTATAATCATTATTGATGAATGTTTAAAAACCTGATTGTTTTTTTTTTTAATGGAACTTTTGCAACTATGGACGAAGTCATCCGGAGGTACTTTGGGCTCAGCGTGCAGATAAGGTTTACTTGACCATAGCCGTAACAAATGCAAAAGACATGGCAGTTAAATGTGAACCCCATGGCTCATTTAGCTTCTCTGCTATTGGCTCGAAAGATGAAACCTTTGACGTCAGTTTGGAACTTTATGGGAAAATTCTAGCTGAGGTCAGCACTAAGCTCTTTGACTCTCCATTAGTTATCAAATTTGCCTTTGAATGTCAAATTTATATTTTCTAAATATATGCATAAGGAAAATATAAGTAGTAACAAAGTTTCACATTTGTTCCACTTAGGTCGCTCAATGTACAACCAAATAAGTTTTATCTACAACTAGAAGCCGTGTCTCTCTTTTCTGTTTTACATATCAACCTTTTTATCTAATAAACCTCGTACTTTCTTCATCCCTTTGATTGTTTTTACATATAAGTATCTTTACAGAACGTAATTTGGACCAATTTTGATCCAGAAGCCCTGATGTGTTTTTCTTAGCGCCCTCGTGCCTCGGTCGAGCTTTTAAAATCATGTTTCAGTCTATATGAAACTTGATTACTGTTTAGTTAGTTAGTTTCAGTTGCCCTATTGTTCAAAGCTCACAACACCATCTTTTATTTTGCATAATTTTCTAAAACAGAGCTGCAAAACCCAAATGGGTTTGAGGAATATACTGTGCACTGTTCAGAAAGAAGAAAAAGGTTGGTGGAAACGCCTTTTGAAATCTGAAGGAAAACCTGCCCCGCATATAAAGGTTGACTGGAACAGATGGTGTGATGAAGATGAAGAATCAGAGAATGGTAAATTCAGTCACTATGACATCCACAAAAGCTGTGTATCTTTTTAGGGTGTTCATGGTCTTGTTTGGTTGTTTTTGACGAAAATATGGGCCGAAAGGCTAACAACGGCTTCGGGGAACAACGAACCAGACCAGCCAGATTGACGGTTTGGCGCCTTTTTAATTTTTAATTTTGAAAAATATTAATTTTTATTAAAATGATAAACATGGTCCATAATTATAATACATATACATAACTCATTATTCCAAAAATGAAAAGAAAATATAAATTATAAAGGTTAAACAGCTGGTTCCAATTTTCAGACCGCACCTAACCATTCAAACCCCAAAAATCAAACCTTGAAACGAAGTGGTTCGATCTCAATCCGGCCAAACTGGCCAACTTGCTTTGGTTTGGGTGGTTTGCTGAGTTTAAAACTGTTTAGGAACACTTCTATATCCTTTTATAAAAAAAATTCAAGATCTTGTTTCTTATGTGAATTTATACACATTTGGTTTTGTAGGTACTGATGATGATGACTTGAAGGTATTATCGTCTCCCTTGTTAAATTTTTATTCCCTGCTTCAGAAAGGAAGCTTAGTTTTCAACTTCTGAATCTAAAATCATCGTGAAAAAAAAAAAAAAAAAAAACGATTGTTACATTTATCCTGATACGTTGTGTGGTTTATCAGTACTATACATTTATTTGATCTTAGAACAATAATAATATTCATTTACTTCTTATATATAAAAGGAAGAGTCATTTTAGCATAAGTTTTTTTATTACTCAACCTGATCATCTCATAGTTCTGTTCAACTGCAGTATCCTAGCGATGATGATGAGAGCAGTGACGATGGCATGCTATGTGAGTTCTAATATCTTTAATTTCCTAACCTTTCATCCTATAGTTGGAAAAGGTTATAGATCTAACTAGTTCAGCTGATCCTTACATAAATAACAGCCGACAGCCGACAGTCGTTATGTTTTTTTCTTAAAATAAACGATTGGCCTAGGAACAGGCTTTGGAAAATAGGGGTGTTCACGGTTTGGTTTGTTTAGTTTTGATCAAAATTGTCGGCCGGGCCTCTAACTACAATTTCTCGGAAACAAACCAAACCAAACCAAACTGGTGGGGTTGTCTGGTTCGGCTAGCTCGACTGGTTTTATCGGTTTAATAGTTTGGTTTTGATATTTTAACGGTATTAAGAACTATAAAATGAGAATGATGGTTGATGATTCATGAACACCCCTGCTGGAATATACATATATAATTGCATATTCAGAAAATAAAAAATATATATATATAAATAATAAAGGTTTACACAACCTGTTACAGGTTATAAACTGGATCAAACCGTTAAATCACCAAACTATGAACCAAACCCGTTGATCGACTTGTTTTGGTTTGGGTGGTTAGGTTGGTTTTAATGGTTCATTAACACACTTGACCTAGACACGGGCTATTTTGGGTCAGGCCTCGGGCTAAAATTGGTGTGCTAATTTGCAGATCTTCCTGACCTGGAAAAAGCTAGAAAGTAGTGAAGACGGATTGAAGCTTACAAAACAAGCCAATGGCCGAATGCTTATCGGACCATTGTTTGTTTTCTAGAGCGTAGAAGGTAAGAGTTGTGTCTCCCTTTTGTAGCCTATATTATGGTTTTTCTTAAATTATTACTAGTTTATTACCATCATAACCATGCGTGATATGGTGTTGAGATTGCATAGTTGTAGTTGATGCGACGTGATTTTATGATGCGGTTTATGTCGTTTGATGTGATCCATTATGCAGTTGATCGGTATTTAAACGAATTAGATCATCGATTGCCTTGAGTCTATACTTTCTATCTTTCATTTGAACAAGTATTGAACAAGCTAAACCGTATGATATGTTAAGCTTAACAGTATAGAAGTTCAAATATCACATATAAATAGCTTTTAGTTGTCATATAATAAAGTATGAGTACGGGATCCATGCCTATTGCTTGTTGTGCATCGAAATGTATCTAGATGTCTCACACCTTTTAAAACCAAGATCATTGGTCTAATTGATTTGACAATTCTGGTGCTAAGTCGGAAGCAACAAATTAGACACGTAGCAAGGGCAGAATCTTTATTTTACATCTTATAAAACACTAATTCGGATGCCACATGGCTTCTTTTAAGGATGTCCATCTAAGATTTTTCCATTTGACATCACCACAATCAACCTTAATACCTACCTTAAATATTGAATACAATCATGTCAAACTTACCAAATTAAAAAAAAAAATCAAATTAATATATTTCAAAAGTATTGAAAATTTAATCATGTTAAACTTTACAAAAATGATAAAGAATTATGCTAATCATAATTTTTAGTTCTCTTATTAATTTTTTTCAGTTATCTCATATTATGAATTTTTATTCAACCCGTGTAGTACACGGGTTACTAACCTAGTGTATTATTATAAGGAAAATTGGATTTTATTAATCCAAGTTATTACTAGTTATTACTAGTTGTCGATATTAATCTCAATTATCAGACCCTGGACCCTAAACAACCACCAGCATTCCATCCAATGGATGCTAGAAAGATGTTGAAGAAGGTTACGACTTATTCATACATAGTCAACAAGTAAGAACTTGACATTGATGAAAGGTGTGACAATGCGATACATTAGGTTAGTGGGATAGTGTTTCTAGTAAATTAATTTTAGTGTTATGGTCCTCTTTGTAAGCCTATAAAAGGCAAAATTGATTTAAGAATTGAAGGGTATTTGTTCTACTTGTAAAGCAAATAAAACAACCAGATAAGCATGAAAATATCACCACAACGGAACAAACAATTAACTTGTGGAGATGTGGGAAGACTATTACAGAACGTGGCTCCTTCATGTGCATGGGAGTTTTATGTTTTACGGATACCATTATCATGGGGCTCCATCCGACCCAATTCAGGGCCCGGATCCAGAAAAGCCGACTCGTTCAATGCCTCTAACCAGTGGCGGATCCAGGAAAGAATATCAGGGATAGCGGGGACTAACGGGGGTTTGGAGGCAGCGCCCCCGAAATTTTTTTTAGGTAGTTAACGGGCTTTTAATCATATTTTAAGAGGCTTTTGATCATATTTTTAAGTAAAAGCCATAAAATTTCTTTCAGGGGTCGCGAAAAATTCGTTTCAGGGGTCGCGAAAAACCGAAAACCTATAAAAAAAAAATTTGCACGTCGGGGTAAAAGTTCAGGGGTAGCGGGCGCTACCCCTGGGCCCTTACTGGGTCCGCCCCTGCCTCTAACCCTTGTTTGCTGTTTCAAACCCGTAAGGAACGTTATCTCCAACGACTATTTTTTGAATAAGCATATCGTTTACGGATAGTCTTATATTCGTTTTTTTAGTTTTTTTCGGTCAAGTTATGATGAAAAAGACTAGAGGGAGCATTTAGAGAAAAGAGAAAAGTTAAGGGGGTGTCATTTAGTGAAGTTGTTTGCACATTATTCCTAGTGGTTTTAGAATGCGTGTGAAAAAGTCCCAATTTCTAACCCCTTCTTCATCGGCGCACTGACAAAATCTCTCCGGCGAGCATGTACTCCGACGCCTGTTCTTCCACTGTTCGTCTCAATATAGGTTCTAATCTCACATCTCTTCGCTTTCAATTCACCATTTCACTTGTAATTCTCTTCTCAATTGATCGATTCATCTGATTTTCACTTAATTCACCTAATCTAACCGTTTTCGCCATCCGATCGTCAGTTATTTGTATTCATATTCATCGCGATAGAAGATAAGAGTGTTTTTCACAGTTTTAGACGATCTATTGAACTGTGAAATATGGAATTTAGGTTTAGGAGCTGAATTGGATTGAAATTAAATGTAGATCGGAGTACAATCTCGTAGATACGATTGATTGCAATTGTTGATTCAATTTTGTTACTGAAACAGGTGGAAAGAAATTTTGGACAACTGTTGATACGCTAACTCATAGGGAGCCTCAATCGATGCTGGCTGCCATGTTCAGTGGTCGCCACACTGTTTCCAAGGATTCTGAGAAGGTTGATAAACATATTTACCTTAGTTTTTATTAAGAGTTGATAAGTTTGTCAGTTGTTGATAAGCATATTTACCTTAGTTTTTATTAAAGAGTTAGAGAAGTTTGAAGAGTTATACGGATTTTATCGAGTTTTGTTAACGGTGAGCATGCAGGGGTATGTGTTTGTGGACAGGGATGGGAAACATTTTAGGCACATTTTGAATTGGTTGAGAGATGGTGTGGTTCCCAACTTGAGTGATGCAGAGTGTTCAGAGCTTATGCGGGAAGCAGAATACTATCAGCTTCTTGTGAGACATCTTTTCTTATTATAAGTTTGTTTATGGTTGCATGACTGATTCTTGTTCTATTGCTTAAAGTTAATTGATAGAATACTTTCTAAGTTTCTTTAGCCTTTTAGAAGATGCACAACCTCAAGAAGATTAAACTTTTTATTTCAAAATAACCAGACTGGTCTCACAAGATGTAACTTCTGTAAATCTGTAATGATAGCACTTTGAATTGCAAATGGAAATAATGCTCTAGGGAGTGGTGCTATCACAAATACATTACTTTTCCTACATGTTATTTCAGTATATTTTTTACTCTTATTTGTATGTTTCTAAAATTGCTTGATGGGCTTTCTTTTGATATCCACAAAAAGCAATTCCTGCTTAAAACTAAGTTTTACATAGTAATTTATACAATAATCCTTTTTATTGGTTATTATATTTCAATGTTTTAGGGACTAGTGGACGGGATAACTGAGGTCTTGAATAAAAAGAAAGAGGGCGAAGAAATGGATACTGAATTGACACGCACCGATATTATCAAATGTGTACAATCTGAAAAAGTCAGATTAAGAGGAGTAAATCTCTCTGGCCTTGATCTTTCAAAACTGGTATGATACTATGATCAAATAGATTTTGTTATGTGACTTAAGATTAATTTTGAATTGTCAGATCATTTATCATATAAACTTGCAAGATTTTTGATAGATCATATCGTGAATAGCCTTGCAGGACATGAAGTTACAAAATATTGTCTGAAACACAAATTCTTTGCATAACAAAACATAGTGATTACATATTCACTTGTATTGACTTGGCAAATTCATTAAAGTAATAATGATTCACATCTCATTCTTTATAGTTAGAGGCTTAATTTGTATGGAATGACAGAGTACTCTAAATTTCATCAGGCATGAATACGAAAATATGATTTATATCTAACTATGTAACCACTCAATACTAACTTCGATCAAGTCAGCCTATCTCCGGTTTTACTATTTTCTATGGCCGGAGGAATAGAAAGTAAAGAAATGTGCTATTAGTAATGAATGCTTTTAATAAACTTTTTTAGGCAGAGTGTAAAAACCGGTCTCATCCCTTTTTTTGTGCAGGACTTGTCATATGTGGACTTCAGCTATGCATGCCTGAAAAACGTTTTCTTCTCACGTGCTAATCTTCATTGTGCTAAATTCCGGGTAATTTATGTAACTTGATATTTGTCTTCTTCCATCTAACCAGTTTATATCTAATACCCGTATATTTAATATAATGGATTTACAAATGTCCTCTAATTGATCTTTTTATATAGTAAATATACAGTTATCCTTTCTTTTCTTTTTTCAGGATGTAGATGCTGAAAATACCATTTTTCATAATGCAACACTGCGTGAGTAAGATACTGCAACCCTATAAATTTACTTCTTATGATGCTTGTAGTTTGCTGTCCTTTTTTTTATTGCAAAATTATACACTTTTTTACCTGCCTATTTTTTGTGAACCGTATAGTTGAATCCTCTTCTTTTACTAGTCAACTCAATTGATTTTGTCTTGCCTAGGGAAGATGTGAGTTCACGGGAGCTAATCTTCGCGGCGCTTTGCTAGCTGGAGCTAATCTTCAGAGTGCAAACTTACAAGGCAAATATCTCTTCTATTTATTTATTAAAAATCAAAATTTCAAATTTATATCTGTACAATAATCAGTAATGAGATATAAGGCTTAGTATGTAAATTAACGTTAATTATTTTTTACTATCTGCAGATGCTTGTTTGATAGATTGTAGCTTCTGTGGTGCAGACCTGCGATCTGCACATCTCCAGGTATGTTCAACTCTGGATTGATTCTAAACCTTTTCATATTAAAACATTTCAATTAATTTCTAATTCCATATCTTCAGACAGCGGATCTTACAAATGCGAATTTAGAGGGAGCCAATCTAGAAGGAGCCAATCTAAAGGTATATATAGTTATTTGAGTTCTGCAGTATGTACCTGGTTTAAAAAGCATGAGACGGATCCGTAAACGAGATGCTTCTCTATGTACAACCAAAAAACCTTTATGTAAACCAAAAGCTGCATATCTCTCATCTTTTTTACATCTAAGCTTTGTTCATCAACTCATCAAGTAACCATTCATAATATCTTCTATCCTTTGGTCATTTCACATACCGACTTCCTCAAGACCCTGATTTTGACCATTTTTTATCCACATGTGCATGAAGCGCAGTTTTTTTACCGCATCACACCTTAAGGTGCTCTTTATAAAGCCAAGAATATGTATAACAAATCCTTGTTTTGTAAAAATTCGTTAAACATTTCTGATATTGTCTCTTTAAATTGCGAGCTACGATATTCTTAATAAATTGACATTATTTTCTTGTTTCTCTGTACTTGTTCTTTCCTAGGGTGCCAAACTGAATAATGCCAATTTAAAGGGTGCAAATCTTCAACGTGCTTATCTTCGTCATGTGAATCTTCGGGATACAGTAAGTACGATAAAATAATATTGCAAAAATTGGTTTGGTAGAAGTAAAACCATTTGTCAAATGTCTAAAATACCCTTTAATATCTGGCACGGACGGGTTCACACAGTTACAATGAATAATACCCTTTGATAGTAGTGATAAAATTGTGTATGCAACCCGTCACAGATTCGATGATTGTAACTTTCTGCTTTAAACTTGTAGCATTTGGAAGGCGCAAAGCTGGATGGGGCGAATTTGCTTGGAGCAATTAGATGACTATGAATCGAACTCGATTAGTACTTGAGAAGAATCATGGTGAATTACAGTCTCTTTGTTAATCTAATGGTTTTAAATCAAGCGCTTAATTACGATTCTCTTTGTTATATACTACTTTATACATACTGTTTTATAGACCGGTTAAGCATGAATGTTTTTTGGTATATACCAAATTTGGTAAGAAAAGTATCCTAATGATTACAATGTCATTAAACAAACATAGAGGTGTACATTTTTGGTCAACAAAAGTCAAAACTGGTTTTCTGCTGGAACTGAATCATATTGATACCTGTTCTAGTGGGGAAATGATTGGGTTTAAATCGAGTTGATTTGGGTTTTAAATTGGTTGAGACCCGTTTTATGTATACGGCTATGAACCGATCCGAGAACTAGAGGATGAGAGGAATACAGCCAAAAACGAAATCTGGGATAATAAATCATATGATTTTGAAAACTGCTGTAGGGGGTTATTTTTTTAAATTCAAATTGTCCATTTTACACCTTTAGTTCTTTCAAAATTAAAGTGTTCATTTTTAGACGAAAATAAAATCCGGTGCATTTTTAATGAATTTCAAAATAAAACGTGATGCATTTTAAACCTCCACAAATGAGGCGTTACCTCTTGGATCCTCCAATAGTCTTAATGAATTTCAAACAAACACTCTTGTTTGAAGAAGGGTCAATATGAACTTAGGTGAAGATGAAATACAAAATGATCCGTACCCGTTCTGACTCGACCCATGATAATCTTATTTTTAAATTGGTCCGTCTTGACCCGTGCACATTCTGACCCAAACACATTTTTACTCATCGTCTCGTCCGACCCGACTCGCCCGTGTTGTCAGGTCTAACTAAGACCATAGACCATGTAGTCTAGCATTAGAGCCAATTCAATTGTGTAGTTCTGATTCATCATCCTTTTTATTCACAAATCTATCTTTGTTCAGTAATTTAAGATAAAAACACAAACCAAATTGACCCAGAGAATACTAGATGACACATGTTACCTACACCAAACCAAATTAAGACATTTTATGTAGTACTGCTTCTAGCATATAAAGAAGTCATCTTTGGAATTAGCAACATGGTTACAAAAACTAGACACAAATCTTTGTAACAACAAAAGTCATGCCAAAAGTAAAGCTAACCCAACACCTTGTAGACCAAACTTAAGCTATTTCAATGGATTTTTTTTCTTTTCATTCAGGCATTCCAGCAAAATCTCAAAGGTAGTAGAGTAAAAGAAAAGATGCATAATTTAACAAGATTAAAATAACTAAAAAGTTGCTAATGTGTCACATTATTAAGACCAACTTGGTTCAATCCATGCTTGAGGGTGACAAAACTCTTTAGTTCCGAATAAATCGGCACCGAAACTTTCTTGCATCTTTTTATGATTGAACGTGTGAAACCTGCGTGTTTCGAGAGAATAACACACTATCTTCGTGTTATCGTCATGTAATAATCTTGGAAAGAAGATCTTGTTCCCCATTTCGGATGATTTGGCCTCAAGGCAGAAACATGATGTATTACATATATAAATCATGTGTTTTCCCAAATTATCTATTTTCTCCCATTCTTCTGTATACTTGTCTTCTTCGAACACCTCAACCGATCCTCCAAACTCACCTACGATAACTAGTAGAATATGTTGATCGCACCTTGACAGAAAGTATTGTGCCCGAGATCTTCTTGGCACTTTGTTTGCAACAAGGAAACTATAGTAATCTTCATGGGTTGTGCCTCCATAAGCTAGAACTCTTTCATTGTTACACAAGGCATAGGCATAATGGCCATTGGACGTTGGAAAGTGAAAAAAATATGGTTCACCTCCAAGTTGAGGATACATTATATTCATACGCAAATTATGTAAATGCCATATTGATTTCCTAGATACATAGTGAATGAAAACATCCCCTGATCCGCTCCTAAATCCAACCACCATACACTTGGGGGAAGTAGGTGGTGCTGAGAAACAAAAGCTTTGCATATTATTTACCTCAGGAAGCTTGCGGATATCACTTGTGAATGGGTTAAAGAACACAGCTCGAGATTCACGTGATTTACTTTTATACATCAACAACCAACCGAACTTGGAACAGTGTATCTCGTATCCCCCTCTGAGTCCTTGTGGTGTTTTCATAAAATATTTGTCACCGAACAATGGGTCTATAAAAGTGATAGTGTCTCGATAATTGTCTAGCACCATCAACCACGGTAAAACTAACGAAAAGCCCCTTATCCTTGTGTTGTTTCTCCATTGGATTGAAGGTGCTGCTAAACATAGATGTTTGCATGTAGCACGAAACTTCATGTATTCAACACCAATAAGGTAATCCATAATGAATTCCAAAATATTCAACGGCATATTGAGTAAGTGTGACTTACCTATGGCTCTACCAAATACAGTTGTGTTATCAAATACACCCTTGACCGGTGATCTTACGACTATCTTAGTATCCTTGTCTTCCTCTTCTTCTTCTTCTTCTTCTTTTTCAGGATGATCAACTTCTAACCTACACAAAATACAACAATAAGAACACATTTTCAAACTTAACTAAAAATATATATACATGTGTACCATAAATTGTTATATGTTATATGCAATAGTACCTCCATTCAAGCATTGCACATGTGGACATTTGGCTTTCTCCTTGGCAAGACAAAGAATTTAGGGACAAAGTTCTATCTTTAACATGAAAGGAGTATACACCTTTACCACACTCACTAAGTATATGTACATAACCCCCTAAATCCATATCAACTACATAATTGTAGTAGCATGATAAGTAACCACTAGCAACTTCTAGGAAAAAAACTCCATCTTCTAGCTCTACCATTTCCTTCCACTTCTTAGTGCTCATATCTAGCTTAAACAAACTCACTCCACCAATTGTTTTCCTCAGTCTATCAGCAAAACCAACTTCAATGTAGAACAGTTCCGAACCGGATCCTTTTAAAAACGGACAAAAGTTACGCGAGGGAAATCTATTGCGAGGGATATTTATAACCGGCAACAGATTTAGCACGAGTTCTTCATCGTTAACCATAATGTCAATATGTACGACAAACTTATAAGAACTCGACTTACTCAAGGCAACGGCGAATACTTTACCATCATCACAACTAGGAAGACATTGGAGGAGAGAATTATATCCTCCGGTTATGCTCCGGATTTGTTTATCGTATGACATTTTAGTCCAATTTAACTCCTTTCCTTTCGGGCCTAGCAGGCAAACATAAATGGCGCGAATTTCATGTGATAACAAGATGAAAACTGAACCTTGATCCTCAGGAGCCTCAGGAGGAGGAGGAGATGACAAACAACATTCATAATGATAATCCTTTTCGAATTCTTTAGTGGTTAAAGGTGGGAGAATAATCAACTTAGAGGTGAGTGGGTTCCAAAGAGACCATAGGATGTTGTTCGAATGGTCGGAGAGAATCAGCCAGCCATGGAAACATGCTCGGATTCGTCTCCCTAGCAACTCATCGAGTCGAAACTGATGATGAACATGGGCCACATGCCGGTTGTTTATGGTGTAAAAAGTCTGGCTGTTGGATTTAAGGTTCTGGGAAATAAACCATAACTTCTGATCACAAGAAATCTGCTTCTTCGTCTCCATATATTTAGATATGATCGTATATTTAAATCTACGTACACATCCTTGCTTATCTTTCTGCGTTTTTATTGTTTTAGGGATTTATTTCAACTTAATCAACCCGGATATAATTTAAGCCCATCAATGAATTGCCCAAATACAGAAAATGGGCTTCATAAAGAAAGTACATATTGAAACACACGAAAAAAACACACCGTAAATTTAAGACTACTCGTGTCAACTATGAAACTTTATTTATAAACAAAACCACAAATTACAAAGACGTTAACCTATCTATTTATATTAATCCTGTATAGTAAAAAACTTAATTACACACAAACTAAGAAACAAAATAAATAAAAACAAATAATGACTCGGTATTCTAACCAAATAAATAAACTAAATACAATAATAAACTAATATCTTCGAATCTTTTTTATTACATGTATATCTTCAACAAATTAGGATTAACTCCATCGGTTTCTTGCCTTCCAAATGGTACAAGGCACTAACATGATAGCTTCAAGATACCATTTTATTTATTTTACAGGTCACGTGTTTGCTCATTTCCATGTCTACTAAATCCGTCAGGCAAATGAAAAAGCTGGTTGGATCTTTAACCATGAATTGATTAGATACTATAGATTACAATGATGAATGGTGGTCTCTCTCATACATTCCATTATTCGTATCATTGGCCAATTGTATTTTGACACATGTCAAATAAATGTGTATTGCTACCACTCATCTTTTGACACGTGTTTGTTTTTTTTTTTCAAGCTTAAGCATCTACAACACTTTTAGTGTTTTCGACTTTGGCCAGGACATTTTTATAATTTTATACTTTAACCACGAAACTTTTAGACATTTACATTTTACACCCTTTAACTTTCTACTTTCGTCTTTTAGTATAAATGTTATACTTTGATATTTTGACCACGAAACTTTAAGACTTTTAATTTTTATACTCACTAACTCCAGTCTTTTGTTTTTTTCCAGGCTTAAGCATTATGTACAACATTTTTAGAGTTTTCGACTTTGGCCATGACTTTTTTATAGTTTTATACTTTGATCACGAAACTTTTAGACTTTTACATTTCATACTCTTTAACGTTTCTACTTTCGTCTTTTAGTATAAATGTTATAGTTTTATATTTTGACCACAAAACTTCAATACTTTTAAGTTTTATACCCATTGACTTTTTAATTTTGACGGGAAGATGGATGGCCCGTCGCGAAACGCGGGCAAGTCACCATCTTGTTAGATACTATAGATGGATGGAAATGTGGCAAGCGGAGAAAATGTGTTCCACCGATTCCTCGATCTCACCCACACAAATATTATTTTAACTAGGTTGTATGTAGTGGTTTCGTTCTCCCCCACCCCCACCCCTCATAAATTACACCTGCTAAACCACCCCCATTTGGCGTTTCCAGGTCTGATTTGGGGCATCTTCACGGTGGCGCTCACGCCTTGCGTGCTTTTTGCAGGCAACTATTTTTTTTATTTTTTACTTTTCCCGCAATCAAATTAACACACATATTTTTTCTTATTTTTAAATAAAATCCCATATTAACATCAGTCACATTATTAATAACCCACTACACTTTTTTTTCACTATTTTATCATATTATACATGACACACTTTTTAACTTTATACCACCAGACCACTACATATAGCCTTAGATCATGATTCATATCGCTTGAAATTATTAATCTGTAGAATGGTATTGAAGTGTGTATATAGTCTTGTTTCTTCCTACGAAATTAAGAATTCAAATCCAACAACAAACACAAACACCGATTAGATTTCTTTGTAAAAAAAAAAAAAAAACTCTTGAAAGTATTAATTAGTGGTTTGAAAATGGCAAACCGTACATGTAGCACCTAAATATTAATTAGTCGATTTTTGCTCGAAATATGTATTCATATAATTATATTGTCTTGTGTGTAGATGGTGCATTGGGGGGATTGAGATTCATGCATATGTTTTGATTAATAAACTGCGTGGACGGTGCGTTTTGTAAACTTATGAATTGTTTTCTTTTCTAATTTTTCTAAGAACGGTTTCTAATATATTAAACTCATTCTCCCTCTTTTAATAATTATAGGATTTGAACCCTTAACCTTCTAATAAAAAGACACCAATCACAGATTAGGATACCATGAGGTCAGATTTCCGTACATTTCTATCATTTTATGTTATCTTAACATTTTAACAAATACGTATTTAAAACAAGCAGCTTTTGTAAAAACTCTTTTCTTGTAGACATGATAATGATAACAACAAACTTACGAGTAAAATCACACTTCAAAATGTGACGAGAACAAACATTGTGCTCATCTCATAGATAGAGTGACTACTTCTGTAAATGATAATTCCAGTCTTCCAGACACGACTCTATATGGTTGTATTTATGTTTAAAATATCAAACACTAACATTAAAATCATATAAGCAAATAACCAATGACTCGTATTAGTCGTTTATTTCATTAGATGGAGATGATAGACTCACACGAGGAGTGGTGGGATGTAAATGAATTACAATAAAGTTGTGAGTTGATGGGTTATAAGGTTGTTCATAATACTTGAGCCGCTATTTGTGACCATGATGACATGACGTGCAACCACCATGGCAACACCACCATTCCACCACATCGATCCTACTTTCTTGCCGCACAAACGCCTCCTATCACGGTATTCTATTTCCACAATCTCTCCTTCTAGTTTTCTCTCTCTGTCTCTCAAACTTGACCTTCTTTGATTCTAATATTTAATTTAAAAAATTATAAAAAACCGCATGAAGTAATTAACTACATAAGTATAAAGGAAAAATAGATAATTATTTTGACGCGGTAACGTGATGAAATAATAAAATAAAAAGTTGACATGACGAGAAAAGAACATTGTGTTAAAATTGTGAGGTGATAATACACTCAACTAAAGTGTCATAATAAAGTACTCGTTTTAATCCTTTATTTTTTACGAGAATAATTTAATTAAACAAATAAAATTAACTTAGATATATAAAAATATAAAATCACAACCACACTATCGACTTATTTGTCACCCTTTTATTGAGCAAATCAACGATTGCGATTGATCAACCGTGCTCGGGCCCATCTATCTATAAGGCCGACATGAATATATATTGCTTTATTTATATACTATTCTATTTCTAAATGACTACTAATATCATTTTCGCTGTTTCAAAAAGGTTGTAGATATATATCCATCCATTAAATTAATATATTCATTTATTTCTTACGGTCGTTTTATGTGTAACGGTCCTAAAACGACCGTTTTAAACAAACGACCTCAATACGATTTGTGGAAAAGGGGCCCCCTGAATTTTAAGGTTGTCGTCGTAGCGACACGTCACCTCGTTTTGCCTGAAACGGCCGTTTTGTGCAAAACGACTGTAGAAATTGGGTTTTCCTAGTAAACTCATTGGGTTTCTTTATAACCACTTTTCAAAAAACATAAATAAATAAAAGAAATGGTAAATTCATTTTTGCTAGGTGAATATAAAATTATAGGGTTAATTTGTAGTTTGAGAATTTATTATTAATACCATATAGTATATAGTCTTTTTTTAGTTTTTTCTTTTTTGTTGTTTTGTTTTTAACATTGTTACTATAGTGTTTGGGTCTTTAGGTATTATTTTTTTCCATTCTTTTTACGTAGCGTTATAGCGATTCAACTGTTTTATGTGTCCGTGTTATCTCCGCAACAACACATTGATTCTCAAAAACTAGTTTGTAAACAATTTATAGTTTTAAAATATGATAAACAACGATATAAAATCTAAATTATTGAAGTTAATAATATGATTAAGTAAGTTTGTGTTGCAAAATGTTATTTTAGATTATAATTTTTAGACTAAATGCATATATTTTTAATTTTTTATTCATCTTAGAATACAACTGTTTTTTAAAGAGTGAAAGTGGAGTAGTGGAGGCCATGACTTCCTAAAAAGTTAAAATGGAAAGTAGTTATTTTAGTGGTCCCACAATATTGAGTCAGCATGATTATTGGTAATAGAGTAGGGCCATGTGGCCCATGGGAACCCGCTCTCCTTACCGACATATTTTTTCTTTTAATTTTGGTGTTGCCGCGTATTATTTCTTTATTTACTTTTATTTTATTTCTTTTGAGTCTAGATTTTATTTTCCTTAAAGTCTACATTCTATTAAAAAATATTTAACAGCCAAAGATAATTTTATACGAGAACAACATCTATAACATAAGTGATTATGACACGTCTTGTTCTTAAACAAAATCTATAGCATAATGTTTAAAGTATAAACTTTAAATGACTAAGTTATAAATCTTTAGCCTAAACACTAAAGTTTAGAGATTGTAAAAACAACATTATTACAAACTAAACATAAAAATGATAACAAAGAATCGCACGTCACGACCTTTTTCAGAAAGAAAAAAAAAACCAAAACTAAAATATTCAAAAAAACATGCTAGGAACATGATTAGAACCAAGATCCGTAAGATATATATGCCAAGTCTTAATCGTCTTTTCTTATTTTTTTTAACGGCGGATTTGGATAATTGAAGGGGACTGAAGGTCACCCATCCGATCATCTCCAACACCAATCCAGTGGTAACAGTAACTGGCACGTCCCTTATGGGGGAAACTCGTACGTCAGTTCTGCACTCAACTGGGTCACCAATTCAGAAGAAAACTAACCACTGTCAGAAACCCCCCCCCCCCCCCTAGAAGATTTGAATCTGTGACCTCTCAGTCCCAAAATGTTTATTTTTAATAATTACATTCGAAGCCTATATTGATAGCAAATATATGTGAAAATTTAAAAAAAAAAACTTTTCATGATTCTACTAGGGTATTCCAGGTAAGGAGAAACAAAGAGAGCTAGCTAGCTAATTTCCTGTTTAATATTTTGAAAAACAAATATAAAACATAAATGTGTATTATCTAAGTATGACACACATTTAGTCTATTTTAGTATACATAAATATGATATGATATTATTAATAAGAGGAATGGCCTCGTGTTCACCTCCTCTCTAGCCTCTTTTTATCCCTTCTGATCCTCTTTTTCATAGTAAAACATCACCCCCTTCCCTAATGCCGCATCCTTAGATCACATGTTATACCTGCGTGGAAGAGGATCACGCAGCTACCACGGCGTGGACCCTCCCCCCCCCCCCCCCCCCCCCCGCATTTTTGGTTGGCACGTTGAAGGTTGACGTGAGAAACTCCACGGCGTGACTTGATGATTTGGATTTCTGGAACGGTCTCTTTTTGGACCATTGGAACTATCACTTTTTAGACCATTGGACAAGATTTAAAAAGAAAAATTTAATAACAAACTTTTTTTTTTACCAATTCTACTTGTTTAAACACCATATTCATCCTAATTTTTTACATCTTCTTCTACTCTTTTATCTCTCTATATTTTGTTAAAAAAATTCTCAAGCTTCATGGATCCCAACCAAAGCTCAAGCAACCCAATGTCATGGCAAATGCCCACATTTGCGGGGAAATCAAACCCGTTATAGGGCTCCAAG